>OX415241.1:17207500-17807500 GCA_948330725.1 Sherardia arvensis
CAGCAAAACTCTATCTTGCTCTATTGTTCCTTACAGTTCACCATTGGAAACCTCCAATTCCTTTTCTGTTTTACAAGAGCCATCACAAGATCCAACTGACAAAATTCAGGAAGATGTGGAGCATCAATTAGAGGACTCAGCTGCAGGGGATCCACTGGGAATTAGCACACACCATAAACCAATCCATAAAGACTCAGGTAGTAAGGTAATTCCTATCGCAGAGCCTGAAATTCATGTGCCTAACCAATATATGACTTTCCAAGATTCTATGCTCATGACACATGCTAATTCACTTAACACTGAGTTAGTTGTTAACCAAGCTTTGCCTGTTGCATGTAACTCATTAGAGCATACACAACCTGAGAAGGCACACACAAATGCACAAGTTCCAGTATCAAAAAACAAAAAAAACAGTCTCAGAAAGTGCAAATAGGTCTTTAAGACCAAAGCAAAAATTTAAATATATTGTTTAAATTATAAGTCACACCATCATAGGAAATATGTTAGTGTGGAATATCAGAGGCTTTGGAACCTCACTCAATAGATTGAAAACCATCATTGTTATACACAAAATATTCATTTTATGTATATTGGAATCAATGCATGAAAATAATATATGTACCTCACTACAACATGAACTGCATTTGAAAACTCATACCCAGCTTAGCATGCAAAAATATGGCTTTTTGGAACAACAACTTTAACATACTAGTCATTACCAATCTGACCAATTTCTACTAACTTCTATTTCTGATAATCTATCTAACACTCTCTGGAATGCTTTATTTGTATGTATCATGGTTTTTAGAATATTGAGAAAATAACTACGGAGTTATCTTCTTGCTCTACCAGTAGCTCCCACAATATATGTGGGAGATTTCAATATAGTTACATTAGTTCTAGAGCGTAGAGGTACCCATAATCCTCCATTAGGAAGCATTAGTGACTTTAATAAACTCATCTCTAATCTAGCCATTCAGGAGATAACAACAGTAGGTAATCATTTCACTTGGTCAAACAAGAGATCTAAGGATTACCTACTGTTGCAGAAACTAGATAGAGGAATGTGTAATCAAGCCTGGCTCACCATTTTCCCCCACAACTCCATACAAGTACTGAGCAGAGAAATATCAGATCTTAATCCCCTTCTCCTCTCCATACAAGATGTTTCTGAGCAAAGCCCTAGACCTTTCAGATTTTCAGTCTATGTGGCTTAACAGGCCAGAGTTTAATGAGGTAGTTACTCAGAATTGGAACCTTCCCAGTCCACTCTTAGGTATGAGGAATATGGTCTATAAGCTAAAGAGGCTTAAAACTTCCATCAAGGCATGGAATAGAGATCATTTTGGAAATGTGCACCAAAACCTAGTTGAGGCAGAAACAAGGGCTGAACAATTAGAGCAAGCATACCAGAGCTCAGGAGCAGATTCTGATCTCAATGCTATGAACCAAGCTCATGCCTTACTCATCAGGGTCACCACTGAACAGGTACTATTTTGGAAACAGAAATCCAATATTAAGTGGCTCACAAAAGGTGATGCCAATACTAAGTACTTTCACAACTCAGTGAAGAAGAGGATAGGACACTACTACACACTCAAGCCGTTTAAGGCGGTTGGACATGAAGGGGTTAAGGCGGAAGATTTCCGCCTTCCCTGGTTATGTCTTAAATCTAATAAAACATTAAAGGCGGTTCCTCAAACGCCTTATAATTTTCAAGGTAAACGAGAGTGGTTACGACTTCGCGAGTTAATTATGTTAGGTTAAAAAAAAGAAACGGAACTCTTGCGAATTCAGAAGTCATTTTTTGCTATATTAAAAAAAAGTGCTCTCCGATCCATTCGGAGAGCTCCGTAAACGTATTAATGCCACTCTGCTAAACCCAAAAAAAGTGCTCTCCGATCCATTCGGAGAGCTCCGTCTTGAGCAATATGCTCAGCAAGACTGAGAATCATGACATGCTTTTTCATCCTAAACTCATGTGCAACTTGATCGAAAATCCGAGTTCCAATTGGTTCTGCAGTTATTCCAGTTCGTTTTCCCTTTTCCACCTTCACCAAAACCACTACATTGTCATCAAACTTGCCTGTACAAACAAAAAAAATGTTAAACACAGCTATAACTCACATAGACATCTTCCAAATGAGAGTAAAAACCAAAGATAGATGCATCATCTGATTGCCTGCTCACTATCAAGTTTGAGGGACATATGATAACTCAAAAAATATGAAATCTATCAAAACTGCCAACTTTTATCCTAATCCACAAAAACATAGAGCATATTATCCATCAAGCTGCCAACTTTACAACAAAAATAGCAAGAACATAACCAAGTATCCAAATTCCCTATGACTACGGTATACACATGATATGGTTTCACATAAGCTGTTCTTATTAAAACTTAAAACAACCAAATGATCACATTCTAAACCAGCTGCTGACAAAAGGCAGAAAAATAAATGATCGCATGGAGAAGATACTAGAAGGATGGTTAATACAAAACAAGATACACTCAAAAGCAAATGGCTAAACAAAGATAGAAGTCTGGACCCTTCATGTAATAAAGAACTACACGCTATCATGTCAGAACACGATCTAAGCCTAATAAAAATTCCAAACAACAGCACACATCTAAAAAGCCCAAACAACAGTCTGATGAGTGGAAAAGCTAGTCTACAGATAATGTTAAGGTTGAAAAAACGTTCTTAGGACAGAAAAACAGCAAAAGGCCTGGAAAGGACTACTCAGATACAACTCTTCCAAAAGCATGAAAGCTACGACAGAAGCTGATATAGAACGAGTAACTCACGAGGAGGTTCCCAGTTTAATGGGTTTCAGAGCCGCTTGCATCTTCATCCATCATCTGAACCACCTGTGTTACCTGAGCAGCAAGTTCCTTGCGAACCACATAATCGGGCATGTCAAATGTTCTCCTCTTCAGGGATTGTGATCTTCCACCTGGATGGGGATCTACCACATCCAGCATTGCTTCCAACTCATCCACCATCGACTTCTTGGCACTTCGAACAAGAACATCAGCACCCAGGGTACAAAATAACACAAACAGGTAAATACTTATTGTCGTGCAATTAGCTCCAAGCAAAGCATATGCAACAGGGAGAGACCATCCAATCTACAACGCCAACCCCTTGGATTGAAAAATAATAAGAGGGTGCGTCAAAAATACGGGGGACATGGATTTTCAAATAAATATGGTTAATTGAAATCAAAATCAATTCCTAAGCATCCTGTGTTTGATTTCATCCTACATTTTCGAATTCATAAGCCCTCATAAACAACACACTGCACAGAATCTGATGATCATATACACAATTATTCACTAAATTATTCCAGAGAGATCAACCATGCAACAAGGTGTCAATAATGCAAAATCAAATTTCAGCAAAACAAACACTCTTACCAAAATGTTTGACTATAACAACTTGTGCAATCTTCCTCAGAGAAATACTGGGAAGCCTCTGTGGCAGAGGCACACCTCCCAAGAACTCCATCACTGCAAAAAACACAGAAAGATGGAAACTTCACCGATCAAAAGTCCCAAAAATGGGATTTTTCATGAAAAAAGGTGAAAAAAGTTGAGTTTTTTCTGCTGACCCGATTCATTATCTATAATCAGGGTTCCAAAAAACGCAACCCAGAATTTTTGGCTCAAATTAAGGTGAAATCGTGGAGGTTTGAGACTATCAGAAAAATACACAAATTAATTTGGGACTCAAACCTAGATACCAGATTCAATAAGGCCTCTCCACAAGAGTAGTTCAACGGAGGGGAGTTCCGGCCGGCCAACGTTGCCAACGAGTGATTGCAGGAGGAAGCCGGTTAAGATTTCAGAGTAGCGGAGAGGTGGTTGTTATTGGGGTGGAGATGCCGATGGGAAAGATAAGATTGATACTTTTTGGGGAAAAAGGTGTATTGTTGTGTTTATTTATCCTCAGCAAACCTTCCGAGTTCGTAACTGATTTTTACGTACAGGCGAAATTTACTTGCGAATTCGTAACTGATTTTTACATACAAGCGAGATTCACTTGCGAATTCGTAACTGATTTCTATTTATGGTACTAATTTTAAACGCCTTAAATACCTTTTAAACGCCTTAAAATAAATTATTAAACTGAGCGAATTTAAGTTCCGAATTCGTAAGTGTGTTTTAAGGCGGATGATTGATAATACACGTTAAATGTCTTAAATTTGTGCCTTTAATGGACCCTTTCCTACTAGTGGGAAGACCCATGATTAGTAAAATTAATGATGGAAACAATCATTGGACTTCAGTCCCTTTGATAATCAAAGAAGAGAGAGCTAAATTCTTTGAAGATCTCCTAAATGAGCCCTACTGTGAGGAGGCAGGTGACTACTTAAGACATTTCCTCTCAGTAATTTCCAAGCTGGTGACAAACCAAGAAAATGAAAGTATGCTTAAAAAGGCAACAATGGAAGAGATAAAGGAGGTGGTATTTGGACTTAGCAGAGACAGTGCACCAGGCTCAGATGGCTTTTATGGTTCCTTTTTTACTCATTTCTGGGGCACAATCAATGAGGACCTTCTATACTCAGTAAATGAGTTTTTGGAAGGTGCACTGATCCCCAGGGCTATAGCTAGTACATGGTTAACCCTAATTCCCAAAAAACCAAACCCTGCCTCTTTTGCAGACTACAGACCTATCAGTCTCTCCAACTTCCTCAATAAGGTTTTTTCCAAGCTTCTAGCTGAGAGGATCAAATGCCTAAGCTCATATCTCCTGAATAATCTGCCTTTTTACAAGGGAGAGATATTTTCAGATAATATTATTTAGATGCATGAAATGGCTAGGCTTTTGGGGTGCAGAAACAGAAACCAAAATCTAATAGTTAAATTTGATATGCAAAAGGCATCAAACAGAGTATCATGGGGTTTTCTAAATTCCATTTTACTGCAATCTGGTTTTCATGGCTCTCTAGTTAAGATAATGTTACAGAACATCCAATTAGCTTGGTTTTCTGTATTGATTAATGGGGCCACTGCAGGTTTCTTTCACTCAACTAGAGGGATCAAACAGGGAGATCCCCTGTCACCATACCTATATGACCTCATACTGAAGCTTTCTCTTGGGGTATCAGAAAACTTGTGGAAATACAATACCTTGAATCCTTTACTGTACCAAGAGGTGTGAGTAGCATCACACACTTAATGTATGCACATGACACTACCATTTTCACTACCTCCAACAAGAAGAATTTGAGGAGACTGAAAGCTTTTCTGGAAGCATATGAGGTCACATTAGGTCAAAAGGTGAACTACACAAAATTTGATTTTTTACTAGTACTGCAGCCATTAGTACTAGAGTAAGAATCATCAACAAAAATCTTGGAATGGTACAGGGAGTGATACCATTCAAATATCTAGGAGTCCCCATATTCAGATGAAGGAATAAAGTGGAATACTACCAGCCTATGATTGAAAGAATGGAGAAAGCCACTCTGAACTGGAAGAACAGGTGGTTGTCCAATGCAGGCAAAATGGTTTTGATTAAACATGTTATAATGGCCATCCAAATTCATATAATAGCTTTTCTTAAGCCCCCTAAAACAGTTATAAAAAAGATTGAACAAATTGCCATCAGATTCTTCTGGGGTGACACATACTTTGGACAGAGGAATTTATGGAGGAAATGGTCCAGAGTGCCTTACCAACCATGGAGAATGGTCTTGGTTCAGGGATATCAGAGCATTTATTGATGCAATTTCATGTAAGATGTGGTGGAAAATACAACTAAATGCCACAATTTGGACTAAATTTATTTGTTCCCTGCCATCTACCCATAAGACCTCTTTGATATGGAAAGAATATGTGAAATCACAAAGACATGTAATCAAAACTCCTTTGTCTGCTTTGGATTAGGTACATGTCCTTTTTGGGATGCAAACTGGATAGGTTCTGGAGCACTTATATATATATGAGTGGCCAACAGATAGAGATATCACTTATTCTGACATTTCTCTGGCTACTTTCATTAACAATAAAGATCAATACCTAACCCTCATTGAGCCTTATCTGGCTACAAATACAATATCGATCTTGCAGGGAGCTAAACTGGAGCACACACATGAAGACAAGCTCATCTGGAATCCATCTAAGAATGGTTCCTTCACAATTCAAACAACATACAACATATTGAGGACCAAAGCTGACAGAAACCATATCATTTCACAGGTATGGATACAACCTATTCCTCCCAAACTGTCTATTCTGATATGGAGACTCAGAAGTAGATTATTACCTTTTGATGATGTGCTTATAAAATTTGGAATATGTTTACCATCAAAATGTGTACTGTGTAATCATGAGGATAGCCTGGAACATTTTTTCAACTCATGTCCCTCCAATATGCAAGTATGGAATGATATGCATAGCAGATTAGCAATCAGGCCTCCTTATTTTAGAACAGTAGTACATAGATTGAGATACTACTTGTCATACAGTGGCTTCTCCAAAATTTACACCAAAGTAATACGAACATCCACTATAGTGGTGTTCTGGGCTTTGTGGAGGAGAAGGAATAAGCTACTTTATGACAACAAAAGTACTCTCTCTACAACAGTTGTCACACAGGTTTTAAGGTAGGTCATTAGTATTTTCACAGCATCTCCTGTGTATGGAAATATCAAAGGAACCACTTTCTTATTGATAATGGATTGGTACCATTTATTAAGAGAATGAGACCTAAAACCTGTAAAAATGATTAAGTGGATGCCCCCTGAAAGAGGCTACAAAATTAATGTAGATGCTTCCTTCCACTTAGATGGCAACACATGCATAGGATTGGTAATCATGAACAGCCTAGGTATTGCTACTAGACTATAAATGAGACACACAATCTGTGAATCAGCTCTTGAAGCTGAACTTGCTGCAATCCAATTTGGATTGCAAACTGGTGCAAAGCTTGAACTAGACAATTTCTGTGTTGAATTAGATTGCCTCATAGTTGTTAATGGAATCACTGATCCTACTCATATTGATTGGAAATATTTTTCAGTGTGCCATGATCCGTGTTTACAAATACAACATCATTCATTATCTCATACTCTGAGGAGGGGAATATGGTTGCTAATTATTTAGCTGGAATATCTTCATCCACCCAATCTTCCAAATTTTTTGATCTAAATCAGGTCCCAAAGAAACTCAAAGGTTTTTTGGAACTTGACAGATTGGGAATGCCTAGTTTAAGATTCAGTCTTTAAATCGGAATGTTGTACTGCTCTTTTCTTTCATGTTAATGCAGATACTTGGAGGCAAGGCCAAAATGACAAGGTCAACCATATGCTTGGACAGAAGGACCCAAATTCTGATGGATACATAAGCCATCAAATAACTAACACTATTTTGATCCACAATTTTACATAGCTTTTGTAACATATCTGATTGTATGGAATGTACTCTCAACTCAACCTTTGGGTGGAAATATTTTGCTTCACTCTTTATTGAACTTATCACTAACCTTCTCCCCAATAGAGCTTGTTTGAGAGTACACTTTTTAAACCATCAAATCAGTAAACTATAGAATAGGCATTCACCACTTAGGTATAGCCATTCATTCATTCTTTTGAGAAGCTTTTGGCTTCTGGAGCTATGCTCAAATTGTATGAACTTGCACATGGTGCACTATTTTGTTATATGATATGTTTGGGGAGCCAATAAATCCCTCCACCAATGGTGGTTTTAATTAAAAAAATAAAAATACTATTTATAAATCACTCACAACTTCTAACTACTAGAGAGTAGATAGTGGGAAGTAGGGGTCGAACCACAAGGAGAAGGGACTTGTAAGAGTGTTTTAAAGTAGAACATAAGCATACTTATATATTATATAGAAAGAAATGTAAATATGGAGGGGTTTTGAGATTGGTTTTTATTACAATACGAAAGGAAACTAAACTATCATTAGCTAAGTTAAGGGGATGATTCTAAGATTATGAGGCCTTGGGAGGCAAATGACTTCAATTTCCAACTATCAACTTATCACCGAGCAAATGCAATTACAAGGAAGTTTAGACCATTTGTCAAGGATGAAAGCATCATATTTTCTCGAATGTAGCTAGAGAGGATGATAACACCACTCAAAAGCTCTCATTGTTGATTCACCTAAATGATAGCATCATAAATAACTCAACAATGGTATTAGGAGTAGATAGAGACAAATTTACTCACACACCCGCGATAGCGAGAGCATACAAATAAGACATTTGATAACTAGCAAGAACCAAGACGATGATAGCATATATGTCTCGACTCCTACTATGCTACTTAATGATATTGGAGTAAACGATAACATTCTACCCACAAATCTAGCTATTCGTTGATAAAAATCATACGTTAAACAGGAATCTTCAATTAAAGTATACAATCACATATTAGGGGGACCAATGATAACATTCAATCCTTACCTAGACACAAAATTGATTAATCAGGCAAGTTGATAAGATTTCCACTTCTAACAATTTATGTTTATCATGGCATTCCTTAACTACAATCACACAACAAGGGGAAGGACTTTCCATCACTCAACCCCTTCCATAGTCATTAATCTAACAACTAGAGATTACACTACCATTATTATTATTTTTTTTAAATTAAAACTACCTTAAAAAGGTGGGGGAAATTTATAGGCATCCCTTAAGCCTATTAAAGGCATAGTGCTTACAAAGTTGTTTGTCTGTTCTAGCATGAATTAAGAAGAAGTTAAGAGTTTGGATTACATGATGGTATTTGAGTTATGTTGTATCTAGGTGCTATTACTCCCAAGCAATGAAATACATAACTCCAAGTCTATTAGTGGATGGGTAAACAAATATAAAAGCCACTAGTTGCCAAGAGATGTTTCATTGAGAGAGTAATAGAGACCAAGACACCCTAAAAAAAAATTGTTGAGCAGAACTCCTGGAGTTGTGATGCTGCTGTGATAATGTGCCTTATGTTGGTGTCCCTTTGTTTGGATATCCCACTGGATGTCCTATCCAGTGGATCTTGTTATCTGTGGAAAAACATAGAACCATCAGTTACCATTGTAGAAAGGGCTAACCAATCCTAATATTTGGAGTTCCACTTCTATCCAGAGAGATTAATCCCCTCAGATAAGGTGGAGCTTCCTGTAAATAAATATTCCCTGACATAGCATTTTTTAAACAAAACTTTGCTAAAATATCTGCCACTGTATTACCCTCCCTCAGCACATGCTTCATTGGGATACCTAGAGTTGACTGTCTAATAGAAATTCCTAGTGAATAGAAGTGTCAGTCTAGATTGGAAGGATTTTGTATACCATTAATAGCAAGCAGACTGTCTGATTCAATACAGAAGGGGATGTTGATCTGTTTTCCTATATGGATTCCAAATTGTATAACTGATAGTTCTGCTGCCAGAGGAGAGGGAGCTGAGGCTTTCTCCATCTGCATGAGCAGAACTTTACCACTATTATCCCTGATCACTAATCCTAGACCAAGTGAATTTCCTGAGACAGATGCATCCACATTTATCTTAACTCCACTATCTGGGGGATCCCATTTTATACTTCTAAGTGGCTTTGTTCTATTTTTTCTAATGAAAGGCACTAGTCCAGATAGAATGCTTCTGTGCTTTCTTATATTACCACTTAAAGGGTTGGCTGTAAAAATCTTATGCACATATTTTTTGATCTTTTCCACCACTGATGCAGTCCTGGAAATGGTATTCTCATGAATGAATTCATTCTTTCTAAACCACAAGGTCTAGATAGTGACTGCCATGGTATTATGGATCACAGTTGTATGCATTTTGGATTCCCCGGTGAGATTAAAATAGAATCTAAACATGTGTTTAGCATCATTGAAATGTGGGACTGCTATCCCTAGCATGCTATGAATAAATGAGTAAACGCTTACAGTTCTATGGCATGTGTTAAAGTAATGATCAATAGAGTCAGAGTTTTGGCAAAAAACACATTTGGATGGTAAATTAATCCCAAAAGTATGCAACACATCATCAAAGGGAAGTAATTTTTTCACCAGTCACCACTCTCCAGATAAACATGGACAACTGAGATGGTATATATTTTGACCATACCTTTTCTATGAGGTATTTGTCTTCCTCCCTTGGTCTTAAAGACTCATAAGCTGACTTTACTGTGAAGTTTCCTCTGTGGTTTGGTTCCCAGACCAGCACATCTTCATGATCATATTGAATTTCAAATTCCTGCAAAAAAAGAAAGCTACTGGTAGCCAGATGAGGCTCCAAAATGGGTAAGTATATTCCTTTGTTTGCAGAGAATTGATGAACTGTTATGTGCTCAAAGGGGATTGGAATGCTGTCAGGCCATTTGTAGCATAAAGCTCCTGTCCCCATCCAGTTAGCAATCCAGAATGGTGAGGATCCTGAGCCTATCATAACCCTGGAGTTGCTGTTTGCATGAGTACTTATTGCTTGACAGATCCTAATCCAAGTGTGAGATGATCTATATGACTTTGGAAGGGACCACATATAGGCTGTCCAAACTGTCTGATTTTGTTGCAATTTCCACCAAAGCTTACTTGAAAAAGCTTGTATGACTGTTCTGATGCTCCTAACCCCTACTCCATTTTATGACTGTGGCAAAACTAATCTTGTCCATCTTCTCCATATTTTCCTTTGGCCATAGCTTGACTCTCCCCATAGAAACTTAGCTGCAAGAATTTCCATTCTTTTGATCACTGGTTTGGGTGGACATAGCACTGAAAAAGTGTGAACTAGAATGGACATAAGCACCGAGTTCAGTAGTACTAACTTCCCAGCATAATTGAGCCATCTGTTTTTCCAGTTCTTAATAGCTGATTCCATTCTATCCATAAGTGGCTGATAATAGGCCACTTTGTTTCTGCCTGTAAAGATTGGCACACCCAAATATTTAAAAGGTAAATCCCCTTGCTTCATTTGTGTTCTGACCTCAATCCTTCTCCTTTTCTGAACAGATGCCTCCTTGTGAGTGTAGAATTCAGACTTTGAGTAATTAACTTTCTGTCCAGAGCTCAGTTCATATGCTTTGAGAAAGATCTTTAACCTTTTCAAATTTCTCCTACTTGCAGTTGTGAAGATAGCAGTATCATCTGCATACATTAGGTGTGTAACAGTCTGCACTCCTCTTGGCATCTTGAAAGGCTCTAAGTATTTGATTGAGATGAGCTTGTGTAGACCCCTAGAAAAAGCTTCAGTCATTATATTGTATAGAAAGGGAGATAGGGGTCTCCCTGTTTTATCCCTCGACTGGATCTGAAAAAGCCAGTATGCACACCATTAATAAGGACAGAGAACCAAGCTTCCTTGATATTCTGGAGTATAATTCTGACCAATTTTCCATGGAATCCAAAAGCAACCATTACCGAGTTTAGGAATCCCTATGACACCCTGCCAAATGCCTTTTCCATATCAAGTTTAACTATCAGATTATCATGTGATGGGTTTTTCTGTACCAATCTGATCATCTCCTGCATCTGGATGATATTGTCAGCAATATCCCTTCCCTTTAAAAATGTTGTTTGCTCCAAAGAAGTGATCCTAGGCATATATGGCTTTAATCTCTCCATTATGATCTTGGAAAATATCTTATTGATAAATTTGGACAGACTTATTGGTCTGAACTCTGAAAATTGGCTTGGATTTGGCTTTTTTGGGATAAGTGTGAGCCATGTGCTTGTAATTGCTCTAGGTAGCTTCTCTCCTGCCAGAAATGCATTAGCTGCATGTAACAAGTCATCCTTGATAATTTCCCAACAATGGGTGTAGAATGAGCCAGAGAATCCATCTGCACCAGATGAACTTTCTGAGCTAAGATCAAAGACTGCAAAGTACAGTTCTTCCATTTCCACTGGCTTGAGCATCTGTGCATTTTCATCTTCTGGAATAAGTGTGGGGATCTCATTGAGGAAGTGTTTTAGGTAGGTTCCTGATGTATCTGCCACCCCCTCATTTAGCAGAGCCTCATAGAATTTAGCTCCTTCCTCTTGTATCAGTAAAGGATCTGTTATCCAGGCTCCACTTTCATCCTTAATCTTATTGATCTGTATCTTAGCTGTATTCTCTTTGACAACACTGTGGAAATATTTTGTATTAGCATCTCCATCCTTTATCCATCTCAAGTTAGCTTTCTGCCTCCAAAACATCAACATTTCACTCTCAGCTCTTAACAACAATGCTCTTTCCTTGTTTAATTGTATAAGATCCCTCTGCTCACTGGATTGTTGTAACTCTATTTCCAACTGAGCCACCTTGTCCTCTGCTTCCTTCAGATTCCTGTACACATCACCAAAACTTTCCTTATTCTATTGCTTAAGTGCTCCTTTTAATCTCTTCAGTTTACTGACCAACCTGTAGAAACCTGAGTCTAGGCATTCCAGGTTCCAGCTATTACTAACAATGTCTTTAAAATCAGCTCTGGTTGTCCACATTGCCTGAAACCTGAAAGGTCTTGGAAGCAACACCTCAGATGTCTGTATGGTTAATAACAATGGACTGTGGTCAAATCTGGTCCTATTGAGAACCTGGATTGAGCTGTGGAGGTACTGATCATTCCAAGCCAAATTTGACAAACCTCTATATAGCCTCTGCAACAACAAATCTTCCAAGGATCTATTATTTGACCATGTGAACTCATTCCCAACTGTCCTAATTTCAACTAGTTCCAGGGCATTGATCCATTCATTAAATTCCGACATGCTAACTATTTATGGGGGTCTCCTACCACTACGTTCAGCAGCACAAGTGATTGCATTAAAATACCCTATAAAGATGGTGGGAGCTACTGGCACTGACAGCAAATCCAACCACAGGTTTCTTCTCAATATATATGTGACATTTGCATAAATAAAGACTGAATTCCATGTTTTACCATTTTTAAATCAGAAATAGCAGCTAAGAGAAACTGATCAGACTGGTTTAAAACTGATATGGTAAAATTGCCATTCCAGAAAATCCAAATTTTGCATCAGCTGCAGCAATAGCATTATGATATTGTAATTGAAATTGTAAATCATGCAAATCACAATTATGGTGTAATGGTTCTAAGATACACAAAATATCTACTTTATGCATCCTAATAAGGGATTTTAATCTTTTTATTGAGGTACCATAGCCTCTAATATTCCAAACAAGCATATTTCCTATGATATTGTAACTAATCATAAAAATTAGACATGCTTGGATTTTGGGGAGGCTCTGAGCCATTTTTCAGTAATGACACCATCTATAGGCATTCCTCTTTTTGTTTTCATTTTTATATTTGTGGCAGAAGAGGGGGTTAGGATTGTACCAGTTTGTTGTTGATCCTCTTCAACCTGATCTGACTGCTTCCATTCCAGTTCTGTCTGAGCTTCCACATACTCCTCTGAGCTATGATCATCTGATTCCTGTAAAACTTGAAAGGAGTTAGAGATTTTTAGAAGAGCAAGATCATTTACCTCCAAGGGAACCAAGGGAGCCATGTATGGTATGACTGCTAGATGTTGCTTTTTTCCTTTGATTGTTTTTCCGCTCCCTGATGTTGGGGACCTCTAGGTCGTCATGGGAATAAATAGGTAAGGCAATTGGCTTGTGTATAGCTTGGAGGAAGGATGTTTCTGGTACTGAATCAATGTGCTGGACCACTACATTGTTTGGGACTGGATTAGCAGTGTCCTGTAACGAGCTACCAAATTGTTGCTCAGTGGTGGCCTCTAGTGGTGGGGGGGATTTGCTCACAGACATCACAGTTCTTTTCAGCAACTGTAAGACCAGAAGATGAAGCTATAGGTTTCCATTGCTGGGACTCAGATGGATTTTCTTGTGGCCTCTTTCTAATCTAAGCTGTTCTATTTTATTTTTTTCTGGCTAGGTACAATTTCTTCAAATATGGGTGTAGGATCCCACACTCATCATCACAATGACCAATTCTTCTGAAATGGGAGCAGAATGAAGGTAGGTTGGGATACTCACATACTCTGATGTGGCTTATGGGGTTCCAATGGTGATTGTCTGATGTCTCTCCTCCATGAGATTGACCTCCACACAAACCTTAATAGCGGAGGGACGAGATAGTGCATTAGTGGCCGCATCCATCTTGATGAAGACCCTTATCTCTTTCCCAAAATCCTCTATTGCCGTACGGTTGTAGAACTGAATTGGCACCCTATGTATTGTCTCCCAAACAGGCACCAGTGATGATTCTTGTTTTTGTCGAGAAGTCGGGAGACTATTTAAGAATCTTCATAGTTGCTCCCTGGATAGTGCAGATTGACCGGATCCAGAAACTCTGGTAGTCTTCCTTCAACAGAAAATGAATCAGAATGTGCCGAAAATCCATGACCCTGATCTGAAAGTTGCCGGAGAAGCCTTGTGTCTGGAAAAAATTCCCGATATGCTCCATAGATGGCTTTCCGTTGGTCAATTTTCCAACAAGGGCATTCTGGTATTGCGAGGCGAACGTCTGCACCGCTTCGTCAGAGTAAATACACGCGATCTTCCCGTTGACTCTTCTGGATATTGGGCGTATTTTTGGGTTCTGTGGCAATGAGTTGAATAATGGCTAGGATTTGGGGGCTAACGCTGCAGCAAACGTCTTTCCGGCAACTCCCCCGCCCGGATTGGGTGGTGGTGCCGCCATGAAAAGTCCATTTTTTGCCCGTTGGTTGTCGGAACAATAACTAGTAACGGTTATATGTTAGAGAGAAGGGAGAGTGTTTTAGAAAGAGAAAACTATTGAGACTACATTACACTACCATTATGCTAAGTCACCATCATCATCACACTAAATTACTCTAACCAAGCTAACCTAATTAATGACTATGGAGCATGCAATTGATATAAAACACAAAGCCTATAACAAATTAAGCAAGATTGAACAACATTCATGCACAAGAATTCAAGTTCATCAAATGATAATCCAAATCCAAAGTTTAAGCATACAAGGCCCTCAAAGTTTCAAGGGAAGTGAATTCAAATGCTCCCAGGGATCAAACTAAGCTATACTACAATACATGGAATCAAAATACTAATCTAATTGAAAGAAATGGAAGAAAAGGGAAAGAAATATGAAGATATAGGGGTTCTACATGGTGTGAGGCCGTTTTCATCTTGGAGAATAAAAGGGGGTATTTATAAAATGCAGTGCACGGGCCGCGCAACACTCTGTGCACTTTTGTGAAGGGCCGTGCACTTTGACCGTTGATCCGATTTGTATCTTCTAGTAGTCCATTACGAAGATCTTGATGAGAGGAATCCAATGGTATGATCCATGTTCTCTAATTACTTTGCGAACATTTCCAAAATCAAGCTTCAAAAAATTAGTGCATCACTTATTTTTCAAAATGTAACTTAGACAAGTTTAGCTTTAAAACTTCTCACTTTGCACCAATTTCTACCCAAATTAGATCTCAAATGTCATAAAACATGAGTATATTTTTGGCTCATCACATGACTTTCCCCAATCTGCTGCATAAGATTTTGGTGACAATTTTGTATAGCTCAATGCAGCATGAGATAGGCGTGTAGTCAGAAGCTTTCTGTTGCTGAGATATTTTGGGTATTAATGCTAGCACTGCTTTATGAACTGTTTAGGCATTGGTTCACCTCTAAAGAATTCAGTAATTGCAGCACATATGTCCTCTCCTGTCACTGGCCAAGCCTCTTTGAAGAAATGGCTTGTATACCCATCCACTCCTGGGTTCTTTGAAGATTTGATTCCCTTTAGGGCAGCAAGGATCTCTGTGTGTGAAAAATCCCTAATCAAGTGTAGTTGTTGTGCCACTGTCAAAACTATTCCCTTCTTCACTACGATGGGATATATTCTACTTGTTGGGGCACCATATGTGCCCAGTAAACCCTTATAAAACTTGATCAGCTCCCTCTCAATATCCATCTGGTATTGCTTTTTCTTCATTGCTTGATGGAACTGTTTGGTAGGTCTGTCTCCATTCTTCAACCATTCCATCTTTGTTCTTTGTTGCAAAAACTGGAACTCGGATTCACATAATCCCTCTACTTCCAGTCTCAGCTCCTCTTCCTCCTTTTGCAGCACGTGATCAGACACATTCTCCACCAGTTCTTTAAATTTTTCCTTTCACTTTTCATGTGCAACTGCAACCCTGATTTGAATATTGGAGAATTCTTTTTTGTTCAGTTTCTGCAGTGTTGTTTCCAAGATCCTCAAGGACTCAAACAGTTTAGACATAGTCTTACATCTTATCTGCTTCCAAGTGGCCTCAACTATGCTCAGGAACTAGGGGGACTTGGACCACATGTTGAAGAATTTAAATGGCTTCTTCCTCCATTTGGTCTGTTTCTTGAATTGTATGAGTAAGAGGAAGTGATCAGAATCCAGCAGAGGCTTAAATTCACACTCCACCTCCATGAACTTTTTAATCCACTCCCAATTCACCAGAGATCTATCCAACTAAAAAGTCTTCCCTCATGCCTCCTATTACTCCATGTAAATCTAGAGCCCTGTGTCTTCATTACCTATAACATGACTTTAACCATTACCTCTCTGAATGGTTATATCTCAGAAGGCTGAACATGGGCTCCACCTTCTCTATCACCATACTCCAGTGGGCAATTGAAATCTCCCATTATGATCCATGGCAGGTCCTGATGATCTAATCTGATGAGTTGTTGCCAAAGCTTCTTCCTAGCTTCAGGTATATTTGATGCATACACTACAGTGATGTAGCATTCTTCCTTTCTATCCTCTCAGAACACAGTATGCATCTATCAATTGTATATCCTTTCTTAACATTGTGACTGTAAAATTTTCTTATTTCTATGCTAGCCAGATTCTTCCTACTCCAGCCTCAACACTGTTGGTAGCCAAATTCCATCCCAAACCTATATGTTCCCATATCTTAACCTCCTTCTCTGGTTTAACCTTTGTTTCCACCATTCCAAGAAATCCTACATTATTTCTGTAGCAAAGCTCTCTACACTGCCTCTGCCTCTTGACCTGGTTTAGTCCCCTCACGTTCCAGGTTCATATGTTGTTATTCATTGATCAGGGGGGTCTGGCAACAAATAGTAATTCCTAGAATTCCCCATTGTCTGAACTTTCTCCACTGTTTGATGGTCCATGTCATCCCCCCATGCATGCTTACCCTCTTTTTTCAAGATGGTGACTGGTTTCTCCTTAGCTGCATTCTGTTTAACTACTCCCTTCTGCTTCTTTTTTGCTGGTGTGGCTACTACCTCTCACTTGGCCCTATCTCCTCCACTGGTGTCTCATTAGGTTTAGGCTGCCATTTTTGTGGGGCATTGACTGGTATGAACATCTTTTTTGCTGGGATATCAGTCTTCCCCTGAGCTGGCTTTTTCTTCCATTTAAAGTCCTCACTAAAATCTACACAAGTATATTGCATTGTGTACATATAGTAGGGTACCCTTCATACACCACTTCACGCTTTTGTACCACCTCATTTTCATCAATAAAAGACACATACTCAGGGATTGTATCTGTCATTTTAGCTTCAATATGGATCCTTGCATAATGCAGTCTTCTCTGTCTAGAGTAGGCTTGTCCAATTTCAAAGGCTTACCAAGTGGACTTACAATCCTAGTTAGTATGGATGGAGTCATATACACAACCTTCAGTTTGGGGAGTTGAATCCACACAGGAAAGACTGTTGGTGCATCCAAGTCTAGGTCCTGTGTCCATTCCTGGATCAATATAGGCTTTCTATTATACAGGATGTTCCCTCTCTCCGTCACCACATCCTTGTATGCTTTCAACTTAAACCTGACCGTAAAGATTCCAGGGCTGGCCTTCCACACTTTATCACTTTGGTTTTTCCAGTATTGATGGAAAAAAAAAACCCTCAATGACCTTAAGTGGTGGATATCCTCCTACTACCCTGCAAACTACTATGTTTCCCCACCATTCCACACTCTCCTGAACTTCTTCCAGAGGTATTTTCCCCATAACTACACCTTTTATATTAACATGTTCATAGTAATGTACCTGATGTTGGTTAACTAGGTTAACCCATGGATGGGGAGCTTGTGGTGAGCTGCCATGTTCTGCTGCTCCTCAATCAATATCCCTCTTAGCATTTTCATCTCTCCCACACCAGGGGCGGATTATGGGGGGTCTGGGGCCGGGCCCACCCCGTGATTTTGCTAAGAAGTAGTCTATGTATAAGTTTCTTTCCTCATTAAATAGTATTTTGTAAAAAAAATTAATTAATGATCTCCTTTTTCTTTAAAGAAACAGTGTATTTATGTAAGGAAAGTGAAATTTTTTACTAAAATTAGACTTCTAATAGAAGTAGTTGAAAATCAGTAGGAACCACACACTTTGTAAGTTTTCTATTAGTATTTTGTTTTTATTTTTTACTATAACTTTTATAAGATATCATACCGGTATTTTTTTTTTGAAAGAATATTAGTAATATTTTCTTAATCTTATAACATATCTCTAAATAAATTACTTTACTATACCCTTATTTTTATAATTTTATTAGTTCATTCAAACTCAAATTTTTGTGATTAGTTTGGCCCCCTTATAGGTAAAATCCTGGATCCGCCCCTGTCCCTCACTGCTTGTTGTCTGCTCCCCCATTATTGGTGCTTGCTCAACTTCCTCCTATTCCTCCTAGGCAGTCCCTGCAATTTTTTCCACTTTATCTCCTTTGTTTTGTCTTCTCCTTGTTATATTAGCAAAAGGAGTGAGCGCCACTTTCCCTTCCTCCTGGTTGATCCCCAACTCACCAGATGAGATATCCACAGAAGGATTTCCATGGCTCTGACCTATCTCATGTGCGTTGGTACTAGGCTTCATAACCACGGTTTTGGGGTCTCTTCTGATCTGGAATTCCCCACACACATCCTTCGATCTGGCAAGCTCCATATCCCGCCGGATCAGCCTGTCCTCATCCGCCATAGTATCTCCGAACAGCTCATCATACTGTATTCTCTGCTTCCCTGTCCGTAACTCTCGGTCCCTCAAATTCTTCTTACTTCTAGTACTCGATATGGTAGATTCCACCCGGAAAGAGGGATCACCAGATTCTGATGAAGAAGAAAATTTCTCAAATCCCGATCGACCTAGTGGTTGGTGTAATCTCCCACACATGGCGCGTATGATGGTGCGTGGGGGTTCATCACTTCTTTGAAATCCTATATAATTTGGGCTTGGGGAAATTACGCAGCTAGTGAGGTATACTATATCATTTTATTTATATCATGTATATGTATTATTTTGAGTTTTTTGGCTAAGTAAACTTATTTTTGAAACTAAATCCAAAATAACACTCTTTTGAAAATAATTCCAAAAGTAATACTCCTATTTATATGCTGGAATCATATTATAAATTACAAGAACTCTTAGACTAATCTTAAATATTATTATATCCATAAATATTTGTATATTCAAAACTCACTAATTTATAGTTCTCCCAATATTATGAATTTTAAAAAGACACCCCTGTTTATACGAGGAGAGATATGAAAAAAAGCTTAATCATATGCAATGCAACAGTGTATTTTTGGATAGAAGAATTAAACTGGCTAAAGAACTCAATGAAGATGAACATAAAATTTGGGGATGTCGAGAAGAAAACGTAAAAGAACACCCTGTTCTCTTTCTTCTATCCCTTTCGCCATAGTCGTCCCTTTCGTTCCACTTCAGCATCTACACTTGTCCTTCAGCCCCTTTATTTGTTCACTTCGATTTCATTATTTTACTCAGATTTCATTTCAATGGCGGAATAAAACTTACATAGACAAGAAGAAACAGAGAGAGGAGGAATAAGATCACTGGTTAAGATCATTCTACAGAATATAAAGGAAGCATGGTTCTCAGTCCTAATCAATGGTGTCCCTACTGGTTTCTTTAAGGCTAGCAGAGGGTCAATTATTCAAAATCAGAATTTTATGCTACCAAGAACACACCGGACCAGAGGATCAGAATGATTGAGAGAAAGACTGGTATGAGGATGGGAGCTATACCTTTTAAATATCTGGGAATTACAGTATTCTATGGAAGGAAACAAGGTTTCTTACTACGAACCACTATTAACTGAATGGAGCTTACGGTAAAAAACTGGAAAAACAAGTGGCTTAGTTTTGCAGGCAAACTGGTTCTATTGAACCATGTATTCATGACCATCCCAGTACACACATTCTCAGTGCTAAGCCCTCATATTGCAGTGGTTAAAAGGATTGAGGTTCTGTCAGCAAAGAATCTATTGGGGGAGACAGTCAGGGTCAGAGAAAGACATGGAGAAAATGGACAAGGTTAGCATTACAAAAGGATGAAAATGGAGTGGGGATGAGGAATATAAGAACTATAATACAGGCATTCTCATGTAAGTTGTGGTGGAAATTACAACTTAATGAGACTGTTTGGACAACCTTCATTTGGTCTCTTCCAAAGACATACAAAACATCCCATACATGGGGTAAAAATTTTCAGGTAACCCCACATGCAAACAGCCAGTCTAGGGTCTTAATTGGAAATGGAGCAACCTAATTTTGGACTTCAAATTGGATGGGACATGAGCTTTATAATATACATGGCCAGAAAATGAGGAAATTCCTTTTTAACACATCTCTATAAAAGAGTTCTGTGAAGATAAGGAATTTTACTTAACATTACTGGAGCCATAAATGGCTAGTAATCTTTTTACTATTTTGAAGAATGTGGAAGTTCAGCAAAATCAAGAAAATGTGTTGATCTGGGAAGCAAACTCAACAGGACCATTCTCCATCAAATGTGCTTACAATACAGTCAGACTAAGGGATCAAGACACTGATTCAAATGCAAAGGTATGGTCAAAATTCATTCCAACTAAACATTCCTTCTTCATCTGGAGAATGGTTAATAAACTGCTACCTTTTGATGATGTTCTCATAAAAATTGGTGTACAATTACCTTCCAAATGTGCTTTTTGTGCATACTCTGAGAGTATTGATCATTTTGTTAATGAATGTGCCTTCTATGTCAATCTTTTTAACTACCTGCACTGCTTACTTGACATCCCAGTCCCAGTCTTTCAAAATGCTAGGCATAGAACTAAATATTATTTTACAGTCACTGGCTTTTCAAAGCTTCACACACAAGTTATACACACCACCACGACAGCTTGTTTTTGGATTCTGTGGTGTAGGAGAAATGACTATATTTTCAAGGACACCAAATCCATTTTCTCTGTTGTGGTTAAAAGTATAACTAGGAATGTCCAAACTTTCTTCACTGCTAATCCACTCACTAGAAATATATGGAAGCATAGACCATTAATCTCCATTGGATTAGTCCCTTTTTTTTAGAAAGAAGAGGACTAAACCTATCAGAGTTGTTAAATGGGAGCCACCATATATAGAAATGAAAGTAAATATGGATGCAACCCATGTAGGTGATACGGCTGGTTTAGGTCTAGTCATAATAGACCCAAGGGGGAATGTAGTGCATATGGAGATGAAAATATCAGTAGCAAAATCCCCCTTACAGTCTGAGATTCTGGCCATAAAACTATGAATTCAGATTGGAAAACAGTTTTCACAAACTTTACCATAGAGTCTGACAGCTAGCTAGCCATTAAAGGAATTGAAAATCCATGCTCAGTGGACTGGAAATGTTTACATCTTTGCAGACAAATTAAAATTTTGGCTGAAGGTATTCACATACAACATGTTTTTAGTGAAGTGAATGTGGTAGCATATTTTTTAGCAAAAATGTGCCTACAGTCCTCTACATTAGACATTCTTTCTATGCACAATGCACCAACAACTGTTAGATGACTGATAGCACTGGATATGATAGGATTATCTAGTTTGAGAATTAGATGATGCTGCTACTCTATTTTCCACAGGTGAAGAAGACCCATTGGAAGGAAAATCCAATGGGAATGAAGGACAAAACATCCAGGAATGGACTGACATGGACTCATGCACAAAACAACACAACAATCATATGGAAAGAAATGGCCTTTGAGACCAGCAGACACCACTCAAAAATTTGCTAAATTGAGGTGTCTAGGACTTGTTTCTCTACCAAACAATCCTACTTTTTTCTAAACTGTGACTTTTGTATTTGTTTATTTCATTCACAAACTTGCTCGGAGTTTAAAGGATTGTTAAGTGTAAGGGTAATAACACCCAGATACAACTCAATATAGTACAACTCTCTAGTACCTTATTAAAATTCATGTAACATATCATAACACTTTACTTTTTTGCACTTTTGGGTATTCATAAAAGGCTTGGGAGGCCAAATAAAATCTCCCCTACCTTAGGGTGGTTTAATTAAAAATAAAAAGAGAGAGGAGGAATAATAAATAATGGGGCAGCTGTGCAGTAACGCCTTGCGTGATATATAGGACGGCTACATGGGCCGCTCCTCTCGCTTCCTCATGTGCCTCTCTAATCCCAGTAAGCACCAGTGGTTACTTAGAATTTGTTTGAGTTTGATTTTCATTTCAATTCTTTGATGATGTATATGTAGAGTGTGGTCGTGATTGCGTTTTTTGTTTTTTATTAGCTCAGAGATCTGCTCTGGTTTTGAAAGCAACATTAGTGTTGCTGCACGTGGTCTTCGTCGGCATGCTTTCTGTTTTTGATGAATTGTGCAGGCAGCTCTTGGAGCTGTCCAGTGAGAACAGCAACATCAAAGTTGAAGTTGTGAGAGATGGAAGAAGGCAGACTGTTTCCATCTACGACATATTGTTGTGGCTGATGTTGGGTGCCTGAGCACTGGAGATCAAGTACCTGCAAATGGGATGTTCTTGAGTGGCCACTCAATCAAGGTTGACGAATCTTCGAATCGAGCATGACCGGAGAGAGTGATTTCGTCGAGGTTTCAGAAACTGAGAACCCTTTTCTCAGAAAATTCGCCGATCAATAATAAAGAGTCCAACAGATTTAGGACTATATTGTTGGCTATTTTGTAGAATGCCACGATGTTTAAACACTAGGAGTTTATACACTTGTTTCAGAATCAGTAATCGAATCATAGTCATTGTGTTCTAGTACAACTGATACGAGATCAATTCGAGATATTCAGTTGCGACCTGATTAGTTTAGAATCGGACTAGAAATATATTGATGAGTTGTATTTTAGATAGGATTAGTCTTATTCAATAGAAATTAAGGAAAATAAACATTTCCTACAGACTAACTATAGAACTCTGGTATAGCATCAAAACTAAATCCAGCCGTGTACAGTAAGAAGATAGATACGGCCTAGAGCTATAAAAGAAAACGCAAGCTGATAGATGAAACATCGATCTTCATAGAATGTATTCTGCACTCAGAATAGCTTATCATCGTAGAAGCTTGAGTCGATCAACACCTAGCCTTTTTTCATCACTGGAGTTTGAAACCACAGCCTTGAAACCTCGGGAGAGGCGGTCATTAATAGCAACGAAGAATTGCTGACTGGCAAGTGAGGGGTGCTCATGAATTCACTTCAGGATATCTAGATAAGTTAAAGTAACGTCTTTGTACTTATTGATATTATAGTGAATGGTTTTTAGACTAGGCAAGGCCTCGCAGATGTAGGTGTGTTACATCGAACTGCACTAACAATTCTGGTGTTCTTTACTTTCATGTTTAAACTTACTTGCATGTTTAAACACACTTATTGCAGTAATTAGTATTTAGAACTATAGAGTTATGATCGGTAGAATTTCAAATAAAACACCTTATGAGGAGTTTAAATACACGGTTGCATATGATTAGGCTTTTTTTTCATATTTCTCCTCGTATAAATAGGGGTATTTTTTTAAGTTTATAATATTGGGAGAACTATAAATTAGTGGGTCTAATTGGAATATATAAATATTTAAGGGTATAATTTTATTTAATATTAGTCCAAGAGTTCTTATAATTTATAATGTGACTCCGGCATATAAATTGGAGTATTACTTTTGGAATTAGTTTCGAATTAAAGAGTGTATTTTGGGATTTTGTTTCAAAAATAAGGTTACAAGCAAAAAACTCTATTACTTTAAAACTATATTTTTCTGTTGCTATACTCATAAAATTAAATATTGAATCAAGTTGAGTGTGAGATTAGGACAGTGAACGTTTCCCATAGACATTTCGTATCATATTATATCAAAACGACTTTATTTAGTTTTTACTATTTCATACTAGTTTGGGGCAGAAAATCTGACCCGACCCATTTTCACATGGATTTCACAAAAAAGAGTGTCAACATTTTTTAATCAAATATAAATTTAATTTGATTTTATGTCCTAAACTAAATAATCAATTTTTAACATGGTTCGACACAAGTCAAATTTTTTGTCGGGATTGGTATTAATTTTTCACAAACAATTTATTTTTTAGAAATGGTACATTATATGTAGTCAAATATTTCACTTCCTCCTATTCTCACCCAAGTATGGACGACACTATCAATCCAACCAAATGAAAATTTTAATATTAAATTTAAATTATATAATTTAGATAATAAATGAATTACTTTTATGTCGAGATTTTACATTTATGGACCTATCATTTTATTCTTGTATTAATCTTAATAACTACTAATAGAGGCCACTTTTGCCACGTGGCGCTCTCACAAATTTTCCCAAAACTTACTAATTTAATTCAATAAAAAATCTATAAAGAGATGTTGTTCTCTTCGGTTCTCCTCTTCGTTCTTCCAGAATCTTCTCCCCAATTAACCTAACATTAATTTTCTTGAGAATTCTGCTCATTAATTAAACCTGATAAATATTGATTAGTCTTCCTCCATACTCTATTCGCTTTCAAACATGGAAGGAGAACTCTAGAATATGTCTGGCCATTACAAACTCAATGGTATCTGCTCACCCATACGCCAGAGCGATTCAAAGCCCTAAAACTCTTCAGGTAATTAAGGTTGATTTCTCTGTGTCTCCTTCTGCGGTTTGTTAACTATGCATCCTTGCTTTTTGGTTCTGAAATTGGAACGCACTGCCCATTAGATATTCACAGTGATAAGGTCATATGTATTTTGGCAGGTCTGATCTTTGCAATCATGGAAAAAGAATGTATATTTGTCATCAATATGGAAGTTCATGCATCAATTTGGGTAGTAGAGAGTCTTTTGGTTTCAAATGTATGTTGATGAACCACTTGAGCTATTCAAAAGCCATCTGGGTTTAAATGTAATACTGTGTTTAATTGCTTGACCGGGTTTTATCTGAATTGTGTTAGGTGTTAAACATGTGTATCACCACCAAGAAGAGCTGATGTGTGAGTCAAATTTGCATGATTTGGTATTTGAATGTTTCATTTATTTTTCCTATATAATGGGGCATAAAGTATGTGTTTTGATGACTGCAGATGTATATACCAATTGAAGAACTGATTCGAGGATAAGCATTGAACAATTGAATGATTTCTTCATGATTACCTCATCAGTCTCCTCTCCTATACGGGTATCATCTTCCAACTGTGCTATTATTATCTGATGCCACACACCTCTGCTGATACCGACCGCAAGGTGTTTGATAAAATTCTCATCCAAATTCTAACTAAAACTCCCCATTTAATATTAATATACTTGTGTGTTTGTGTGTTATGCTGTACAATGTGAATTTTGATGCTTATGTTCAGTGTGCAAGCTCAGTTAAATATTAACATCATTAAGCAACATGAAAAAGTCCATTATTAGTTTAGATCCCTCAAACCCTAAGCTTTAATTTTCAAAGATTGCTCTTTTTTCAATGAGAACGACATTCACAAACACTGAGACATGAAATCAAAGGTAAAGTGCAGATGACTCAATTATTTTTGAAATGAGAAATCAATTTTGACAAAAACATAAACATTAACCATAAAGGGAGCAGCTTTTTAGTAGGCATTAAGCACATGCAAGAAGTTCAATTGTTTGTACTCCAATTGGCCTTAGTAAGTTTAAGAGTACTTGAAAATGTTTCTCTGTTGTGCCTTGAGAGTTGACACCAACATATTTTTGTTTTATAAATGCCGAAACATCAACTTAAAGTCACAGCCTCAATACTTTGAAGCTACCTTTCTTCTCATAAAACCTCTTAATGTCTCTGTTTTTCTTACATGTTTGTCTTTCTTAGTGGCTGAATTTTCATCTTAAATGTTCTGAATAACAGCTCTTACATTTGTGTTGCATTTTATTTCAGGAAACATAAGCAAGTACTGCTGCAAAAACAGTAAAGTAAACTAAATAAGCCGTAAGTTTTCTGCATTATTATTCTACTAGAACTTACAGTGCTAGAAATCAGATGTTGGTTGGAAACTAATAACTTGATTCTTTGGTCATGCTAGAGCTGCTTTTGCTGGATTTTGATGATGTGATGATGGATTAGGCTGGTTCTCAGGTAAAATTATGTTCTTTGCATTTCACAATTGTTCCTCTTTGTTTCTTTCAATTGCTGAATTTCATAAAATTTTCTATATGCCTGTCCTATATGGATGGATAAGGAAGAATAAAAGGAACACCATGCTTCCTCAAACCTATCTGAAATTTTTTTTTCTGATTTTGTTTCATCTTTGCTCAAAAATCTAAGAATGTTTAGCTGCTACTGTAATTTCTGATTAGGCGGTCTGAATATCTATCATTGTGTTGTACACTATCAACTCTTGGTTTTTTTTTGTAAATTCTTAAATTTCATAAAATGGAGTCATAGATACGATGTTTTAATTTGAGTGTTTTCATAAATTTCTTTTATAATATGTGATGATGCTCATAATACTGAAATGGATACACTGCTATGGATGTTAAGCTACAATGTTTATGTTTATACATGCATGTATATATAGATGACAGATATGTTTCAGTCAAAAAGGTTTATTAAGTGATATCGGGAAAGATAATTTGTTGTGTTTAGAATAGATAGATAATTTGTTCTTGATTCCTGCTTATATGCATTATTCTACCACGCGAGTCTTGTGCCAACATGTAGTGCAGATTGTACTCTCTAGAAGTATTTTGTAATTGCATCTCAGTCAATGGTTTTACATCAGCATTCAATTTTTACTTTTTTAACTCAAACATTGACAGAAAATGTTTATTGAGCTTCAAAAGTGAGTTTTAAGTTGTTTTTTCTCTGTTTTTTCAGCACACTATGCCGTTAGCTAAGATTTGTCCTATTGCATTTCCACACGAGTTTCATATGTATTGGTAACTAAACTATGTGAAAATCATCATTGCTGATGGAAAGCTGCTCACAAGCTTAGTTCAAATTGCTTGTTTTGTCAACCACACATTGTCAATTCATTTTTAATTTTGGAGTAACTGTTGATTAGGCTAATGCATTTTTATTTACTGATTGATCATTATATTATGTGTCATACATGATATGTATTTTTTGTCAAATGATTGTAACATATGAGCTGAATAACAATAATTTCCCAGGGCATATATTTAGTTATGTTATGCTGCTATCAGGAAACAGAACTAATAATGTAAGTGCACAATTATGTTGTATATTATCTTTTGTAAAGCTAAGTAGATAGAATTATAATTTGCTAACATGAAATATTTATACAAGGGTTTATGTTCAAAGATAAAACAATTGCAGGCAGTTGATGCAGTATTTGATCCTAAGAGAGATGACGCTAGAGCATATTTTGAGCCTAAGAGAGATGAGCAACTTTTGAGCTTCGGAGAAGTAATAGGTTTTTATAACATAGTTCAGTAGATGTGATCTCAAGTGTTATTTACAACTGTACATCACTTTGTGAATGTAATCTCAAGACAAACAAGTTGTAATCTCAATCTCAAGTACACCACTTTTGTAAACATATATACCAAAAAGTTGAGTTTCTAATATTAATGGGTCATGTTCATTAAATTAACTTTATTTGAATATAAGATCACATGCATAGTGGAAATGCAGTAGAATATAATATTTGTATAATTCAAGTACAATTATATTTAATATAACAATAGATATTACAAAAATGATTTTATGATGTGATTTTAGTATATTATTATTGACAATTAATTGATCTAACATGAATATAGTGCCCTAGGGTAATAAAGATAAAAATGTATAATACAAGAGTGTGATTATATATACTTGGAGTGAGAAAACCTAATCGAACTATAAATATTTTTAAAAATAAGACAAATAGAATACGTAGTGTTTTAAATGACAATGATGATTACGTTGGATTCTCTTATAATATCAGATATCTTAAAAGAATCCATTTGAGAAAATTGTATTCACAGTACTCTATAATTCACATTTATTATTTTTTAAAATTAAGTTCAAATCCGTGCAAACGTACGGGTATCATCTAGATTATTATATTTGCTTAAAACTATTTTTTGAAAAATTTAAAAAATATTTTCAAAAAGTCAAAACTATCAAAACTTGGTTCTAGGTTTGACCGAACCCAAGTTCCTGATCAAAACCAAAACCGGATGTAACATACAAGTTCTGAGTTTTGGGATGAAACCCAAAATCCAAAACCACCCAAAACTAGCCCAACCACACAAGGTCATAGTGTTCTCGGCATCAGGATACTCCTCCACGCCTCAAAGCTAGCGCCGCCGGTCGTACTCTTCCTAGCTTGACCTCAAGGTTACATTTTTAGTTGCATTTTTATCTTTCAAATTTATGGATCAATTTTATGCTTTTTGGTATAGGTGACATTTGTGTACTGATTTTTATAAGTACTGGTTCGCATCCGTGAGTTTCGTTCAGACTCGGCTCAAGGGCCGAAAGGTTTTGGGCCCGGTATACATGGAAAGTGAGCTTATGGGTCCACCGACCTAGCCTAAATATGGCTTATATATTTTGAATAAAATATATGGATTATACTTCATTTATTTATGAAAAAACGACTGTATTACCATACGAGTTATAATTATACTCGAAATACAAACCCCTGTTAATCTAAAGATTAGGTTACTATAAATATAAAGGCCTGGTACGCCTCTTTATCTAACTTATACACACTACACTTTTATGTTTACTGTCACTGATTTAAACATCTGAGTGTCTACCCCGGCCACCCTGGCATCATTTTTGCATATCATTTTTGCATATCAGTGTCTACCTCCGGCGCAACAATGCCAGGGCCACTTGAACTACTTTCGCGCCTCCGCGGACGTCCACGATAAACCCTCTGGGTGTTGTTACGTCCCGAGCTGGCACCTCGAGAGTCGGTTCGTCTCGATCCTCAGCAGGACCTTCCTCTAGGGCGACACAGCGAGTTGCTATTCAGTCGGGTTTTGCCTACTCGCCCAGCAGAGTCAACAAGATGGGCAATCACCGGACACAGATGATGATGGGAGAGAGCCACTCAGCCATCCACCCTCCCATTTTCCCATCGATCCAGAGGCCAGGCGGATTACCGATAATTCCTATGCGCGAGCCACAGAACCTACCAATAATGTCTATGCCGGGTTTTTAAAACATCTAGAGTTCCTCGACCCAACGTTGAATGATCGAGTACAAGGAACCTAACACATTATCCAATCGGTCGCGGGAACTCAATCCCCGATCTGTCCAGTCTCAGGAACCCGAGATCCCATTCAACCGCATGCGGAAACCCAAGTCCTGACTCAGCGCTTTTAAGGGATCGAATCCCAGGTCACCAAGTCAAAAAAAATCCTGATTCGAGTGGACATGCCCAACATCCGAAAGTCATCGAACAGGCTTTAAGCTTGATGAATTCTCTTCAAGTTTTGGTCGGAAACCAGCAGACAAGTATGCCTCTTAGCTCTCCAGCCATGGTCCATATGGCACCTACTCAACCGCCTAATACCTACATATGATCCTGTTATTCCTACGCACTTGCAGGGAAACCTCCCTACCACGGGATTAAATATGCCACCTAGTCAACTATATAGGATCGCACCAACGTACGAAGCAAATCTTGGTAGCATGAACTAGGGATGATATCCACTCAACACTGTTTCCTACGGGGAACAAGGGATCAGAGCAAACCTGGGATACTCGTCTCAAGGGTATAGTCAGCCCACATCTTATGTTGGGGCCCACCCCGAGCCAGCAACTCTCAAATTTTAAGAATACCATCCCAAATTTGATACAACAGCCACCATACAAACAATAAGCGGGATCTTATGGTCAGCAAAACCTCGAACAGATGAGTGCGGATGATCTCCAAATATACCTCATACATCATATTCAAAATCTGCTGATACAGCAGCAAAGGGTGCTCGAGCAAGCTCAGAGGCAAGAAAACCCTGAGGCTTACCAACCTGTACATCATCCTGGGTATCCCAAGATGACTTACCATACAAGAGACCAGGAGGAAATCAATCAGGAACTAGACCGGCTACTCGGATCCCAAGGACAAGCAGCCTGATTCCCTTTCTCAAAACATGAAATGAATCTCCTTCGGGATGACACCAAGAAGGTTCCTGATCATTTACCCACCTATGACGGAACCAGTGATCCCCGATAATTTCTGACGGTGTTTTTAAAGACTATGATGTCTCGAGACTTTCATGAATTGAGATTTGCAAAATCATCCCAAGCTATCTCAGAGGCAACGCCCAAGACCTATTCAGCTAGACCCCTTTAAGAGAGCTTGTTTTCTTATCGGTGCTTTGGAATTTTATGTTGTCTTTCTTCTTTCAAAAGAAGAAGTTCACTCGAATGATGAGTGACCTCTGCAATGTCATTCAACAAATTGGCAAACCATCGAAGCGTTTTATCATCAGTTCATGGATCTAACAATGGAGTGTCACAATAGAACTGATTTCCTTATAGTACATCAATTTCGGATGAACCTTATTGGCAACGGCCTAATAAGAAAATTGATGTCGAAACAGCCTACGACCCTCCAGCAACTACAAGCTATCATGGATCTTGTTACAAGGAAAATTGGGTTACAAGGAAACAGGATCTTGACAGACACCCCGATGGAAAAAGTTTTGAACCTAAGCTGAAAACTCCCAAGATTTAAAGGGCCAAGAGCATTTCTAAACATAGCTTCGAGTCTTACACCACTCTCACGCAGTTGAGAACTGAAATACGGTCAATACATCAACACCTTTTCAAGACCCCCCACCTATGAAGGAATCAGCAAAAAGGCAAAAGTACTCAAAATTCTGCACATACCACACTAGATTTTGGGCATATAACCGTCTCAACAGAATCTAAATAGGCCGTGAAGAATTCTATCAATTCCTCTACTACATAACGTTGCACAATGGAAGTATCTGGTTTGTACCAATGTTTTACAAAACACTTGAAAATCTTCATGTACCGTTCAAACGGATACATCCATCGAAGGAATACTGGACCACAACACTTTACATCGCGCACCAAATGGAAAATCAGATGGACCATTATGTCAATGAATGAAGGTGAGAAAAACATCTCCATTTTACACAATACATCAACTACCATGACATGTAACTTGTCCAGACGAGCACGACTAATGTTCTTTCTGCATATGGACTTGAAGAAAAGGCACAATCGACTAATGCACTAGGAACATGACATGGAAAACTAGTTCGTAGGCCGATGACAAACGGCTCTTGCATTAAATTATGACAATCATGAGATTTCAAGCCACTAATTTTCAGCTCTTCAACATTCAGACAACTAGAAATGTTGAATGAATAATTAGTCGGTACTTTCATGCCTTTCAAACACTGCAAAAATTCGGTCTTCTCCTCAATTGACATGGTGTAGCATGCATGTGGAAGGTAGGTCTTGCCCTCTCCCTTAACTGGAGTCAACACAGAGCGTAAAACCATTGTCTCCAAATCTTGACGAGTTTTCAAACCATCTTTAGTTTTTTCAAGAAGGTTTAGCAAAAGTCCCGATCAGGCTATCACACACACTATTCTTAATATACATGACATCTAGACAATGCCTAACATCCAAATACTCCCAACAAGGTAAATCAAAAAATATGTTAACACTTTTTCCAACTACCTACTAAGTAAGCTTTTTCGTATTTTTTCCAAAATCATTAGGCAAATCTCCAACCATTTCAAGAACTTTAGCACCACTCACAAGGTTAGGTGCCTCACCAAACTCTACAATGCCATTGAACCACTTCTTGGCCAAGCGCATTGAGTGATTTGCAGGTAGAAATTTTCTATGCCCAAGATACACAGTATACCTACCAAGCTTTAATTGAAGAAAATTGTTTTCTTCTCACAAACCGGACACGCGAGATGAACTTTTACTGAATACCCTGCCAAATTGCCCAAAGCTAGAAATTCATTTATTGTAAAAACAACCTACCCTTAAGTTTAAACCATTCTTCCCGATATCCATCATAAATAATATTTTCACAATACAAAAGTCTAGTCAAGTCATCAATTAATGGTGCCAATAAAACATCTATGTCATTACCAGGTTTCTTAGGGCCATAAATCATAAGTGAGAGCAACACATATTTCATCTTCATTGTTAGCCACGATGGTAGGTTTTATAGAATAACCATAACAGACCATAATTTATGAGCACTACTCATATCTCCAAAAGGATTCACGCCATCAGTAGACAAACCCATCCTTAAATTACGCACCTCTTGCCCAAATGCAGGATACATACTATCAATTTTCTTCCACTGATCACCATCAGAAGTATGTCTAATTACATCATCGGCTGGCTTTGACCGATCTGTATGCCAAGTTAGATTATTTGTATCTTCTTTTTTTGCAAATAATTTTCGCAACCTTGGGAGGATAGGGAGGTACAAAATAACCTTAGTTGTCGTTGGTTTTTTCTTACGTTTAACAACTTCCGCTCCAACATTTATTTGATCACCTTTGGGCTTATGGGCTGGGATAGTGAGTTTGTTCTCACCCCTAACCATACTCTCTTGACTTTAGCCTCATTTTTTTTACCCAAGTATGTATTTTTTGGGTGGTATATTATTTCCCCTATGCGACCATTAGTTTGGGCCTTGGGGTAGAATTATGATTTATTGTATTATACGGGGATTTAGCGTCAGCTTTTGTCCCCGTAGACTGTCCCACGAGATCATTTCTTCTTTTTTACCATATTTACCAAGACCTTTGGGTTTATAACGAGGCTCGTTGAAAACACTATATCTATCCAATTCTCTAGTGTCGCCCCCATACAATATACAATTGTTCGGACAAGCATGTATTTTCTCTAATTCCAATCCCATGGGACGGAGAATTTTGTTGGCAGCATAAGATCGATTTGGTAACAAGTTACCCTTAAGGAGCATCTCTTTGAATAACTCAAGCATCTCCGTCATCAGCCATCACAACAACAAACTTTTGCCACAAATTTACATACATTTGACAATACACTACTTTCATCAAATTTATATTCGCTTGCGGGATGGAGAAAATTGGGGGAAAATATCTACACCTATAGCTTAACCCATTCCTACCCATCAACAACATTAAATGTTACTACTAAATCAGTATGCACATCCAACTAAATACTACCTCTCTAATCCCATCAACGTGGAACTTACACATTACATGTATGCTTAAATGAATGTTAACGGTAACAGAATTCAATCATGCCTTAATTCCAACTGCAAAGGATGTTAGGCCAAACTTCAAACCCACAGGATTCCATCTACACAGAGTGGGAAACGTCAGGAAATAATAATGTTTATTCTCATTTTCTTGAAACCAGTATATATTTGCCAATGGATTTTCGATATCTGAAATGTAGTAGATTACCAACCTGACAACATAGCATAATCTTAGGTCTGACCCTTTATTGTACAATAACATTATTCAACTAATTATATTTTTGACTACGTCACGTTCTCCACACTATTACGTTTCAGAAGACCCGAATACAAAACGTTCAAAACCATTCAAGAACGAAATCATCGTAAACCTAACAAGTTGGTTTTATATTTCTACACACCATTCGGTTATCCCAGACAAATTCTACAAACTATTCAACTGTTTCAGGAAGCGAAAAAATTCAAATTATGGCGCTTTCCTTTTTTCGCCAAGTAGTTTACTCAAAACGTCATTCTATTGGATTTGTGAATTGCCTAATTTACGTAAATACAATAGAATGACGTTTTGCCTAATTTCGGGCATAACCACCGCGAATTCATCCCGACGTTGTGATGATTTGCACTAGTGCCACTTCCTCATAACAGAAATAGCGAGTACAATACGAACAGTGGCAGCCTTGATTATCGGGCTGAAAGTATGATCGAAACCTTGGGATTTGAGAATATCCCTAGTCAACTAGACAGGCCTTATAACGATCAATAGATCCATCTCGACGATACTTCGACCGATAAATCCACTTAGAACCAACGGCATTAACATTAGAATGACAAGGCACCAAGTCCCAAGTCCTCTAACATCAAATAGCAACCATCTCCTAATCCAAAGCAGTCACCCACCTAGAATCTTTCACAGGAGTTTGATAATTGCGAGGCTCTCTCTAGTTTAGAAGCTCAGCAATTAACCCAGTTTCCACAAAATCAAGTCCAAGATCATGAGTAACATGGGTCCCATCCAAAAGATGGGTGGTCATATGATGAGGACGAGGCACTGTGGAGGCGAAAAAGCATGTAATGAGGAATCGTCTGATGATGAACTGGAAGTAGAACTTGAAGACATGGGTGACCTATGTGGTGTGACAACAACATCCTCATCTGGAACAACTCGTGGTGTTGCTACCTCAGGTGTGGACGAAAACTCTGAACACACCAAACAAGGAGATTCCGGTGAAGCTGGAGCAGGATCAGGGGTGGTAACCGACATATCTGGATAGTAGGGTCCAAAAATGACAAAACATCCAACAAGGTGAGCTGAGCTTCTGAAGAGTAAATCGAACATGGCGAGTCATGTATATGCGTCCAGAAGCTGTATCTAAGTATCAGAACTCCTTGTAGTGTGCAATGTAAACAATGAGGACACATGGAAGATTTCAAGAAGCAAACTTGTGGGCTGCAGCAGGTCGAACATATGCAAATACTCTACACCCAAAAACATGAAAGTTGGATAACTCTGGAGACTGGCCAAATTGTACCCCAAAGGCATTGTGTGAGAGGCATATGAGACTGAAATAGCATGGATACCCCCATTTCCACAATGTATCGATGAATTCGCTCAGCCCTGCTCTTTTGTTGTTTTGGGTTGGATGGGCAAAACACCTGATAATGGGCACCCTAACACCAAAATGTGACTGCAACCTGGTATTGATAAATTAAGTACTACCATCACTTTGAAAGACTTTGATGCGAAATAAAAATTGATTCTCTACCCACACTTCAAAATAAAAGTAGACGTCCACAAAGTCAGATTCACGACGAATAGGATAAAGAGAATTTCCCAAATTACTTTGCATTAGGATTTATATCGCTATGTAGTTGTCACAAAGGGGCTGCGAAACAGTAACTTGTGTTTGAGTTTTATTTTCATTGTTGAAATTGGATGTGATGGAATCACGTTTCTTTAACTTTGGTCTCACATAATCAAAATTACAACCAAATTTTCCTAATTCGCAGCAATGCATAATCAGAACATTAACGAATTTACTGAATTCCTCCTTCCTTCTTCCTCAGGACAAAGACGTCGGCTTCCTCGTAGGCGTAGTCAGGATGCAAGTGATGGTGCGGAATCTTTTGGATCTCAAACCGCTCTGGGCAGAGCTGCCAGAAGAGAGCATGAGCTTCCGGCGACCTGACCTGGTAGCCCAGCAGGACAGCCCCGTTGTCCGCCACCAGCCTAGCCATGGTGTCCAGCAGCGGCGCCACCGAGTCCTCGATGTAGACCACGTCGGCAGCAACCACGAGGTCGAAGGGCTTCGGGCCCATGGCGCTCATCATCTGGGCCTCGTTGGCCCAGTAAAGCTGGGCCGTCTTGAGGGACTTGTTAAGGGCGGGCTTGTTCCGCTTCAGGTTGTGCTTCAGCGCCGGCATGACCGGGGCGATGTCCGTGGCTACGACGTCGTGCAGGCCGAGCGCGTACAGGCCCATCGCCCCGACTCCACACCCGGATCCGAGCTCGATCGCCCGCTTGCCAGTGAAGCTGAGGATGGCGGCGTAGGGGTTGTCTGCGACGGCGCACGTGGGAGGGTGCCAGCGTTCGGCGAATTTGACGAGGACCAAGGAAGCTTGCCAGACGGAGGTGCCGACGTGCATGGTGGCGTTGTCTTGTTGAAAGGACAGGCGGGTATGGAGAACTTGGAGGTCAACCACCGGCGAATCCGTGAACTTCATCTTTCCCCCTCTTTTTCTCTCTTACTCTTTCTTCTTTCCATTAAATATTATAAATCAACCCCGTCCCTGCTTAATGGGCCTCTCTAAAAGTTTGACTGGGCTATGGTGTCATGATTGGGCTTAGTTAATAAGGATAGATTAGTCTTTTCCATTAGCTAAGTCAGTTAGTTAGCAAGTTAGTAAGCTGAGTTGTTAGCTGAACGGCCAGAGCAGTTAGAGGGTGGTGATTTGGGGTAGAAATAGCATGATCTGGGAGAAGGGGGAGGTTATCAGATTGTTGGAATCTTGATCACTGATCTAACTCTCATCCCTATTCTCTCTCTTTCTCATCTAAAAGGGGGTTTATCCCCCATTCTGTAAATCAGGCTAATAAGCCATTTCTCAATCAAATTACTGTTTTGTGCAAAGCTGTTCTTTGTTCCTGTCAATTGGTATCAGAGCAGCAATCCTCCGGCATGGCGAGGAGAACTGTTGAGTCTGTGGCGACGCAATTGGAGCTCACCGAAGCTAGGGTGGCTGAACTGAAGTTAGCAACGGAGCAAACCGCTGCCAAAGTAATGGAGTTATCTGGAGAATTGGGGAAATGAATTCTGACTTCACAGAGAAGATGGAGTCAATGTCAGAGAGGTTGGCGAATCAGAGGAAAGAAGAAGTGCTGGATTTGGATAAGAAGCTTAGCAGTTGGAAGGAGGATAATTCTCAGGAATGGGACAAGAGGTTTGAAGGCATGATGCTGTTTTTAAACTCCAAATTTGAAGCATAAACTCTGAATCCTTCACCAGAAAGCAATGGATCATCTCCTGCAGTTACAGTTGTGCAATCTGGCAAGGTAACACACAAATCTATACTGATTAATGAGCCTATTTTGCCTGATCCTGTGTTGCATACTTTACCTGTGAATAAGGAATCTACAATGCATGGTAGTAAAGAAAATGGTGCTATTCTCATGAATCCTAGGGTTATGATGATTCCTGAAGTAAGTAATGGAATTAGGGGTGCTACTGTAGACAACTTTAGTACTCAGTTTGGTTGTAATGAGAAGAGATATAATCAGACTAGTGAGATATCTGGTGAAAATTGGCATTGGAGGAATCTGGTGGATAAAAATGCAAGTAAACTGGAAATGCCTAGATTTTTTGGTCAAAAGCCTGAGGAGTGGCTTAGAAAGTGTGAAAAGTATTTTGAGTTTAATAATATAGATCACCACCAGAGAATGAAAATCATAGAAATATATTTGGAAGGCAAAGCAGAAATATGGTACATTAATAAGAAATCATTGGGATTATCTTGGAAGGAGTTTTGTCAGGCTTTAATAAAGAGATTTTCTGATATGGGGGAAAGAAATGTAGGGGAGGAATTTAGCAAAAAATTTCAGAAAGGTACTGTCAAGGAGTATGTTGAGTATTTTGAGGAATTAAGGACTTTGGTAGAAAGCTTGGAATCAAAAATCTCTGAAGGTTATATGATGTCTGTGTTTATGAGTGGTCTTAAAGAAGAAATAAGAGCTGGAGTCAGGAGATTAAGACCTAAAATATTGGAAGATATTATGGAATTAGCTAAGATGGAGGAAAAGTATATAGAATTAATGCATAAGAAATGGAGGAGTCCAATTGGTTTCAGTCAGAATTTGAACAAGAATATGGGAGAAAGAGTCATGGGGAGAGCTGTGAATGGTCAAGAAAAATTCAGGAAACCAAATTCAGTGGTGCCTGATAGTTACAAGAAGTTAACCCCTCAGGAGTTGCAACATAGAAGGAATAAGGGATTGTGTTATAGGTGTGGTGAGAAATATGGCCCTGGTCATAATTGTAAGTTTCAGCAAGTAAACATCATTTCTGGAGTTTTAATGGAGGATGAGGATGAAGTGTGGGTGGTAGAGAAAGATGCTGAGGATCTGGTGCAGTTGACAGTGGAAGATGAGGAGGATTGTGACAGATTGGAGGCTAAAGCCATTGGCAGGGAAGATAATGATGATCTTATATCATTAATTGGAGTCATTAATGGCCAGGAAGTGAGTTTTTTGTTGGATTCTGGTAGTGCTGGAAGTTTTATTAGCCCATATTTGGTTCAGAAGCTTGGCTTGAAAGAAGTAAGATCTAGAAAGTTCATAGTCTCAGTTGCTAATGGTCAGTTAGCTAGTGGATCTACTATCAGTTCTGGGGTGGAGTGGAGTATACAAAATTCAAAGTTTGACTTTGATTTGAGAATACTGGAGATGGGAGATGTGGAGATTATACTGGGAGTGGATTGGATTAAAAGATTCAGTCCTATAGCTTTTGATTTTAACACACAAGATGTGTGGTTGCATTATAGCAGTAGATTTTGGCATTTTAAGGGAAATTTTGAGGATGCTAAATTCAAGAGATTGTATGGTTCTGAGGCAAAAGAGTTGTTTCTTTACAGAAAGAGAAAAGCTCAAGAAATGGAAGGTCTCAAGCTACATTATGATTACTCCATTCCTAAGGATCTGGAAGCAAACTGTGATCTGTACAACTATGTCACCCAGACATGTCACCATGTGCTGAGTCTTACAGATTCCAATACTGATGAAGGGGTGGATAGACTAGAAATGTTGAAAATTTCTGAAGAATCTTCCAAGCCTTATGTTGACAGTAACATCCAACAGGTGATCAATATTTTCTCTGATGTATTTGATACACCTAAGAGTTTACCACCTACTAGAAGAATTGACCATCAAATTCCTTTGAAAACAGGTGCAGAACCATTCAAGATCAGGCCATATAGATATGCACATGCTCAAAAGGATGAAATTGAGCGCCAAGTAGAAGAGCTGCTGTTACAGAAGACAATAAGGGCCAGCACAAGTCCTTTTTCATCCCCAATTTTGTTAGTAAAGAAGAAACATGGAAATTGGAGGATGTGTATAGACTATAGAAATTTGAATAAACAGACAGTTAAAGATAGCTTTCCAATCCCTGTAATTGATGAACTACTGGATGAATTTTTTGGAGCTGAATACTTTTCTAAGTTGGATTTAAGAGCAGGTTACCATCAAATTAGGGTAAAAGAAAGTGATATACACAAAACAGCTTTTCAGACACACAGTGGGCACTATGAGTTTTTAGTAATGCCTTTTGGCTTAACTAATGCTCCTGCAACTTTCCAGAGTTTAATGAACCAAATCTTCAAAACATTGCTCAGAAAAAGTGTGTTGGTTTTCTTTCATGATATTCTCATTTACAGTAAAACTTTGCAAGAACATGTGCAGCACTTGAGTGAGGTTTTAAGTCTGATGAGGGATAATTAGTTGTTTGCTAAGCAGTCTAAATGTGCCTTTGCTCAGAAGAGAATTGAATATTTAGGCCATGCCATTTCCAGTGGAGGAGTGGAGATGGATCAGTCAAAAATTGAAGCTGTGATTAATTGGCCATCTCCCAAGACAGTTAAGGAACTTAGGGGTTTTCTTGGATTGGCTGGATATTATAGAAGGTTTATTCATAATTTTGGGAGTATTTGTAGGCCTATGCATGACTTGTTAAAGAAAGAAGGATTTCAGTGGGGAGAGCAAGCTGAGTTAGCTTTTCAAAAATTGAAGATTGCTATGACCACTGCACCAGTACTTAAGATGCCTGAATTTGATAAAGTGTTTGTGATTGAGACTGATGCTTGTGACATTGGAATGGGGGTTGTCCTTATGCAAGAAAATAGACCCATTGCTTATCTAAGCAAGGATTTCTGTCCAAAAAATAAAGGACTGTCTACTTATGAAAAAGAACTCTTAGCATTAGTCATGGCTGTTGACAGATGGAAGCATTACTTGATGGGAAGTCATTTCATAATTAGGACTGATCATCAATCCCTGAAATATTTGATTGAACAAAAATTGTCAAATGCTTTACAACATAAATGGATCACAAAGTTACTTGGTCTTAGCTTTGAAATACAATATAAGAAAGGGAGTGACAACACAGCAGCAGATGCATTGTCCAGAAGGCCTTGTACAGATGAAATAAATAAAGGAAAAGGAGGAAAATTGGTAGCTACTACTACTATATGGGATTCTCTTTCTGAAGAGGAGGACAGTGAATGGGAAGGAGTGGCTGAGGTTTTATTTGGTTCAACTCCATTTCCAGCAATTGAGATGACAGAAACAGTGAAAATCATTGGTGAATCAGAAACTGAGAAGATAGAAAATAAAGTGGCAAAGAAAGAAAGTGAGATAGCAACAATGGTGGCAGGTTCAGAAATAGCAAGCATTGATTCAGAAATTGAGATGGCAGAAGTTGAGATAGCAACAGTGGGGACAGGTTCAGAAATGATGACAGGCACTGGGAAATATAAATGCAATAAACTACAAACTGTTTCATCTTTGATTCCTGAATGGATGACTCAGTTAGAGAGTAGTTATGATAAAGATATTATTGCACAAGAATTAATTGCTGCTATTGCTCTAGCTCCAGAACAGAATCAGCAATTTAGTGTGGTGAATGGAGTTATCAGGCAGCAAGGGAAGTTATATGTGAGCAGTTCCAATAATATCAGAAATGTAATATTGGAGGCATTGCATTCTTCACCTTTGGGAGGGCATTCAGGGCAGCAAGCTACATTAAAAAGAGTACTGACTATATTCATTTGGCCACAAATCAAGCAAGACATAGTTCAGTTCATAAGGAATTGTGTAGTTTGTCAGAAGCAAAAAAGTGAGCACTGTCATGTGCCTGGTCTGCTGCAACCCCTTCCTATACCTACACAACCTTGGACTCATATCTCTATGGATTTTATTGAAAAACTGCCAGTTTCAAAGGGGTATGACTCTATTTTGGTAGTAGTTGATAGGCTGACCAAGTATAGTCATTTTATTATTCTGAGTCATCCTTATACAGCCAGTCAAGTGGCTGAATTATTTTTTAAAGAAGTTTGTAGACTCCATGGCTATCCAGAGTGTATAGTGAGTGACAGGGATAGGATATTCACCAGTCTTTTTGGAGAGAATTATTGCAAAAATTAGGAGTTAAGCTACATTACAGTACAACCTATCACCCTCAAACAGATGGGCAGACAGAGAGAGTAAATCAAGTGGTGGAGCATTTCTTGAGGTGTTTTTGCGGTGAAAAACCAGATTCATGGAGCCAGTGGTTGAGTATGGCTGAATGGTGGTACAATACTTCATTCCATACTAGCTTGCAGATGTCTCCTTTTGAAGCCTTATATGGTATGAAACCTTTATCTTTACCTATGGGAAACTTAAGCAATACTGTAGTGCATGCTGCTCAGAATTTAATACAACAAAGAGAGGCTGTGAGGGAGGTGATTCAGAAGCATTTACAACAAGCACAAACTAAAATGAAGTATTTTGTTGATGAAAAGAGAACAGATAGGGTACTGCAAGTTGGAGACTGGGCTTATTTGAATGTGCAGAAGTATAGGCAAATATCACTGCAAGGTTTTACTTCTAAACTATCTCCAAAATTTTATGGTCCTTATTTGGTCTTGGACAAGGTGGGAGCTGTGGTTTACAGGCTTCAATTGCCTAATACTAGCAGATTGCACCCAGTATTTCATGTTTCATTACTGAAGAAACATGAAGGGCCAGCTCCAGTTCATATCACTGAGATTCCAGTGGATCTAGTGGATGATATTCCCGTGTTAGTCCCTACTAAAGTTTTGGACAGAAGAATGGTGAGCATAGATAATGTACCTAAACCTCAGTGGTTGGTTGAGTGGAAAGGACTTGCTGTTGAAGATGCATTATGGGAATCTGTTGATTTCATTTCTGCTCAGTTTCCTTCATTTCATACTTGAGGACAAGCAGATTCTAAGGGGGGAGGATTGTCATGATTGGGCTTAGTTAATAAGGATAGATTAGTCTTTTCCATTAGCTAAGTCAGTTAGTTAGCAAGTTAGTTAGCTGAGTTGTTAGCTGAACGGCCAGAGCAGTTATATGGTGGTGATTTGGGGTAGAAATAGCATGATCTGGGAGAAGGGGGAGGTTATCAGATTGTTGGAATCTTGATCACTGATCTAACTCTCATCCCTATTCTCTTTCTTTCTCATCTAAAAGGGGGTTTATCCCCCATTCTGTAAATCAGGCTAATAAGCCATTTCTCAATCAAATTACTGTTTTGTGCAAAGCTTGTTCTTTGTTCCTGTCATATGGTTCCATAGTTTTTATATGTCATCATCGAGACTAGGCCTGTAGGATAGTTTAGTAATTAGCTAGGGTCTTGACTGTTGACCGAGCTAGCTCGGCTTACATTCAGTGAAGATTCCAATTTAGGGAATCTTATATGTTCCATTCCCTTACTACCTCTGTCTTAACCTAATCAGCAAAGATGACGTTCAACCTATCCAACATACATCTTTGACCAACTGTAACTTTATTTATTTATATTATTGAAAAATTAAAATTTAATATTTGATTACTATATAATCAGCATAGATGACTTTCACACTATACAACACACATCTTTGACCAACTATATCTTTATTTATTTGTATTATCGAAAAATTAAAATTTAATATTTGATTACTATATAATCAGCACAGATGACTTTCGCACTATCCCACACACATCTTTGACCAACTGTTTCTTTATTTATTTATACTAGCATGATTCGGCCGCACGTTGTGCGGTATGTTTGGAGTACCTTAAAAAGATTTTAATTTGATAAAATGTGTAAATTTTAGCTATTTACGTTAAAAAATGGGGTTGCTATACGCAGTTTGATATTTTACACTTGTCGTTCGAAATACGATATGAATTTACGACATTGTCCTCACTTATTAGGTTCATTTGAAAAACTTAGCAAAATTCAGGTGGCGGTATTGTAGTTTCAACTGTACATTGATTTACACTGAGTAAAGTACTGGTAATTTCAATGGTATTTTAGACTACGTTGAGTAAAATACTGGATCGTGAATAACCTATCAGTAAAAAATTAAGGTGTGGCCTTATGATAAGACAATGATTTATCCTTAAAAAAGTAAGGTGTGATCTTATGGTAATACAATGATTTATCCTTTATGTTTGAGCCCAAATTAGTAATTAGGTTTATTTTTATATACATTAATTTCGGTAAGTTTAGACATGCTGATTTTATTTTTCAATATATTAACTTTTACTTTTACTTCAGTTCGATTCAGTTCAGTTTAATTGAATTTAATTCAATAAAGTTCAGTTTAATTCAGTTCAGTTCAGTTGAAATAAGTTCAGACAAATAGGAGCTAAATATAATTTTATTACAAAAATAGAAAACATGATTTGTCCGTATAAATTTTTCTAGTACAATATATATATATAAATATATAAATATTCATTCTATTAATTAATATATTTATACAAAACAACATAGTTATCGTAAGCATATTGTATCCATATATTAATTTATAAATGCAATATTTTATATGTGTAGAATACAAACAAATTGTATGAAAATTGGAAAATAGGCCAATTCACGATTCTCAGTCCAAGCACTCCATAATCAACCACTTTTCAAGCTCTGAATTCTTGATCTAATATGACATACTTAATTAATTAATTATGAATAATTCCGGCATTTATGTTAATTGTGTCATGTAATATTCATGTTTTCCTTTCGTAGACGTGTTAATTAGGTGGAATGAGTTGTATTTGTAACAATAGAAGCCGGAAGCTATTTAGTATGCTATAAAAATATACAATAATATATGCATATCATATATTATATATATTGAAAACACAATTATGCTAATTGAATCTTTGAAATTACGAATGATTGATATATGTGATTGATATATATATACGGTTAAGTTTGTAGATTAATTAAAAAAACAAAATAAGGAATATATAAAAATGGTAGGCGCCGGAATATGATGAACTTGCGGTGATGTGGCGGTTTTAGTCAAAACTACGTTGTTTCATCCTTTTTAATTCATTTTATTAATTTATTTATTGACCGAAACAATAACTCTTCTAGTTCCCTTTAGAATTATCGAAAAATTAAAATTTAATATTTGATTACTCTATAATCAGCACAGATGACTTTCACACTATCCAACACACATATTTGACCGACTGTATCTTTATTTATTTATATTATCGAAAATTAAAATTTTAATATTTGATTACTCTATAATCAACACAGATGAATTTCACACTATCCAACAGACATCTTTGACCAATTGTATCTTTATTTATTTATATTATCGAAAAATTAAAATTTAATATTTGATTACTCTATAATCAGCACAGATGACTTTCACTCTATCTAACACACATCTTTGATCAACTGTATCTTTATTTATTTATATTATCGAAAAATTAAAATTTAATATTTGATTACTCTATAATCAACACAGATGACTTTCACACTATTCAACACACATTTTTGACCAACTGTATCTTTATTTATTTATATTATCGAAAAATTAAAATTTAATATTTGATTACTCTATAATCATCAAAGATGACTTTCACACTATCCAACACACATTTTTGACCAACTGTATCTTTATTTATTTATAACATCGAAAAATTAAAATTTAATATTTGATTACTCTATAATCAGCACAGATGACTTTCACACTATCCAACACACATCTTTGACCAACTGTATCTTTATTTATTTATAACATCGAAAAATTAAAATTTAATATTTGATTACTTTATAATCAGCATAGATGACTTTCACACTATCCAACACACATCTTTGACCAACTGTATCTTTATTTATTTATATCATCAAAAAATTAAAATTTAATATTTGATTACTCTATAATCAGCACAGATGACTTTCACACTATCCAACACACATTTTTGACCAACTGTATCTTTATTTATTTATATTATCGAAAAATTAAAATTTAATATTTGATTTTTCTATAATCAGCACAGATGACTTTCACACTATCCAATACACATCTTTGACCAATTGTATCTTTATTTATTTATATTATCAAAAAATTAAAATTTAATATTTGAATACTCTATAATCAGCACAGATGACTTTCACACTATTCAACACACATCTTTGACCAACTGTATCTTTATTTATTTATATTATCGAAAAATTAAAATTTAATATTTGATTACTCTCTGTTGTGATTAATCTAACGATTCCAAATATGATAATATTAATCATCATACATCTATTTACATAAACGGTCAAACCTTAATATTAAATAGCGTCAAAAAGTCAGAGTTCAAATTTATGTGAGACGGTGAGAGGAGCTACTTTGTTAGCTTCTGATTTCTTGTAACTGTTTCCATGGCCCTGATTTTGATAATTTAATTACTTTTCATAACATCTGGTATTTTCTCGACAAAATGATGGCGAACAAGAAGACAAAAGATGCGTTAAAACTCAGGCGATTGAACTGAAGGATAACTTTGATATGGCGATGTGAGAGCTCAGGGAGGAGCTAAAAAATTCCGAGCAAAGCTTGAAGACGTATGTGGGGGCTCAATTGCAAGAATCTCGAGAGCAACAAGCGTCGCGTGAGCTGGAGACTGGGATGAATATGATGCATAATGTTGCTGCTGAAAAATTGACTGACTTACATGGATATGTGGTTACTAATGGATGGAGAAATGTAATGGAAAAAACAATACAGCAACATACAATTGCATAACTTTTCTGATTCTAACCCTAAGGATTGGATATCTAGCTGTAAAAAGTTCTTTGTGTTCTTTCAAATTTTGGAACATGAAAAATTAGAGATAATGGAAATGAGTCTAGAGGGAAGGTCTTCCACATGGTATTGTTCTGAGAAGGCTGGTAAGAAAATTTCTGATTGGGATTCATTTACTTTTGCCTTGCTATGAAAAGGTTTGGAGATTCTAGTTATAAGGATATGTTTGGAGAGTTCAAAGTGCTTAAGCAGCATAAGACTGTGTGTGAATATGAAGAGGTATTTGAGGACCATTAATTCCAGCTAACAAGTAGGTATCTGATATGCCAGAGATTTCCTTCATTGGAAATTTTTTGAGTGGCTTAAAGGTGGAACTTAAGCTAATGGTGGATCCTTATAAACCTACCACATTACATGAGGTAGCAGAGTTAGCTCTCATGGAGGAGAAGCTATATAATGCTATGGAAAAGAAGTTTAAACTTGGCCATAGTAACACTTTAGTCTGGTGGTTTCGGAAATGCCAATAGGGACAGACCTTCTTGGAAATCAAACTCATGGAAAAATGGTAATCAGGACAGTAATAGGAGAGGAATTAACCATGACAGTGACAACAAGAAAGCTGTTAGTGAAGGGTTTAAAAATATCAGTGCTCAAGAAATGCAATACAGGAGATATAATTAACTGTGTTTCAAATGTGTTGAAAAGTTCCACCCTGGTCATATGTGTAGATTTAAGCTTGTCCATCAGAGTACTGATGAAAATGAAGAACCTACTGGAGATGTCTTGGTTGCTGAATGGAATTGTGAAGCTTTGCAGCAGCTAGAATCTTCTGAACCAGAGGAGATGGAGCTAAATTCCATAGGTGATAAAAGTGCCAGAAAAGCCAACACTATCAGAATGGTTGGGTATATTAATGGGGTCAGAGTTATAATGCTATTGGTTACTGGAAGCACCTATACATTCATTGATCCTAGAGTAGTGGATGATCTGAGAATGAACAAGAGATACATCAAACCATTTGTGGTTGGTATTGCAGGTGTCAGCAAACAGGAAGGTGATACTTATGTTGTGGATGTTCCATGGAGGATTTAAAACCATCATTTTACCAAAGTATGAGAATTCTGAAAAAGGGAAACAATCTATAAATGATTGCTGGAGTGGATTGGATGAAGATTTTTAGTCCCATTGCTTTTGATTTCAATACTGATAATGTCTTTATCAGTTATAGGGGAGATCAATTTGTGCTACATGGCAATGCAGATAAGACCAAATTTCAGATTTTGAGATATGATGAGGCTAAGGAACTTTCAGAGCTCAGAAAGAGGAAGATAGCTTATGAACAAATGAAGCGGGAGTCTGGATATTCTTATAACTATGCTCATCGCTCAAAGTCTAGAAGAAACAGCTACGATGGATGGTATAAAAAGGGTTCTACAACTTACTCTTATATCATGGACAGTGAACCACTAATGTTGAAGCTACTGATTGTGCCATGGACAATGCTGCTGCTAATGAGAGTGAAAATTCTCAATCAGTCTGTTACCAATCTCTGAAAGTGGGAGCAAGAAACAACAATCACAAGGAGGACTGGACCCTTGAGTTTGACATCAGTACCATACCAATATGTTTGGTATCTATTCTTTGTGAATACTCAGATATATTTCAAGTTCCTACTTCCTTACCTCCTATGAGAAATATAGATCACAGAATTCCTCTTAAATCTGGTGATGCGCCTTTCAAACTCAAACTTTATAGGCAACCTCATGCTCACAAGGAGGAAATAGAGAAACATGTGCAGGAGATGAAGGATAATCAAGTCATTCAGAAGCTCAACAACCCTTTTTCTTCTCCAGTAGTTTTAGTAAAAAAGAAAGATGGTAATTGGAGAATGTGTATTGATTACTGAAAGTTGAATGAACTCACTGCAAAAGACAGGTTTCTTATTCCTGTTATAGAAGAACTGTTGGATGAAATCAATAATATGCCTGTGTTTACAAAATTAGATCTCAGATCAGGGTATCAGATAAGAATGTGTAGTGAAGATGTTGAGAAAACTGCTTTTCAGACCCATAGTGGTCATTTTGAGTTTTTGGTAATACCATTTGGCCTCACAAATGCTCTAGCTACCTTTCAATCTCTTATGGATAAGGTTTTTCAGAAGCTCCTCAGAAAATCTGTGCTTGTTTCTTTGATGACATACTTATTTACAGTAGCAGTCTAGACACACATTTTCAGCATGTTAAGGAACTTCTACAGATTATGAGAGAGAACTAATTATTTGCTAAAGGTTCTAAATGTGTGTTTTTTTATCAAGCAGAATACTTAGGTCATATTATTTCCAAGGATAGAGTCAACTTGGATGATAACAAGGTTTTAGCCATTTTAAACTGGCCAATTGCACAGACTGTTAAAGATCTTAGAGGTTTTCTAGGTTTAACTGGTTATTACAGAAGATTTATTCCTGGTTTTGGCATAACCTGCAGAACATTGCATGATCTTATGAAAAAAGACTCTTTCTGCTGGTCAAATGAAGCTACCCCAATCCTTTAATAAATTGAAGGTGCTTATTACATCAGCTCCCATTTTAAGAATGCCTGACTTTCAGAAGCCTTTTGTGGTGGAGACAGATGCATGCAATGTTGGCATGTGAGCAATATTACTGCGAGAAGGCAGACCTATTCCATTTCTAAGTAAGGCTTTTTATCGGAAAAATAAGGGACTATCTACTTATGAGAAGGAATTATTAGCATTATTTATGGGTGTGGACAATTGGAGACATTATTTGGTTGTTTAAAAGTTTATTATAAAAACTGATCATCAAAGTTTTAAAACTTAATGGACCAGAAACTCCATAGTACAATTCAATATAAGTGGATGTCTAAGCTTATAGGAATTTCATTTGATATACAATATCGAACTGGTAAAACCAACATAGTGGTAGATGCTCTAACAACGAGGCCTGTTACTGAAGCTAATCCACTAGTGATGGAAGATGTTGAGCAGTGTCAGCCTATCTGGGATGAGGAGCCAGATGAAGAAAGGGTGAAATTGATTCTTGGACTTTCAATTTATTTTTCTTCTATTGACAATCTTGATAGTAATGCAACAATTTCTTCCGTTGACAGTCTTAACAGTGAAGAATCTACACCAACGGAAGAATGCTATAGGAAGGAAAATGTTGTTTCTTCTATCCTTCCAACTTGGATTCAGCAGTTAGAACAAATTTATGAGAATGGTTCAACGGCTCAAGAACTTATTGCTCGGTCTTTTTTGGATACAAATAATTCTGAGCAGCTCTCTTTTAGCAATGGTATTTTGAAGAAAGGTCAAGAAGAATTATGTGGGAAATTCCCATAAGGTGAGATTATATATCTTGATTGCCCTCCATTCTTCTGCAATTGGAGGATATTTTGGCCAATATGCAACATTGAAGAGAGTTTTAGTTATTTTTGTCTGGCCTGGCATCGAGGAAGACATACTGCAATTTATCAAATCTTGTGAAGTGTGTCAAAGGAATAAAAGTGAGCATTGTCATTCTCCTAGATTGTTGTAGCCTCTCCCAATTTCAACTCAGTCATGGACTCAACTTTCCATGGACTTTGTGGAAAAACTCCCTAAATATCAAGGGTATGATACAATGTTTGTGGTTGTAGACAAATATACAAAATATGCACATCCCTTTACTGCAAAGCAAGTGGCTTTATTGTTTCTGGATGAAATATTTAAGCTGCATGGTGTTCCTAAATCCATAGTAAGTGATAGGGACAAGGTCTTCACAAGTTAATACTGGAAAGAGCTATTCTCCAAGTTGGGAGTAAAGTTTAATTTTAGTACCTCATATCACCCTAAAACTGATGGACATACTGAGAGGGTTACTAAAGTACTATAAAATTACCTCAGATGTTTTTGCGGGGAATTTACTAGCTCATGGAAGAGTTGATTGAGTTTGGCAGAGATATGGTATAACTCTTGCCATCATTATAGTTTAGACATATCTCCCCATGAAGCTCTTTATGGAGTTAAACCTTTGAGCATTCCATTTGAAATTTTGACTGACTCATTGATTCCAGCTGCTACTGATATGTTACAAAACAGACAAGCTATACAACATAAGTTGCAGCAACATTTGAAGAAGTCTCAAGAGAGGATGAGGTTTTTTTCTAACAAGAAGAGATCATAGAGGTCATTTATGAAGGGTGATTGGGTTTGCCTCAACATAAATAGACATAGATAAGCATCCATCCAGAATATTCAGCTGGATAAATTGTTTGTAAAATATTGTGGTCCTTTCTTAATTGAGAAATTTTTTTATAGAAGTTGCCTACAGACTTAAGCTGCTAGTAACTAAAAAAGTTCATCGAGTGTTCCATGTGTCACTTCTCAAAATATTTATTGGCACAACTCTTACTATGCACAGTCCTCCTCCAGCTTTTACAGTTGAGGAGTTTCTGATTTTGGAGCCTTAGAAGATTTCACAAAGAAGAATGGTTACTATTGGCAATTCACACCTAACTCAGTGGCTAATTCTATGGAAATGGTTAGCAATGGAGGAGGCCTCATGGGAAGATGCGGATGTAATGAGACAATTATTTCCCATTTTCAAGAAATAAGCTGTCAGTGGTCCTATACTGATTTGCTACTTCATAGACAATACTCATCCATGAGTCTGTGTTATTTTCCATGCTGATATTGTCCATATGCTACTTTTTCAGATTTTTTTTCTTTAGCTTGAGGACAAGCATTTTCTAAAGAGAGAGGGAGTTGTCATGATCTAGACTAGGCCTGAAGGGTAATTAAGTAATAAGCCAGGGTCTTGACTGTTGACTGAGATAGCTCAACTTACATATAGTGAAGATTCCATTCAGGGAATCTTGTCTGCTCTTTTCAGTTAGCTAGTTTGTTAGCTTATGATTTCTTGTATCTATTTCCATGGCGGATGAAGCCTGATTTTGATAATTCAATTATTGTTCATAACATTATAGTAGAAAATAAAAATAGTTTATATTCAGGCGATAATATTCAGTCCATTTTTCACCTTTCGGTGCGCATCAAACGTTAAATAATAAAATAATTAAATGTACAGAATTATAATATACAATATGTCAAAATGGTTATTACTTGATATGAATGATATTGAGTTAAACTTGAGATTATATGTTCCTATAACATAGGAGACCCTATGTATCTCCAAGGATAGAGGGGGAATGGCAGTTAGGGATCCTTCCATATGGAACGGGCATTATTATGCAGTTTGTTATGAAATATAAATACCAAAAAGGATGTCTAATGGATCAAATGGCTTTATGGTTATTACCTAACAGGGAAGAGTTTTGAGCAGTACTTGCTCTCTCAAACAGGATGGACAACTGGTTATTGGAAAGTACTTATGCAAGTGAAAGAAGAGATAGGATCAAGACTGCGGCTTTTTGTGGATCAAAAGGGATAGAAGACAATCGATAGTTGTCGATAGAATACAATGGATAGTTTTCTTTGGGACAATAATCATTTAAGTTGGTGAAATCATTGCACATTCGCCACTTTCTATCAGATTTTCTGACTAGCACCGGGTTGGCTATCCATTCGGGATATTGAACCTCTTCAACTATATCAGTCTCAAGTAACTTATCTACTTCTTCTATAATGGCATGAACCCGGTCTAGGGCAAAGATGTGGCGCTTCTGCTTGACAAGTTTTTATGCCGGATTCATATTCAAATGGTGTTCTTCTAGGTGAGCGGGTACTCCTACCAAATCATTAGTATCCCAAGATAAAACGTGTACGTATTAATTAAGTAGATCGTGAAGTCGTGTTTTTATCTTGGGGGGGGGGGGGGGGGTAGGAATGTACCCACTTCCACAGTTCCAGACTCTCGAAGCTGCATAGGCTATGTGCTCATAGTATTTATGTGCTCAGACATTGAATTTTCGTTGTTCCCTCGCATTGCGCCCTTAATGGCTATGATTGTGCATATCATGCCACTTCTTTTTTTCGTCGCACCGTGGCTATCCATCGATTTGTAGGGAATTTCATGGCGAGGTGGTAGGGAGACCAGATGGCCTTAGTTTGACACATCCATGGCCGACCGAGTATAATATTATAGGGCGTAATGGAGTCAACTACTATGAAGGTGCAATTAAGCATTAGGCTACGAGGGCCATCTGCAACTTGTATGGGTAGCGCGATCTCTCCACATGGCTTTATGGGATTTTCGACGAATCCCGAGACTGGATTTGTGGGTCGAAGGTTGCTTCTACTCTGATCCAACATCTTGTAACAGCCTAGAAACATGATTTCGATCTCGCTTCCCCTATCGATAAGGATCCGATTGACTAACATATGATTAATGATTGAAGATATGCTCAATGGATCGGAATGGGGAATCTGATTGGCGACTGCATCATCCTTCGAAAAGATGATGATTTCATTAAGGCGAAGTCTCTTATTCTCCAATTCTCAGGGAGAGACTTCTCTGTGTGTCCTATGTACACCGTTTATGAACCTACTTACTTCTGTGAGGGGAGAAGGTGGTGAATTTCGAAGGATGTCCTCACTCTTCTTGCTTTTAATCGCCTCTTGACGGTCATTAGCTCGAGGTGTTGCTTTCTCTTATGCATGGGTTATTAAGGCTCGAGACGAGTTAGCCTTAGGGGGATCAACCTCTGAGGTGTCTGTCCTTATGGCCCAATGAAATTTGGTCGTTATGCGAATCATCTTCTGATCTTCTGGAGGAGGCCCAAAGTTGATACTCCCAACTCATGTCGGGGCTCGAGGACGGACTCGCTGACTACTGCGAGGTCTTTAGCCGGATCAGTCATGAGTTCGAGAACGATTGATCAAAAGAGACACGCAGGTCCCACTGGGCGTGCCAAATTGACGGATGTCTCGAACCCACAGATGATCTTGAACCGAGCTCGTGAACTAATCTGCAAAACAGACCCCTGAGTGACAGTAGGTAAACACTCCAATGTTTAAATTAGTAAACAGTCTTGAGAAGCAATAAGAATAAGCGTGGTGTATGTAAGATTGATAGAGAGGTTTACCAAACCTTTGTATTTATAGCCATTCAATCCGTAGATTGGCAGGGTTCGTATTTTGAGTATGATTGGTGGACATCGTTTACCACCAAAATATTCCTGCAACGCTTAGAATATAGATTAGTATAGCAAGTAAGCAGGGTCAAATCCCACAAGGAGCAGATTATTAATTTAACTTCCCTAAAGATTAGATAAGTTTATAGTTACCAACTTTTTACTTGAGAGTGATTTTATTAACTACGAAAATATGAAACTATTAACTATGAAAAAAACACAGAATGATTAACTAAACTAAATGCAAGTATATCAAATAATTATGCAAAATGGCTCAAATAAATCCACACTAGTCATATATTCGATCATCGATACAAAGATATAATTAACAATCATGAACCAACCAGTTATAAGATACCGTGAATGCAGCGGACATACCCCAATTCCTACTTACTTTATCGATAGCTAGCAAGAAATGCTCAAACTAACTATTTCTCTTATCAAATCAAATCTAGTTGGTAACGCCAGTTCTAAATTGTTTGATAGCATTAAGATGTGAGTTTAGATAAATTAACCAAGAACGCAAGTATTAACCTTTCTACCAGTTTATTCTCACTATCTAAGCGATAGCTTTACCACTAATTAGCCCTTTCCAACAATTACGGATTGGTGGTACTAATTGGCATATACAACAATATGCATAGAGAACAAACCAAAATTCACAGCGATCAATTTAAGCACAATTAGATCTCACAGAATTCTCATAACTAGAACTTCATTATTCTCACCAGAAACTAAACTAACTACTAAACATAATCAAATCACCAATAAAATAGTAACTAAACATAAAGTAACATGCAAAACTAACCATGCAATAATTAATCAAAACGTGAATGTCATCCAGACATGAAACCAAAGTTAGGCGGCCAAACCCTACAACCAAAATCCTGCGGCTGGCCCCTCACCCTAATTAGGGTTTATTGGTATTTACACCTTATTTCAAAACAAAGTCTAATCTAAATAATATAAGAGAAATATTTATTGAACTAAATAATAATTATAATAATTAAATTGGGCTTTTAATATAATTCTCCATCTTTTTCTTCACGTAGCCCAATCAACCCCAATTTTCTCATAATATTCTTCCAAACTTATTGTCTTAAATTAATCCAAGTAATATTTGCAATATTTTAAGTCTAATGCTGAATTCCTTCAAAACGTATAGCTTATTAGTGATCGACCCGCGAAGCACAAGTTAGCCGCCTGTTAGAAAAAACCAGTATTAGGAATTGCATATTACTTTAGCTCGTCACTTCCTTAAACTTCTTCTCTTCAGCACCAGTATAATGAATATTAACGATTCATTAACCGTTGGAGCACACTACCTCATTAAAAAACCCATTGGGAAAAAGAGTGTAGTGTATAACTTCTCTCCATCAGCTCCAAAAATCCTCTATTTCATCTCTTTTAGCATAAATTCCAGCAATACTCCATTTGATTGTTTTAAACCATTTTTTCTTATAAAACCTGCACAAAAACACACCTTCGTGCACATCAAATGGTAAAAGAGACTTATAAAATCACATATTTAGATGTATAAAATATATCTCATCAAATATCCCCGCACTTTAACTCATGCTTGCCCTCAAGTATGTAATCATCATATCATAGGCAAATAAAACATCTCCACAAAACCAAGCGACATTCACTACGGAACCAACCGTCTTACCACAAACCATTCCCCTTCGCTTATAAAGTCACTCCATCCTTATATTCTAATAAAAAATATGCAAAAAAATTCAGCCTCACAAACACTACTCCAAAAATGGCTTCTAGTGACAGACGATATTCGTCACTATACATTTAGATTTCGTCACTAAAACTCTTTAGTGACAAAAAATGTATCGTCAGATGGTGGTCGAAAGATGGTCGCTACAGAAGGGTCGGGTGACCATTTTACTGTAGCTTCGTCACTGAATGGGTGCAATTCCTGACGAAATTTGTGTCGTCACGAGCTTAGTGACGATAAAATTGGTCAGTGAATGGTGGTCAGTAAATGGATCGGAGTCGTCACTAAGGGAAATAGTGACGAAATATATTGACGAAATTACTCGTCGCGATGTAATTTAACAGTCAATGTTAACTTGACGGTCAAACACTTTAGTGACGATATTAGTGACGCGTGAAATTGACGTCCGGTCTGCTTTAGTTACGAATTTTGGTGACAATTTATATTTGGTCAGCATCCTTTGTGACGATCTTTTGTGAGAAAGCAGTTGGTCAGCAGTCTTTAATAATTATTTAAATTGCTCCAAAATTAAAATTAAAATTAAAATTAATATAAATATAAATATATATTAAATTTAAAATAACCAAAATTTCAAATGTAGCATCGTATTTAGGCTCCTTAAAACTAAAACAAAATGTATATCTAAATCTACTGCATGCTTCAAACATCAGGGCACTTCACTTGCTCTCTCTCTTGCCTCCAACATCACTCAAAACGGGTACTTCACTTCCTTGAAGCATCTCAGGCCTCCAACTTCCCATCAGCAGCTCAACAAAATTCCAAGAACCTACATTACAATAACAGCTGACTTAAGGAGATCAAAACAAATAACAGAGACTTACGAAAACATTAGACGAAATACAATGAGGGAGAAAATCAGACTTACAACAAGTTATGTATAAAGACAATGAATTAAGATTAAGACACTTTAGATTAAGCCAATGAATAAAGTCATTGTCTCAACAAGAATTGATCTGATTATACAAAAAGTCCCATCCTTGTTCATTGTCAACAACTAAAAGCCTTCTGGATAAAATTCAAAATGACACGTTTTTCTGCAATTCAGGCCCTCATCATCTCTCTGTCAAATTAAGTCAATTTGAGATCCAATTTCATATCTTTTTATTTCAGCAAGTATATCTACTTTAAGAGTAACCAAATTTTGAAACAATTTCATATCAGGTCACCAGAACATTTAGATGGTATTCATCAGATTGATTCACAGAAGACACTGTTTCCATCAAATCATTGATTTTACTGAAAAATTCCAGTTCCAACCAATAATCTAGACTAACAAAATAAGCACGTGAATGATCAAATTGTTTCATTTTACCCAGCTAGTAAACAAAACGATCTACACTTTTGCATCAAAGCATAGGACATCAAGAAGAGGTTGAAACTTCGACTACCAGTGAGTTATCTTCACAGCGGAAATAGAGTCATCTTCACTACGGTAATATGCAACAAGTCTTGAAACTTATGATTGCTTTGCTTCTTGCGGTTATTTTCTAATCATATCATAAAAGAAAAACATTAAAATGGTATCTAAGGATTTTAGGTCAGTAATTTGTATAATCAAAACTTGAGGCAGTGAGTTTAGAATCAGATAGGACCTTTTCAATGCGAGAGTCACCGGTAAAGGGAGTTGGCTATTCCCTTCAATTCGTCAGAGTACATTCCCATGCAGCAATCTGATCGTGATTAGAAGGAAAAGCATCCTTAGTTCTGCTTCCATGTTATTTTTAAGAATCTAACTAGGATATTTTAATTATATCTATGACAGGGAAGACAAACATGTTGAATAGCTGATGGAGGAAGCCCTCTTACAAGTATATGGCCCTGATATACAAAAGTTAAGCATCAATATAAACTACAAAGACAGTAAAAGAAAAGAAAAAACAAGTAGCTACGAAATAACGAGACAAACCACATTCACATTTGTCTAAGTGCTACCAGGATCCTTCAAATTTTTTCCTTAAGCACGTGAATATATATATGTTAAGCAGGTGAATTTGAAAGTGGCTTTCCATTTTTTGGGTAGGTGGATTAAAAAGAAAGTGGTGATCAGTTGGAGGAAGAGAATGATTTTCTGCATTTTCAAGGGCTTTGGTTTGGCCGGCTGGAGAGATCTAAAATAAATGGGAAAAGGTCTAATTCAAGTCTCGATGAGTAGACTTAATTACTATATGCATGGGGCAAACATTCCACTCGTCCCCAAAAGGTGAAAAAGCTATTCCACTCCCAGGAACAATGTGTTTCATACATTCCCAGGATACTCCCAGGATATCCTTAATTACTTGATGGATAAAAGAAATTGAGAAGGAAATATTGTTTCCCATCAAAATCTGATGTATAACAAATAATCAAAACGTCCTAGTACCTCGAGAAACTGCAACTAAGGCGGCGGAGATTGACGACGACTGCAGCATTACCCATGTCGGAGGCCCTAGGTTATATTATAAATTTATAACTAATAAAACATTAATCAGTTGCAAAATACTTGAAATAACTAACCGAGAGAATCCGTTGAGTCTGTTCGGAATCCAACCGCAGCCCGACGACCCGGGAAGATTTCGGCCCCCGCGCGTCCTTAAAATCCAGATTCGAAAGACGGAACGAGTTCAGCGAGTACCCCCATCACGTCCACCCCACGCGCCCAGAACGGCTTGCTCCCCTTGTCCCTCGGCAAGTACTTGTCAATCCCCAACTTAACCTCCCCCGCCGCCGCCGACTCGCACCAGCGTATCCGATTGAGGGGTGCGGAAGAGAGATGGGGGTGAGCAGAAAGTTGTAACATTTAGATAGAAGAAGATAAGGCCAGAGTTCGAATAAGCGGCTGTGATTCTTCTATGAAATATTGATGGTTCAGATTGAAGAATAATAAAACACAATTACATTTCATTTTTATTATAATATTCTATTTTTATTATAATTACATTACATTTGATTAAAGGCTTGATGAAAGTTTCCTTTTATCTTTTTATTATTATTAGTTTGTTTTAAATTATTTTTAAGTGAATTCATAATAAATATGGTATATTTAGATAATTTAAAGTAATGAATAATATATTTCATCGGTTTATATAATCAAAACTAAATATTCATTTGATAAATTGTAGAGAACGGGCCCTAAGTAACAACTTTTACTTAGTTAAAATAAATTTTGATTATAGACTTGTGATTAGTTAAATTGATGTAGTCTTATTTTAAATAAAAAATCAATTAAACTAAATGTAGATATTGCATGTAGTATTCGTTCATATCTTATAAGTTTGGTTATAAGTGTCTTATCAGAAAGTCGACTAGGATGTGGACTTTTGATCAGTTACAAGTTTTATAGGTTTTACGTTTGATTATTTAAACTTAATTTAGATACTTCATATAGTATTCAGTAAAAGTATATTCTCACTTAGTTAGATACGATTTAGTTATAAGTGATTTATCATAAAGTCAAGTAAGATTTAGACTTTTGATTAGTTATAAGTTTGACATTTAATTAGTTAAACTCAATTTAGATACTTCTTATAGTATTCAGTAAGAGTTGAATCTCACATAGTTAAAATCGATTAGTTACATAACTATTTTATCTGAAAGTCAACTAAGTTGTGGACTTTTGATCAGTTACAACTTACAAGTTTTATAGGTTTGACATTTGATTAATTTAACTTAATTTAGATACTTCACATAGTATTCAGTAAAAGTAGAATCTCATTTAGTTAGAATTGATTAATTACATAAGTGTTTTGTTAGAAAGTCAACTAAGATGTCGACTTTTGATCAGTTATAAGTTTTATAGGTTTGACATTTGATTAATTAAACTTATTTTAGATACTTCATATAGTATTCAGTAAAAGTAGAAACTCACTTATTAGAACCGATTTAGTTATAAGTGATTTATCATAAAGTCAAGTATGATTTAGACTTTTTATTAGTTATAAGTTTGACATTTCATTAGTTAAACTCAATTTAGATACTTCATATAGTATTAAGTTAGAGTTGAATCTCACATAGTTAGAATCGATTAGTTATATAAGTGTTTTATCATAAAGTCAAATAAGATTTTGACTTTTGAAGTTATAAGTTTCACATTTGATTATTTAAACTCAGTTTAGGTACTTCATATAATGTTTAGTTACATTCGAATCTCACTTAGTTAGAATCGATTAGTTACATAAGTGTTTCATCAGAAATTCAATAAAAGATAGTATTTATCTACTTTCATAATATGACAAATTTGTAATAAAAACGGTGCATCTATCAAAATAAATGCTTAACAAAATAAAACAACCCATAACTTAATTCTCCAATGAGAATATAAAATCATCATAAATTTAAATTAGGAGAATTACATTTTTCATAAATAATACTTGTTGAGCTCATGAAATAAATTAAAATTAAAATTTACTGTGCTCAAATTTTACCCAATTTTTTAATTTCAATGTTTTTTAAACTTCTAGAACCCATGTGTAAATGTTCGGGCCGAAATTGCAAACTTATCATCTTGTAAGGCCCATAGTCTTCTTCTATTTTTTGTCACTATAGTTTTAGTGACGCAAACACTTCGTCACTAAAATGCTGCAGTGACGCCAATATTCTCGTCACCCTTCAATTTCTGACGGATATGCAATGGTCACAAGATTCTCGTCACTAAATCTCGTCGGCTAAAATATTCGTCACTAAATCTCATCAAGCGACGAAAATTTATTCTCGTCACTAAATGGCGTCACTAAATGTATTTAGTGACGAAAATTGCGATGGTCAATAAATTTCTTGTTAGTGACGAAAAATTTGTTCGTCAGTATTGAGGGTCATTAGTGACGGATCCTAGTGACGATTCGTCACTGAATATCATTTTTGGTTTAGTGAAAGGTCACTCAATATCTCTCAAAAATTGGGACATTCACTCATATCACAACCGGCATTCCATTCAACAGCATTGAAGTACCATTATCTCCACCGCATCAATAAACACAAGAGCACAAATTAATTTAGGACTTATAAAGGTGGTCTTAGGGAGAAGGCAATAAGGTATGATCCTATGGGTTCTAGATTCAAATTATAACAAAATATTTTGCACATTCCATCACAAAATCATCATTCATATAGAGTAGACATGCTTCATAACTTCCTATCCAAGGCTAAAGAAATAGCCAAATAATTTTCCAATCATCACAAAATTTGGTGCTATTTTTTGAAATTTTTCTAACTCTTTTTGTTTTTTTTGTTTTTTTGATGTTCAGATATTTTTATCTGAACATATTTTTTTCCAAATTTTTTTGCTGCTCAGATTTTTTTCCAATAACTAAACATAAAGTAACATGCAAAATTAACCCATGCAATAATTGATCAAAACGTGAATGTCATTCTACCATAAAACCAAAGTTAGGCGGCCAAACCCTACAACCAAAATCATGCGGCTGGCCCCCCACCTTTTAAAAAAAATAATTAAACCACATTATAGTTGGGGATGTTTGGCTCTGTCAAGTTCATCTGCTTGGAGCTGCTTGATAACTGCTAAAACCTGTTCGAAACTGCTTGTAACTGCTTGGTGCTGCTTGGTGCTACTTGGAACTGTTTGAGCTGCTTGAATTATTTTATTATTTATAGATGAATATTCATATGTAGTTTAAATGTATTAGACAAGTTCAAATGAACAATATTTCATTAACAACAATTAAAATAACCTCTTTAGTACCTAAATTTCAAAATAATTTATTTCTTTTCAAAAATAATTCAAGTCGGATGAAGTAAACTGCTTGAGCTGCTTGGGGCTGCTTGAGCTGCTTGGGGCTGCTTGGAGCTGCTTGCAAGAAGTTGAACTTGACAGGGCCTTTATTAGGCTCCCAAACTTAAATAGAGAGTATGATACATAATTGAGCAGAAGCTCTGCTAAGGGATTAACCTTACAAAAGAATTAAAGAATACCTAGAAGACTATAGTTAGTCTATTCTAAGGTAAATAAAAGGAAGTTTCTATGGAATTTATATAAAAAAAAGGATTTTGGTGCAAAATATTGAGGAGCAATTAGTGATCGGCCCGCGAAGCACAACTCTGCCACCCAAAATTTGCAACCTAAAAATCTATTCCAGAGCTATCCAAAAATTGGCAAAAAAGATCCATTGTGTGAGATTGTGATCCATTACTGAATCCTGTAATGATCTTGTGGTTGAAACCATGGTAATTGTTGTGGAGATTTGATTGTGCCTCTATGTGGATTTGTAGTTCCAGCCTTTATGAAATACCTGTTCATCCCTGCAAGAAGGATAGAGCCAGCGGTACATGTTCCGAGTGAAGAAAAATTTTCAACCTGTTCTAACAGCAGGAAGACCAATGCAATCAAGGTGAATTAGGCGTCTCAGTTCCCTAGGGGCTGAGTGTAGCTCTAAATCACTTGTTTGATGCATTTCTAGTCCTCTTTTAGCCAGAAAATCAGCTGAAAAATTTGCCTCTCTAAATACATGGCATAATGGTGACAGTAAAGTCATGGCATGCAGTTTAAAACAAATTGAGAATAGGTTCCAATTAGCTGATAGTGGATTTAAAGCACCTGTCACAACCAATTTGCAATCTGATTCTACTGAAAAGAGTTGTAGGTTCATGTCATTTGCTAACTGATAACCTATCATGATTGCCATCAATTCAGCATGCATTGGTGAGATAGTTGTCATACATGTCATATATAGCCTAGTAACTATGCCATGTTTATCTCTGATTATGACCCCAATTCCTGTGTTGGGATTTAACCTTGTATCAAAAGAAGTATCAACATTTACTTTCAAACCCTGATCTGGAGGAAACCATTTGACTATCTTGACTGGCCTTGGTCTTTTCCTTTTTATAAAAGGAACTAAGCCATTTCCAATCAAAAAAGAATTTTTCTCAGACTGACCAGACAAAGGAAAGGAAGTAAAAATAAGGCATACTTGCTTAACAATCTGTTGGCATAATTGCTGGTTATCCATGAGTTTATTGTCATACAAAAATTTATTCCTTTTATTCCACAGAGCCCAGAATGCCATCAATATGGTTATTCTTATTACTGTTGAGTGTATTTTGGAAAAACCTTTGTTTGACATATAAAAAGATAACGTTTGATTGACATGAGAGAAAATTGGACTTTTTAAAGCAAGAATCATGTTAAAATATCTCCAGACCTCAGTAGTCCCAGCACAGTTAGTGTAATAATGACTTAGACTATCTTCCTGTGCACAGAAAGGACATTTTGATGGTAGATGGAAACCAAATTTTGCTAAAATGTAATAAAAAAGGAGAAGCTTATTCCTAACTCTCCAGATATGCACAGATATTTTTGGAGGATTTGGTTTAGCCCATACCTGTTGTAAAGTAGGATCTTTTGGTCCCAGTGGCTTGTAGCTCAGATAAGCTGACCTCACAGAGAAATTTCCATTTTTTGCTGGTCTCCATATCAACCTGTCTTCGTGCTCCTGTGTGATCTGAGCACCCTGCAAAATAGTTAAAAGATTGGTAGCCAAGTATGGCTCTAGTTGGTGGATAAAATTTGATTTATTAAATTACCTAACCCCTAACATTCCAGACTAATAAATTACCTACAATATTGTAGCTAATCATTTAAACAATGTACTTTATTTTTTTCTTGGGCCTAAGGATCCTACTAATACTATCAGAGAGATTACCTTTGCTTGAGGTGTTTTTTTGACCATCTCTGGTCTTTTCTTTTTTTGAGTTATCGTCTATCATGGAGGTATCTATATTATGAGATAATTCGTTCAGAATGATACCTGTAGTTTGCCTTTCTTCTGCATCTCCAGTCTGATGATCATTAGTGTCCAGTTTCCACTCTGGCTCACGAGGAGCATCATCAAAGGATGCATCTGAACTGTGGTCTTCATCTTGCAAGACAGTAAAAATATTTGATACTTCCACATCTGTTTGGTAAGAAACAATTGTTGCAGGTGATGTATGCCAGACACCAACACTTCGACGACGAACCAGGCTCTCGAACTGATCTGCAAGACAAAGGCCCCGGGTGTCCCGGGGATAAACACTCTGACGCTCAAGTCAGTATATTTGCTTAAGGCGTAAAGTATAAAGTAAGAGATTAGATGAGAGGTCTACCAAACCTCTTAGGGTATTTATATGGCTACAATCCGTTTATCACCAAGATATGTATTTATGGTATTAATACAACTCTTATGGGAATAGAGGTTGTATTACCATGTATAACAGAAGTGTATTTCGGACGTGGTTGTGTTACCATGTTTAGGATAGCTGTATTACCATCTTTGAGAAGATGTATATTCCTCGTAGAACATTCATAATATACGCATTCCTTATAAGGATTAGGATTGATGGACCCGTGGACCCATCCTCTGCGTATCTCGAGCCCATGACCCTTCTCGGGCCCTGGTTCGAGTATGAATGAGGTCCGAATACAAACCTTGGACTTATCAGTAGCCCCAAGGTAGATCTTCAGAATATAGAGTGCTCCATCTCGGAAGTTGAAGGAGAGGCTTGCTTCTCGAGGGAAGACTAATAACTCGAGGGAGATTAACTCGGGGTGTTAAGCTCGGGGTGTCCTTCGGGGACTTTCTTCTCGGGCTTACCCTTCTGAATATCTAGTTTCAAGTTCTTTCGTATTCCATCAAATATATGAACGGCTGAGATCAGCTTTTTTTGAAATCCATATGGTGGGTACACGTGGCGTGTCTTCATTAGCAAGTAGAAACGGTCTGTCCCCCGTCTCTTCAATTTACTTGCATTGGAAACAGAATCGAGGTAATTGCTCATCTTCAATGTTGTTTGGGTTTGGATTAAATTTCCCAAATCATTCCCATTGTCTTCTTTATTCAAAAATTTCTTCTTTCCAAGTTCAGAAGACACATCAGTACTTCATCAATTTCTGAAGCCCCAAATTTCTGCTTCCATCATCAGTAAGTGCCATCTTCTTTCTCTGCGCATTTGCTTGTGTCTGTTTTTTCCTTTTATCTCTGTGTGTGTATTTCCCCCCATACTCTCTGTAATCATGAGTAATAGGAATAAAACAATTTCCATCCCCCATCATGATGAGGGAGAGTATGTAAAAGCTCAGGCTGAGGAGAGTAGCTCCCCTGACCGCCACAGAGCTGAGATAGCGAGTGGGAAAAAACCTGTAGTTTTGAAGAAAAAAGCCTCTGATAAAGAGAAGAGGTTGAGAGCTATAGCCAGGAGGGCTCAGATAGAGAGGAATAGTCCCATGGTATTGCATGCATATGGAGGTATAGCATCCATGGCTGGCGAAAGTAGTAGTAGAAAGTCGCTGAAGGAGGATAAAGCACGCGCTGATGCTGCTATCTTCACAGAAGGTTGTCCCTTCTCCATTCCTTCTGATGCCGACCTCATGTACTTTGGAGAAGACAAGTCTGCAGCTGAATTAGTAACTCCAACCCGACGGGTCATATATGGGAGGTTTCTGCAACATGGGTTAGCCTTCCCCTTTCCCCCACTGTTGGATGAATTTCTTCAATATTATAGGTTGCATCCAGGGCAGTTACATGCCAATGTGATAGTAATCATTATGACCTTAATAATTAGGTGTGCTCGTAAAGGTTACCATCCCAGTCTCTCCTTGTTGCGGACCATGTATAAGGTTTCCGTTGTTAAACAAAACGTAACCTTGACCTCTCGGGATACCTCCTTAGGTAAACTTTTTGTACTTCCTGTGAACTGCGGGAAGTGGGATAAGGTAAAACTAACCTTTAATCGAACCAAATATGAAGTTCATGATTGGAATGAAGAGGTTCAAAATGAGGTCTGGCATGAATTGAAGTCGTCCCGCCAACTGCTAAATATAGCTAGGGAGTTGGTAAGTGATAAGATCAAACTTAGAGAGGGTACGTTTGTATCTGGAGATCATCAAATGGGTTGGCAATGGCCTATAGAAATGTATGACTGGTTGAATCAACTATCCGGCCGTACTCTTCAAAATTGCAGCTTCTTGAAGTTGACACATTTTGACCAGCCAGAAGGTGTTGAGATGGATTGGTATGAAACCCTTCTGTCTATGGAGCAGGATCCAGTTGGTGCAGCCAAGGCGTTGCAGACCTATAGGGCCTTAGAAGAAAGGACTGCCCGAGATGAAGTATCCGAGAAAGAGGTAGATGAGGAGATCTCGGGTCTGATGAAAGATGCTCGACATGGGCGTCGGTTCAAAAGCTTGGTTCAAGGACCCAAGAAGACTCAATCACAGCTGAAAGTGATTGGGGAGACTTATTGCCTATTTGTTCCTGTGGCTTTAGATCCATCAGATGAGGAAGAGGATGAGGGTTTTGCCTTAGTCCGAGGTCCAAGAAAGGAAATGTCTCGAACCTCTAGTGCCCTTCCCATCATGACTGAAAATGTTGATGAGATCATGATGATAACTCCTGTGGTAGAGTCAGATGCGTTGCAAGAGGGTATTTCTTCTTGTGTTATATTCTCGTCCACAATGTTTCCATTGCTTCTTACGCTAACTTCCTTCCTTGTATATGCAGTGGGTGCTTCTAGGGCGAATAGGGAAGCAAATTTGTTGTCTCGGATAGCTGAATCAAGGGGGCTGTTGTACAGTAATGAGAGGAAGATGGATCTCGAGGCTTCAGGGAGCTCTGCAGACAAGTCTCCAAAGAAGCCAAGGCTCGAACTCGGACCATTGGAAGAGTATGTGTCACCTCCTCCTTCTGAAGTTTTGGTCGAGGTGGTACCAGGCTGTCCCGAAATTAGCCAGGTATGATTCGGCTTAGCTTTCAATAGGATTAGTTGTGTAGTTATCTAACCCTCTTTATCTTCTTTTACAGTCTGTGAGTCAAATAAAGTATATGTACAACTCCATTCAGACACTGCACAACCGTTCTCAAGGGAAGACGTCTGAGCTCGAGCTGATGAAGGAGGATATGTCCAAGAAGTCTAAGGAACCTTCAGATATGCTACAGCATCTCCAGAATGAGATGGCTCAGGATAAGGCCAGAATAAAGGCCTTGGAAGATGAGAATCAAGCCTTGAAGAAGGCAAAAAGGCTGTCTGATGGTTCCTTCTTAGAACTGAAAAGGAACATGGCTTTGGTGGAAGTGGAGAGAGACCGGTATGCTGATCCCGTTAGCCAGAGGCGGCTAGTTTGGTTGATAATCGACTTCTGCCTCAACTGTCCAGAGATGGAGGTTCATCGTCAAGAGTATGGTGAATTCTACCATAAATCTGAGCTCTCGAAGATGTGGATTCCTCTGAAGGGGTTTCTCAATGAAGAGATTCAAGGATGTCTTGCCCCTGCCTACACTTGACCTGAAGTGCCGGAGAATTTGAAGGAGTTTCGGGTGAAGTTTAGCCAGATTGGGGGTTTGAGACCAGTCTACTGTCTAGTCTGGAATCTTTGAAGAAGGCTTTAACTCTGAAGGAGTTCCAGGACAAGCTGTCCAGTTTGTATCCTGAGCTGACATTCCTGGTAGAGAAGTCGGCTGTGGAAACTTCACTTGAGGATCCGAAGACTTCTGATGAGCAGGAGAAGACTGTAACTCCTTAGAGCCTTGTCTTTTACTTCAAGATCTTTCTCTTTTCGCCAGATTTTGGTGTTTCATGTATTCTGAACATGTGCTTTGTTTTTGGAATTAATTGGTTTTATACCTTCCTTTATGTCCAGCGTTGCTCTGCCGCATGTGCTGATTTGCAGGTCAAGTATGAAGCTATCCTTCAGAAGAGCAAAAAACTGAAGGAAGATTTGGATGAATCCAAGGACTGCTTCAGCATAGTACGAGAAGAATGTGACAGTCTTCGTGGCGGGCTGAAGGTATCTTTGGAGCGGAGAGCTGAACTGAACCAACAAGTGAACGATCTTCAGAAGAGGTTTAAGGATCTAGAAGAAGCGCTTAATAAAGCTTTGGCCACCAACAAGGAGTACTACCAAGAATGGAGGAAAGTCAAGAGTGACTTATTGAAGATCAAGGGTGAAAGTCACGAGAATGATGCTCGTATTTCTGCCCTCCGAGATGAGAATATCACTGTGAATCACAAGATTTCCTCCAGGATAGATGAGTTGAGAATGTGCCAGGCCGAGCTTAACGCTTGCAGGTTCCAAATAAGGAACTAGAGGCTCAAGGTGTGTTTGTTATACCTTCAGGATCTTCAAGGAGGGAGATAGGTGGACCTTCTGGTGTCCCATATTCAGGACCTTTGATAAGGCCTCATGTCCAAGGGGGTGAATATCGAGGGATCCCTTATGGAAGGGGCAAAGAGGCGACACCTATTCCTAGAGCTCGTGGCTTTATTGACTCTCCTACTCGGCCAGTGATTATAGAGAATAGAGGTGGATCCCCTACATCCTCTCAGTTGATGAGGATAGCAGAAGAAAGTAATTGGGGTCGTGGCCTCCAGAGTGATCGAGGTCGTGCCTCTACTTCTTCTCGCGGTCGGGGTCGTACCCATGTATTTAAAGACCTTCACGAGGTGTAAGAAGTTTCGTAGTGGAATAACACTTTTTGATTTTGCCTTTATAAAGGTCTTTATTTTGCAATCCTTGAGAAGATTGACTCTTTAGGCTTATGAATAGCCTTAATGAATAGTGATGTGTACCTTAATAGGAGTATCACATGGAGAGTCGTATTCCAAACTTTGTGAGTTTGCATGACCCGTATCATGTTGGTCTTTGACCATATACTTTTTATAAGTATATTATTTTATTTTGGACTAAGATGATTGTAGTTAAGACACGTAGTCTAAACAACTCATATTAGATAAGCATCAATCATACACTTATAAGCGTATAGATCTTTAGACAGCAGTCTTTACTTATGCTTTGTGAGGCATAGTTTCTCTTTGTATTTAGAGAGTATGGACTGCTTCAAAATAAAATAGAAGATATATATCGAAAAGAAATTGCATTCTTCGAACTTGAGAGTTCGGTAAAATTATAAAAGACAACCCCGAGTTTGGGAGCTCGGGTATGAAAATGTAAAAAGATGAAAAGAAAAAGAGTTTGGCCCGTAGGCCTTATTGAAGTAGTTTCTCCTTATATGGAGAAGGTCTACTTGGTTTTAGCTCCGAGGGACCTGCATAAGAAGGGCGCCATAATGACAGGAACCAAGTGCTCTCCTTCACGTGTTTGCAAGAGGTAGAATCCACCGGATTGTGCTGCGGAGATTTTGTATGGTCCTTTGGTCCTCGGCTCCAGCGCTCCTCCTAACTTGTTGGTGCACCACGGGCCAACTTGCATTACCAGTTCCCCCACTTGGAAGGCTTGGTGGCGGCGTTTATGCCATAGTGTAGTCATCTCGTTGTAGGCCTCTTCTTCAAAATGGAACACCATGGGTTGTTCGAGATCAGGATCGGGGACCAGATCTCCTAGAATACTGTTAACGTCCGAGATGTTGCTCACTTTTCTGGCATCACGGATGGCCGTGATCATGCAGGAACGTGCCACTCCTTGGTCTACTTTGATTGAAGCTACTCCGTGTGGTGTTGGAAATTTTAACATTAGGTGGTAGGGAGACCATACAGCTTTAGCTTGGCACATCCAAGGTCTGCCAAGGATAATGTTGAAGGGTGTGACGGTATCTACTACCACAAATGTGCAGTATAAAGTTAGGCTCTTGGCTCATTCTGCTACTGTGACGGGGAGTGTGATCTCCCCGAGAGGTATTACTGGATTTACTGTGAACCCCGAGATCGGACCCGTAGGTTTGAGGTCATCTTTAGTAAATCCCAACTTCTGGAAGCAATCTTGGAATATTACTTCTACCCCGCTCCCATCATCTATGAAGACTCTTTTTACCAGAGTATCTTGTACGTTTGCTGAGATGATGAGAGGGTCTGAGTGAGGCATCTGATTTGGCACGGCGTCCGCATCCGAGAAGGTAATAGTTTCCTCGGGGTGGAGCCTCTTGTTGACTGGCTCAGTGTGGGGTATGGCTCGCACACTATCCTTCAGCTTGGTCAAGGAAATTTCTTCTCCTGCGTAGCCATTGATGCCGTTGATGACTCGGTTGGCTCCGTTTGGCGGTGGTGGAGGAGGATCTTGAGGGTTGTTGCCTCCGCCACCCTGGTTGTTGTTGTTATTATTTGGATAACCATCCTTTTTCTTCTGCCAGGGCTTTCCCCCATACCTCCTCTGGTTCCCCTGGTTATCGCTGGTTGTTGATGGTGCAATTTGCTGCACAATTCCCTGGCGAATCAACTTCTCGATCTCGTTCTTGAGTTGATAGCACTCCTCGGTATCATGCCCCCGATCTCGGTGATATTGGCAGAACTTTGGCGATCTTTGACGCTCGGCTGATTCCTTCATGGCGGGTGGGTCCTTTAAAATGTGCCTGTGAATGGATAGAATTTCAGCCCGAGATCTCGCCAGAGTATGACTCGAAGTTGGGCTTTGGAGCGTTATCAGTTTTCTCGACCTTCGGTATCTTCACCCTGGACTCTTTTCTGTTCATAAGGAATTCTGGGGGTCTTTTGCCCGTGACGGCATTTGATTTGCTAGCATACTTTTCCATGATGGCCTGAAGGTGTTGAATGGTTGTTGGATTTTTTGTTGCCAGCTTCATCCTTAGAACGTCATCATCCACGCTCATCCGGTACATATTTATCAGGAGGCGTTCATCCCGATCATAGCACTCAGTAGCTAGATCCATGTACCTATGATAGTGTTCTATCACAGTCTCTCCTTCGAGGTGGGCCACATACCCCAGATCTCCGAGGGATTTGGTGAACTTCTTCTTTTGGAAGAAAGCGTGGAGAAGAAACTCGGCGAAATCCCAGTAATCAAATAAACTTTCTGGTTTCTTCTGGGTAAACCATGTCCGTGCTTTCCCTCCGAGGTAACTGGGGACGATCTTGCATATTTCCAATTCATGGAAGTTCCTGGTTTCTAAATTCTTAAAAAAGACCGAGAGAAATTCTATAGGATCGCTGGTGCCATCGTATGTGGGTAAGTGCTCTGGGACCTTCTTGTGGTTATCGAATGGGAGATTCACTATATGCCGCGAGAAAGGAGAACGAGCAGTTTGTCCTCTAGGTCCGAGGATACGTGTGATTTCTTGGTCAACTTCGTATTAACCTCGGGTAGGGTAGGCTCCATCTTGAGTGTAGGGCGGATCGGCGCTATTTTGCCATTCTCTTCGAGTTCACTCCCTCTTCTCGCCTCTGAGCTCTTCTTCAATATTGATGATGCGCATCCTTCTTACCTCCTCCCTACTTAATCCTGTGCCTTTGCCCTGATAATCAGATACCTTAGGAGGTGGTGGAAGATTACTTTGAGCATTATAAGGCGGTAGATCCTTGGATAAGTCGTTGAGGAGTTTTCGATGTTGAGTAGGATTAGCAGGTGGTGTAGTTTGGGCTCTTGAGACAGATACTAGGTTGGGAGCTTCATGCATCTATGAACTGAGATGTTGACTTGAGTTTATCAAAGATGCAACAAAATCAGGATACTGGGCCTGTAAGTTCCACATCAGCGTTCGGACGCCTTCAGGGATCATTTCTGGAGGAGTGTCTGAGTCAAGGTTGATATAAGATGGCCCGGAACGTGGCGGGTTATGTCCTACAGTCAGGCTCAAGGTTTCCCTAAGACGTCTTTGTCTTTCCTCCTCCTGTTGTTTTTCCGTGAGGATTTACTGATCTCTTAGTGCTTGTTCTTCTGAAGTAAAGATCGAATCAGGTCCGTCATATTCAAACCTATTCTCTTGGTCAAGGCCCTTTGAGTTGTTGACGCGTTGGCTGTAGCTCATGTCCGTCTGGATCGAGACTCTGGGTCCTTAGTTCGGTGCTTCAGATCCAATAGGATTCGATCCAGAAGGTGGTACTCCTGATACAACAGGGTTCGATCCAGAAGGTGGCACTCCTGATGCAACAGGATTTGGACCGGAGAGGGGTACTCCAGATACGACAGGATTTGGACTGAAGGAGTTTGGAACATTGGAGTTTCCTGCCCCCACGGTAGAGCCTGACGGTGGTTCAGAGGTGGAGCGTGTGCGAGATCCTCCGGGTCGACCGCGTCCTCATCCTCGTCCTTGGGGGGGTAGCTCTGCTTCTGGATTCTCTTCTGGATTTTTCCCTAGCACTCGGGCGCTACGTCTGGGTTGCTCGGCTTCAGACATGTTGTTGGGGAAATTGCTTCTTCAGATGCACTAGACCAGATCAGAGACAAGGTTCGGTGACGTCGTCAATGAGTGTGAGATGTCCCACTGGGCGTGCAAAATTGATGTATGCCAGACACCAACACTTCGACGACGAACCAGACTCTCGAACTGATCTGCAAGACAAAGTCCCCGGGTGTCCCGGGGATAGACACCCCAACGCTCAAGTCAGTATATTTGCTTAAGGCGTAAAGTATAAAGTATGAGATAGATGAGAGGTCTACCAAGCCTCTTAGGGTATTTATATGGCTACAATCCGTAGATCACCAAGATATGTATTTATTGTATAAATACAACTCTTATGGGAATAGAGGTTGTATTACCATGTAAAATAGAAGTGTATTTCGGACATGGTTGTGTTACCATGTTTAGGATAGCTGTATTACCATCTTTGAGAAGATGAATATTGCCTGTAGAACATTCATAATATACGCATTCCTTACAAGGATTAGGACTGATGGACCCGTGGACCCATCCTCCGCGTATCTCGAGCCCATGACCCTTCTCGGGCCCTGGTCCGAGTATGAACGAGGTCTGAATACGAACCATGGACTTATCAGTAGGATGCAAGGCGGTTGCATCATACCAAGCAAGGCGTTTCCAAAACGCCTTGTTTGGTTGTGCCTTAAAAGTGCCTTTTTCTCGGCGGTTCTAAAAACGCTGTGAACCAGGCGAATTCATGTTACGAATTCGCCAGCTGGTGACGCCTGGTGTCAGTGATATCATGCTGGGCGGTATCGCCAGCTTCATTTCGCCTGAAGAAGCGAAATCGCTCGTATCTATCGCTTATGAAGTGGTTACGAGGCCGCCGCTTCACTCGCTTGCATTTTGGACAATTATTGAATGGCGGGAATTTAAATAATCTCAATGGTTACGATATCGCCTAAAAAATAGCCTATTGGAGAAACAAGTGAGCGATCTCACCTCATGTAACAGGCGAAATTCTGTGCGATCTCGTTTCCAGAAACGGTAGACAGACCAGAGAGATCTAGGCGAGATTATATACGATACCGCCACCAGTGAGCGAATGCGAGGCGATATCGATTTCACACTCGCCTCCCTACGTTACCAGGAGGCGAAATATGAAGTTAGATTCGCCTGTGTAGGTGATGATGGGGGCGAATTCTGAAATTGAAACGGTCTTGCCAACAAAGAGTCACTGGCGAATGGCGTGGCGGGATCACTTGATTAGGCGAATTTAAAGGCGATACCGTATTTGTGCACGGTTGTAGAATGTAGAGCATGAAAAATTTGGTGGCGAATACGATTGTTAATTCGCCTGTAAGCGAATTTCTGGTTACGATATCGCCCACAAATACTGTAAAATTGGCTATTTTTTGAAAAAAGTGCCATGTTTCTTTCGAAACATGAAAACCTGCCAAATGCCAATCACCACCCTATACTAAAGAGGCACAACCTCATAATTCAAGTGCACATAAGTGCATTACCAATGGCAATTCCTAATAAAAACAAGCTAATGAATGGACCAACACCTTGTCACTTGGTAGGTAGTTTCGGGAGTTGTGGCCTTGCAATGGTATAAGCACGGTTGTGGACTGGGTGGCCTGCCAATCGGTCTCTTCCATTGTTAAGTTCTTCCAAGGAGAAAGGCGTGGTATCATCCACGAATACCTATGCATGAAAGAAATGTGCATAAGAATATTGTGATTAAGAGAAACAGAATTAAATTGTAGAAGGTTACCTTTAGAAGATCCAGCATGTTGTTTTGAACACCATCTACCCATCAAACCAAACAGCATCGTGTAATAGCCGCATTCCCAGTCCGATGATTGCGTCCTAGACTACAATATATGCCATGGTTATAGCAATGGTTTAGGCTTAAAAAACGCAATTGAAATTACGTGATAGCATAATCATAAATAGTTACCCTAATGTTCATAAGGGGAAAGTCGAGGAGTGTTTTGTCGTTGACTTGATGAAATGCATTGTCGAGGAGATCGGCGAATGTTTGGGATGGAGGGCGGTGGAGTGGGTCTATCCAATACACTTGCTTGATAGCGGGTATTAATGCAACAAAGCTCCAATGATCACTACAAATCACATGAAAGAATCCAAATGGTCATATTTGTTTATAGAAACATAAAATTGTAGAAAAGCTTAAAGAATGGACAAAATTGCAAGGTTTACCCCTCGATATATGGTCCAATGAATATTTTCTTGGATTTGTCCGAGAGAGTAGAATTCATGTAATCCAATCTTTGCCTATTGCCCTCCATACTCGCTTGCATATGTATTGGATGCAAAAACCCAATGAAATGCTTACCCGATGATAGGCATGGTGATGCAAGAAGCTGAGAATGTAGTAGACAAGAATGTCAAGCGAGTAACCATATTGTTTGATAATGGGGTATTTCATGGAAAAAACATAATAATTGCTTACATTTGATTGAGGCAAAGAATGGTGGTGGGTAGTTCAGTGCAATTCCAGAAATATTCGGAATCACCCCATGGTACGATGATGTCCTTTGTCATTCCAAAGCACCTTTCATTTCCGAGAAAGCATAACTTGCATCCTTGTCGTCTGATGATATCAAATCATATAATACTCGAACTAAGGGTGGGAGGGATTTGAGAAACTCCACGAGGGTCGGGTCATATGTTTGTCTAGCAATAGGAACAGTGGGGATGGGAATTTGAGGAGTTTGTCGAGTTTGTCGAGGTGGATTTTTCATCAAGCACCAACCATTTTGGCCATAGAACATGGAAACCTTTACCCTCCCCAACTCTTACCATCACTTTCTCCTTCACGGGAAGCATTTCTAGTTCTAGCAAAACTTGGGTAATGCGAACGCTATAAAATCCGGTGGGGTTGAATTGGGGCCATGCGACACATATAGCTTGCAAGGGGGGTTCTATCATAAATAAAAGCACAAGAAAGATAATCATCTTACTTTTCTAATAAAGACATTATACTAAATGTAGTTGGAAATTATAAAATTGATACTAAACTTTTCGACTTGTCGTGAGGGAGCCACATTCAACTTGATGGGAAATGAAGGCGGAGATGGAGGCACTAGTTCCTCCTCCATTTCCACATTCTCACCCTCATCCTCCACAATTTGAGGCGAGGCTTGAGAAGTCTTAGAAGAGGATGGAAGATGACCTTTCCCTGACCTCTCGATATGGGGATAGTTGGTGTGTTGTGCTATATCTCTCATGACCTCCCTCAAGTCATTCATTTGCGCCATGGTCGCCGCCAACTCGCTCAAAACTTGTTGAAGTTTTGATGGTTTAGGATCGCCTCAACTTCGCCTAATCCCAAAAACCTCAACTTGAGTCGCGTAGCCCCCAACACCTAATGCTCTTCCCGGGTGTTCCTTCTTTTCTCCAAGAGCTAAAGCCGCACACAAGACATCTTTCTTCCCACAAGGGACAAATGTACCCTCTTCTTTTTGGCGCTCTAGAAGTTCCTATTATGTAAAGGAAGACAAGTATAAATGTAAGTGACTACAATATGTATTGTGGTAAGTAAGAAATACTTACCACCCTCTTTGCAAATTTTTGGCCTCATCCGTTGTGAATTTACCATCCTATTCCCTAATTCGACCCAACACGAAGATTCTTTCTCTAGTATAATCTTCGGCATCCTTTTCCACGATGACGTACCGAGCCTCCTCCTCGTCCATCCCCCCTAATACCAACTCCTTCACTTGTTCCTCCGTCTCCCTAAAACCCTCATTCTCACCAATATCCAAATACCCCGACCTACCACCGGTGTAAGGCATTTTTTTTGAATTCGCGGATATGACCTTTTTGTCCCATTTCCCCTATGCACAAGTAGTTAGGGTATCACACGGCGAACACAAAATATACTTTTATGAAGAAGACTAGGTTAATATTAATGAATTTGATATTTGTTAATCACCTTGGATTTATTCTCAAGGGATGCTTGCTTGAACGCCTCCCACGTATCGGTTGTGATATGGTTGTATCGGTCCCTTGGATCACGACCTAGCCACTTTCCCTTCTCATACAAGTAGTCTTTTCTTAGACTATACTTGTGCTCGCGAAAAACCTTTGAGACGATGTTGAATGCCTTCACCCTTACCACTTCCATGTCTTGAGCTTCTATTTCAAAAGGTCGCTACAACAAGTGATAGAAGAAAATATTATATATACATGTTATCAAGACATTTAATATATATTAGCTACATAGATACTTCATTGAATGGTAAAGAAGAACTCACTTGGCATTCCACCCACACTTCCTCTTTCTTCTCTTGTGGTACATGTCTCCAATTCTCGACCGTGATTTCTATAAATGTTCTTCCAACACGGCCACACCAACTTGACCATTTTGCACGCTCATCTTTTGGTCGGTTGCATACTCCCTTGGCATTGAATCCAACGTGCGTTAGTTCACCTCTCCTCATTCTTTTTTGTAGCACCCTAGAATGGGAACGAACTAGTTGTCCCTTCTTCTTATTACTAACACGTCTTGCACTTGTTGACACCTCTTTCGACACATTTATCATGACTAATTCTTGCTGCACATAGTAAAAACACACAATAGTTATTTGTGAGGGCCTAAGAAGTGATAAGCTTTACTCTACCATGTCCTTCATGTAATAAATGTCAACAAAAAAGGAAACTAAATGCCCATTCAACATAGACATGAAATTTTAGACACATAACTTACTTGTAGAAGAACTTCTTAGCTTGTAATTGATGTTTAAACTTTGTTGGTTTTACCCAAATTTGAAGGGGGGGTTGATATAGATTGGTGGGTTTTTACTCCTAGGGTGAAACTCATGGCACAAGAACAAGGTTTGAGCTTTGAGAATGAGATTGTGCTTAGGATTGGAGGGATTTTCGGATGAGAATGGGTTTGGATTGAAAGAATTTGTGCTTGAGGTTGATGAGGGGATAAGGTGAGAGAGAATAGAGGGTAGATGGATAGGAATGGTGAAAATGAGGTTGAAATCCGGGTAAAATGATATATATAGCATGGTTTAGGTGGACAAACCATGCCTGAATAGTACTTCGGCAGAGCATGGTGTTACACCTACCACCGATCCTGTACATGAGGGGCCGGTTTGCTGGGCCAAAAAAGCACGATGACGAAGGGGAGAGAACGAAATGAAGTAAAGGCTTGACTAGACCGATTACCATACCTAAACTGGCCGATTTTGGTCATTCCCCCTTATACTATAAGGTAGATAGTAGACTACATGTAAAACCTATAACTTCAACTTCAAGGAAATTTGCCCTTCATCAAAATAAAAGTATTTTTCCACAAAATTTGTCAATATTCAACAGTCAACCCTTGCTTATAAGATGATCGTTCTGTCATTATTGACAAGGGATTCCCCACAGCTCACGCAACCTCAAAGTCACAAGTCATAACTCATAAAGGACGACTTGAAGTAAATTAACACATAAATTATTCAAATTTAATATTTCTCCACACCTAAGCGTACGACTCAAAAAGATCCCAAACAATACAAGAAAAAGTTAACAATTTCCTTTGTCAGGATATGGCTTCCAATACAGATTCTCAGTATTATCCATCATTTTTCTGGCATCATGAACGGACCAAAACCAGCACAGGAAGCAAGATCATGCTCACCGCCATAGTCTCCCTATCCTTCATCGCTCTGCTCGTTTCCATGCTCCACGTATACGCCAGGTGTGTTCTTCGGCGACAGGCGCGGCGTCGGGCGGCTATGCGTCAGATGAGGATAATCACAGCGGCTCATTACCAAGCCGGCGAGCCACCGAGCCGAGGGCTCAACCCAGCCGTCGTTGCATCGTTGCCCAAGTTCGTCTACAAACGCTCTGTCGAATCAGAGGCGGTTTCAACGGATCAATGCTCGGTTTGTCTCAGCTCATTGGATGAGGGTGAAGCGGCTCGTAAACTGCCAAACTGTGGCCATACTTTTCATGCTGAGTGCATTGACAAGTGGCTTGGTTCACAGTCAACGTGCCCAGTTTGTCGAGCCGAAGCCGAACCCAAGCCTGGGGCGGTGCAGCCTGAGCCGAGGGAAGGTGTGATAGGGGCTCCTGTTTTAGAAACTGGTGGGTCGTCGAGTTTTCGTCTGAGTTCTTTTAGGAAGATTTGGGATCATAGATCTTCCAACCGAGTTCTGCACATTGGATCGGATGACGAACGTTGCTCTTCGGTGGATCTGGAAAGGCAGTGAGCTAAATCATCGATTTTGTACAAGTACATAATACAAATACTGAGTTCAAGTTAGAAAGAATATGTTTATTTGATGTTTTTTCGTGTGTATTTTTTCTTGATTCTTGTAAGCTCTTGGCAAACGTTTTACAAAGATTTTATACCACACTAGTGGACTGCATGCTTATAACGGCCCTGGTTGTCGGCAAAACGCCGTTACTTTTAAGGTTCCCATCACTACACCAAAATCAGCCTTCAGTGACAAGCCAAATCCGTCACTAAAGACCCATTTTCGTCACTAAATGCTTTGGTGACGAAAATAAACATCGTCAAATTTGCGTTGCGAAAACATCGGAGCCAAAGGGTGGGGCGACGATTTTGCTGTTCATCGGTCACGAAAGTGTATCATTGGCGACGACTATTTATTCGTCACCAGCCTAGTGACACACGTATTGTCACTGTTACTAAAGGTAGCTGATCCGTCACCAATGGGTAACCTTAGTGACAAAGAAATAGCAACCAGAGATAATGTCACTAAATTAATCCTTTGGTGACCATACTTGAACGTCACAAATAAGAGACGGTCAACGTTAATCGAAGGGTCAAACTCTTTAGTGACACCTTTTAGTGACGGAATTGGACTGTCAATATAATTATAATGAAATAATACAAAAATAAATTAAATTGCAGAAAAAATATTATATAAATAATAATAATATTTATACACTAAATTTCTTACATCCAAAGCGCCCTACCTAAATATCTACTTCTAATTCTACTTTTACTTCTGAAAGAGTATATAAAACTAAATTTATACTAGATTAACCACTTCTCAGATCCTCAAGATTGTTTTGGCAGGCTTCTTTCACCATCATCACTTCATGCTTATATCGCCAAGGTAATCTCCACGATCCTACACAAGTTATAATATGGTTGGCGGGAAAATGGTTGTTCTCCCGTCCTTTTTTTAGTGGGAGTATATATTTTATTATGAACTTCTAGTACTTTCTTTGGGAAAAAATAATTCATACTCCATGTTATTAAAATAAAGAAATAAAATATATTATAAATCATAACATATTATTTTAGTAATGAATTATAAGTAATAACATTATTTTGACATTAATTATAACATTAAATTTTAAAAAATCCAAATACACATTTATTCAGATTTTGGCCCAATATTTTATTAATTTCAAAATACAATTTTGCTTTACAATTTTTCGTCACTGTAGCTTTTAACAACGCCATCATTTCCGTTACTGATTATATAGTGACGAGAATATTTTTGTCACTAATAGTAAAGTGACGAGAATATTCGGGTCAGGTATTTTTGGTCACAAATTTTCGTCACTTAAAATTTTTGCGTCACTAAATGTAAGCAACCCGACGAGAAATGATTTTCGTCACCAATATCGTCACTAAATTGGTCTTTAGTGACGAAATGAATTTTCGTCGCCTTGCATTATGCAGTTGCCGAAAAACTGGTGACGATATGCTAGTGTCGTCACGAATGACCCTCATTAGTGACGACCACTTCTAACGCTTTGTCACTGAATGCCAGTTTTGGTGTATTGCATGTCGGAAGATGGGTGCATAAGAAGGAAAAAAATCGCGCCGCTTGTTGTTAATTAAACGATGTAGTATAAACGGTGGAAACCTAATAACAGCGCAAACATAACGGCGGTTGACCATGAACGCCGTGTTGTATGGCTTTTCCGCAATCGTAAGCCGGGAAATTGCATCCTGTCAGTGAAAGGGTACACTAGTGGAAACGGACACCATTCACGGTGGTTGGTCCGCCATAATAACGGCGTTTGGTAATGTCGTAAATAGGTGTGCCATAAATTGAAAGTTTTCACGGCGGTTCCAAAGTACGCGGTAAAATGGTTACGAATTCGTAACCACTTTCGGAAGTGTTCGAAAAAGGTTAAGAACTCGTAAGTGATTTCGTGACGGTTTAAGAACTCGTAAGTGGTTTCATAAGTGTTTAAGAACTCGTAAGTGGTTTCGTAAGGGTTTAAGAACTCGTAAGTGGTTTCGTAAGGGTGTGGGAGCGGGCAAATTCTTAGGATACATGGTATCCAATCGGGGTGAAGTTAACCTCGAGAAGATAGAAGCTCTGCAAAACATGCAGCCCCCAAAGACCGTTAAAGATGTGCAAAAGCTAATGGGATCTCTCGCAACCCTTAGTCGTTCCCTCTCTAAAGGAGCAGAAAAGCATCTACTTTTCTTCAATATCCTCAAGAAGGAAAACTAGTTCGAGTGATCATACGAATGTGGAGAAACTTTCCAAGCACTCAAAGATCACCTCTGACACCTGCCCACTCTGTTGAAACCCAACAAGGGGGAAGTCCTTTACTTATACATATCCGCCTCCCAATTAGCTATCAGCCTTTTATTAGTAAAGGAAAAAGAGGGTTTCATAACATCCCATATATTATGTGAGTAGAACCCTACAGGGGCCCGAGACGAGATACCCCCCCCCCCTCGAGCGTCTGATACTAGCGCTGGTGCATGCCTCCTGGTGGCTGCTACCCTACTTTCAGGCACATACCATAGTGTTCTTGACCAACTACCCGATCAGATAGATATTACGAAAACCCAACGCCTCAGGTCGGATGATGAAGTGGGTCATTGAATTGGGAGAGCACGACATACAGTATAGGCCTCGAACGGCCATCAAGGGCCAAGCCTTGTCCGATTTCATAATGGAATCAGGTTGAACAAGTGGAGATCGATCAACCCGAGACACCTACAAACACATTAAAATGGCACATGTACGTAGATGGATGCTCCAACTCGGGGGAAGTGGCGTTGGCGTTCTATTAACAAGCTCCGAGGGAAAGGACCATCCATACGTTCTTCATTTCAACTTCCGAGCCACAAACAATGAAGTTGACTATGAAGCCCTCATAACGGGTTGAAGCTAGCATAGGACCTCGAAGTTGAGGACCTCGAGATTTTCAGTGACTCGCAAATTGTGGTACAACAAGTTAAAGGTGACTACGAGACCTGAGAGTACAGCCTCCAGAAGTACCTCGAGATAGCCAGGTCACTCTTAAGTCAATTCCAACACTACGAGCTGAACCACATTCCCCGAGAAGGCAACCACAAAGCTGATGCATTAAGAAAGCTCGTCTACGTTCTTCTCAAGAGTTGCTAATGGAAACACTAGAGAAGAGGAGCTACGAAGAAAACAACATCATTGTTGTGGTCTCCTGGACACTTGGATGAGCCCCTACATAGAATATCTGCAAACAGGAACCCTCCCGAAGGAGAAAGAAATGGCACGCAAGGTCCGAGTTAAAGCCCCAAAGTATGTTACACATGAAGGTAGCATGTATAAGAAAGGATAGCTACAACCCTTACTCAAATGCGTCGGGCCCTCCGACGCAGAGCACCTTGTCTAGGAAGCACATGAAGGCGTTTGTGGCAGTCATCAAGGTCCATGAACCGTCTCTCGCAAACTCTTACAAATGGGATACTACTAGCCCATCATGCTGGAAGATTCCTAGAAAATACATTGAAGCCTGCCATCAGTGCCAGAGATATGCCAGGATGATTCATGTACCGCAAGAGTACATGATCACAATTCAGGAGTCCAGGTCATTCGTCCGATAGGGCATAGATCTTGTCGGACCTTTCCCCACGGCCCCCGGAAAATTCAATTTCCTCATTGTGATCATTGACTATTTCTCAAAGTAGGTGGAAATTGAAGCCCTGATGAACATAACTGGTAAAATAGTCATCAACTTTTATTGGAAAAACATTGTATGTCGCTATGGAATCCCTAGATACATACTAATAGACAACGAATCACAATTCACTAACAACCCCTTCAAGAAGTGGTGCGAGGATTACAATATACAACAAAAGCTCACCTCGGTGTACCATCTAGAAGCCAATGGTCAGGTGGAGGTCACAAATCAAACCCTGGTAAACGGCATCAAAAAACGTCTGCAGGGAGCGAAAGGAATCTGGATCCATGAACTCCCAAGTGTGATATGAGCCCATAGAACAACACCAACTACTGCAAATGGGGAAACTCCCTATAGCTTGGTATATGGGTCAGAAGCGGTCATCTCCATGGAAATTGGAATCCCCTCTTCTCGAACTTCCCAGCCAGAAGACGAAGATGGCCATGCCAATGAAGAAAACCTCCGTCTTGATCTTGACCTACTGGAGGAAAAAAGAGCCAATGCTACCATCCATGATGCCAAGGTCAAAGAAAGAGTCAAGCACTACACGACAGAAGGGTTCGCTTGGCTACATTTGCTAAGGGAGACCTTGTAATGAGGCTGAACGAAAATAGCAAGAAAGAAGTGGAAGGGAAGCTATCCCCGAATTGGGAAGTTTCTTATCGTGTCCTAGAATCCCATCCAGGGGGAAGCTACCTCTTGGAAATAATGAAGGGCGAACCCATACCGTGAAGATGGAACGTGGTTAACTTACGAAAGTACCACGGAAGATGAAACCCGAGAAAGGACCCATTGATGGCTCGAAGAAACCACATTTTAAAAGCACTGGTACAAAACTCGAACCATTACTTTCCTTATTTTATTCTTAAAGTGATGAGCTTGAATCAAATACATCTTATTTGCGTCTATCTTTATCTTTATTTTAGCAGTCATAATTCCTTTTCTAATAAGAGGAATGTTATCCTAAGCATAACATTGATTGCTACTCAAAACAGTATGCTTCAAAAAGTATATGATTGACGCACTTATTGTTCAAAGGGTATATATGGTAAAAAGGGAGAAATGATCCCATGAGACAGTCTACGGGGACACAAGCTGACGCTAAATCCCCGTATAATACAATAAATCCTAATTCTACCCCAAGACCCAAACTAATAGTCGTATAGGGGAAATAATATGCAACCCAAAAAATACATACTCGGGTAAAACAAACGAGGCTAAAGTCTAGAGAGTATGGTTAGGGGTGAGAACAAACTCACTACCCCAATCCATAAAACAATCCGCTTCTACCTCCAACACGTGAGGCCTTCCAAAGATGCTAGCCGCAGAAATGTAGCGGCAGTGAGATGCAAGTTCAAAGTGGGTGGACCTATATGTGCAACCAGTAGATACTTAACGCACTTATATAAAATAAGTTGTTTGAACGGAGAGTTCAAATGTCAATCATTTTGAGTAAAATAAAGAAGACTAAACTTGAGATAAAACACTTGAGAAAAGTATTCGATTGAGGTCTACGGACTAACAAATTGGCAGACGTGCTCATATATCAATCATATCGAAACAATACAAGGCAAAGCCTACAATAAAATAGAAGTCATATCAAAGTTGTCATTACATCAGAATATGATATTCTAAACAAGCCCGAAAGGGTGCACAGAGGAAAAAACCTTGAACCAAAACTAGAGGTCATATTAAAGGTGTTATTACATCAGAATATGATACTTTTAAACGAGTCTGACAGGGTAACTAGAGGAAAAACCTCAAATAAATAAGAGAAACACGCTCTTCCAAAAAAATAACTTAGTGCTAATTGCTAAGGCAATAACGCTCGAGGAGAAACCCCATGCAAGCACAAAATACAACCACCTGAACTTTGTGAAGCCTAACTTATGGCTAGCCTATAACAGTTGAATAGAGGTTGGGCTTCTTTCTAGTAAACCATTCTCCAATCTATGAGGCAAATGAGGACTGGAACCCTACAGAAGTTGAGAAAGGCGAAGTCCATGTTCAAGGGCGTGGATCTCGATTCTTCACTTGACATGTCCACTGATGAGCTCGTCAAGCTGTCCCCTGCTCGCACACGCAGAAGGTTCTAGTATGGCATGAAGAGGAAGCGCGAGGCACCAGTTGGTGAAAAGCCAGGGCTTGTCAAGACTCGCCCGTCCCATTAGGAGTTGAAGATGAAGACTCCCCACCAAGAAAAGACAAGTCAGAACACTTGGCCATAATAAGCCTCAATAAATCCTTCAATGCTAATACTTTCTTGGTATCCAATAGAGGCAAGAGCTCTGCCCCGAGAATCCAGCGCTGACAAGGGTTGGATAAAGCTGCCAGCTTCTCAGAGACATCAGGATGAGAAAAGAGGGTAGTCATGAGATTCCTCTCTTCAACAGAGTTGCAGAGCTTAAGGATATGACCTAACATCTTATGCAACTCAAAGCGATGTAATAATCTCCCATACTCCTCCCTTTGACTCCTCATTTAGGGACTACAGGCACTGAACATGCTCCAAAGCTGAAGCAATTGCCGCTGCTCCAAGGGATCGTTCTCCAAAGTCCAATCTCGAGTCAGCTCTTTGATCAGAAGGGCTTGCTCCTTTACAAGATCCACCGAAGACTCCAGCGTCTTCTCCCTCGGCTCCTTTTCTTGCCTCACGTCCTCTATCTCACCCTAGAGCTGCTCTACCTCGGTCCCCAAACGACTGACCTCCACTGAAGCAGCACTAGGTACATGCAGTGCTGCTAATTGAGCCTTAAGGGCCTTAACCTGATCCTGGAGAGCATCCATCTCCTTGACCACACCTTTAAGAGAATTACATCGAGCATACAACTCACAATTGGAGTTGTACAGATGCTTCAGTCTGGCTGTGACTTGGCCACCTATCTGGGATAGACCTATCAGCAATTACACCAACACCCTTTAAGTGATCCATTCTACTGAGATATGCAACAATCTTACAACAGAAAAAAGGGATTACCTCTGACATCAAAGGATAACTCTTGTGAGACTCACGAGCTGTCTACGTCACATCCTCCTCCTTAGGCTCTGTCAGGGTAGAACTCGAGCTCCTTCAAAGGACCCCCATCGAATGTCACCTGCTCGGAGCTGAAGCCGTCCTCCTCGGACCCTTCACCCCCGGAGTCCTCCTCCTCGGCCTCAAGGATCGCCTCATTTTTTCTTGGCTCGTTTCTTCTAGGATGAACCTATACCATTATGGGGATAAACATCAGTATCTACAAGCCACCAAGCATTGGCAGCAGAATTGAATAAATAAATCACACAAAGACCTTTGGAAAATTGGTTCGAGTGTGATTCACCTCGTCCCCTTGGAGATTTTCGCCTACTCCGCTTCTTAGTCTTACCCATACCTTCATCTGGCACTAAGTCAGAAGTTACTAGCTTATCGGGAGAAGTCTAGGAGTGCCCTGGCTTCAAGTAGCTGCTATTAGAATGCGACCTGTGGGGATTCTTTAACAGGTACGAGTGTGTGATAGCAGGCCACCGCCACATTGAGCCATGAGCTTCCTCTATATATTTTCCTTCCTGGAAGACTATCTTAGCATCCAGGATCTACTTGACGACCCCCTTCAGATGGTCCGAGATCTTGAATTTTATGCCTACCTCCTCCTTCGGCTTGGGGTTCCAATTGGGCACGTCATACTTGGTCCGATCAAAGGTCAGATGGGTGGTGTGCCACTTGCCACTATTGGTGGGAAACATAAACGGTTTCGATTCCCGAGGAGTAAAAGTCAGATGAACTTGATGATTCACCACATATAGCCGATACAAGCTTCGAAACAAATCCAAGCTCGCCTCTTTCTTATTCCTGGCACACCAAGACATGACAGCCATGATAGACATAACCACGTTCAAGTGTATCTGGCAGGGAAGGTTGTGCAGCTTTAGGAAATCAGTAAACAAGGAGGGGAAAGGGAAACTCAGTCCCTACTGCAAGAACCTCCCTTATATTACCCCTCGAGTAAGAGTCACCAGCTTCTTAGTATCGATCGAGTCGTCCTCAACTCTCAGATCAGCCTTGACAGGGTAGGACAACCTGCAAGACTTAAGGAACTCCAGCGTCCTTTCATCGACTACCTTGGTGGCTCCACTTGAGCTACCCGCATCCGGAGCCCGTTTATCAACTTGGGGCTCCGTATTAGGGTCCGCACCCGATGGGGACAAACCATTATCTTGCCGCATAGACAAAACTTGCAAGGGAGCAGTAATGGTCACCTCCATAAGCTCCCCGGAATCGGATACCAAGAACAGTGTCTTCAGATCATCAGTGACTTGTCATTTTCCAACCGGAACGCTGTCGGTGATCGGGGTTTTCTCTCCAACTACCACAACCTCGGGATCATCCACCTGTGAAGCATTCTCCCTGCTGCCATGGGGGGAACTGGAGCTTGGTTGAGACATGGCCACACGGAGAAGGGGGAAAATATGATGGTAGATGAAAAATATTTTGGAGAAGAAAGACACAATGACAAATTAGGATGGAAAAGTGTTGATAAGCACAAAAAGGAGATTATATGGGCTATATAATCTATAAATGCATTTAAGCGAGTAATTACATCGACTCGCGAAACGATGCAGGCAATCGGAAGGGTGATCTTGCACCTCCAAGATTACTGAACGAGCAAATGACCCATGTCAACTACCTCAGACTAAAGGTGGATTTGAACTCAACCGTCCACGTGTCCAGATGGAATGCGAAACAACTTGGAGATAGATATTCAGAAGATGCCTCGAGCTAATACTCCGAGTTATCTCCCTCGAGTTATGAGCATCTCCCTCGAGTAACAAGCCTCGCATCATGCCTTCAAGAAGAGACCTCGAAATTTTGAAGATCTATCTTGAGGCTACTGATAAGTCTATGGTTTGCACTCTGGAGTTTCGTTCAGTCTCGGACCAGGCCCTGAGAAGGGTCAGGGGCTCGAGATACGCGGGAGATGGATCCACGAGTCCATCGGCCCAAATCCTTATAAGGAACGCCTATATTCTGAATGTCCTACAAGGAATACAGTTCCTCTAAATATGGGAATACAACTTTTATCTCCATAAGAGTTGTATTCTTACTATATTCACTTATCGTACCAATCTACGAATTGAAACCCAACAAATACAAAGGTTTGGTAGACCTCTCTATTCATTATCTTACACATATACGCCTTACGCTTATAAGCTACTCTAAGTTTTCACTGACTTAAGCATCAGAGCGTCTACCCCTGGGCCACCCCAGGGCTTTGTCTTGCAGGTCAGTTCATGAGTTAGGTTCGTGATCAAGTGCGGTTTCCAGACATCCATCAAGGTCTACCCGGGGTAATATAGCATAAAACTGTAGGCGTAACTGTAGCGGTGTCACTGTAGCTAGGCTTTGGCGGGAAAAAAATTAACCTTAGGATCGACCAATATCTGATACCATGTGAAAGGGTAAATCTCAATATTGAGGTGAATGCATAAGATCAGATAATATAGGGTTACAACAGTGTACAGAAGGAAAGTGTATAACCCTAATTAAACTCTAGGCTGAGGCCTATGGGCCTAGCCTAATGTTGTTCTTTAACACAAAGTATGTGTGATTGTTTACAAAAATTAGTAAATTTAGAAGGTCTAGTGATAAAGACAAATCAGATGGTATAATTTGAAATTATGAATATGACACTAAAATATAACATCATAACTAAACTTTTGTACTACTTTATTCACAGTTTAATAATCATTAGAGCTATTATGAACCTGGATTTGGACTTGAATACTTAGTGATGTTTATATTATATCAAGTGAGTGTTTCATCCCCCTTACATGAAATATGGATAAAGCAGAATTTAGTATGCTATGATAGTTAATGATCAATGTTCTTGCGAGCTAGTTGCCTAGATTGCCATGCATATCATATAGGATGTATTTCCTAGTTTCTTCACGTGCTAAAAGGACAACTGTACTTTATCTCTCCGGCCTCAACTTGAACTACTAATGTGCTTGACCGGCTTGAGAACCCATCAATTTCATTATTACTTTAAAATGTCACACTAGGTGGAGGTCCAAATCGAAACATGCCTTCATGTATGCGTACTTGCCGGGAAGGGGTTATACATCTATACTATACTTTAAAAGAGAATGATTTCTAATTTCCTCATAATTTTGAATTGTTTTCAGTACTAACCACAAATTGACACATCAGCATGGATTAAATTATTTTTTAACATTCCTTTTCTGTACTTTAATTATCTCTTGCTGGAATCTTTTTTGACTCCTTCCCCTCCCCCTTCTCATTTATGACCATTCTTTTTGCCTTTTTTCAATATGAAATTGTTCGGTATTCACTCCCATTCTCATTCATGAATCTTCATCAATACAAAAACTTTCCACATTCTTAACCTGCAAAACTCCTCATCTCTTCAATTCAATTTACTGAATTTATTAATCCACTATTCTTCTTCCGTTTAACGCCATTAATCCCTCGTGGGATGTAGTTTTCAATTTCTTATAACTCGGGAGGCTGTATATATTTGGCCTTGCTCTAGCAGAGGACAGTCGGGATTGGATTGAAATCGAGGTTTGGATGTATGCGATGTCTTTGAATTTGTTGGTTGCGGGGGTTTTGGTTATTCATTGATTATGTTGTTGTTTTTAGTTTTATTTTGATGTAAAAGTTGCCTGATGATTACTGTTATGGTTGAAGTCAGGGTTTTGCGAGGTGTGGAAGATGATTTTGACTCCAAGAGAAGTTAACTTGAGAAGGATTGCGGGAACCGGCACTGTGAATAGGAGAAGAATGGAAAGTTGATCGTACGTGGCAAGGAACACGAAATACCAACTGTAAGTACTTAATACTAGCTATATTTTCAGGGTGTTTTTCTAATATATTCCAGCAGTAGATCAGATGTTACCAATTTAAAAGAACTTTTGTTAAATTTATTTAAGTATTTTACCTTTATTTTGGATTGAACACAAAATGTTAGATTGTTAAACAGCAACAATTGATGATGATCATTGATCAGTATGATATAATATATTGTTTGTGCTTTGCTGCTGATGTTGTGAGATAATTCAGATTTTGTGAGATAATTCAGTTACTGATGTATAGATTTTTTTTCCCTTTGCTCTACAGATGGACCAGAAAATTTACTGTCAATGGTAAACATGAAATTACTCCGAGTTAGTAAAGTTGTGTGGGAATAATAAAGTATCCGAATTATAAGTATCAATTTGTGATACTTCAAAAGAAAACTATCAATTTGTGATTATTCTTTCAAGTGTTGTATTATTAATTTTTAGTATGACTTTAATCGTCGATATGAGACATTGAGATATTCACAACTTGCAAGATATTCCATTTCCTCCTGTTTTAGGACTACAATATCTCATTTTTATTATATTTACAGCAAAAAATATTAATGATGATGAAGAATTGAAGATTTAAAGGATAAAAGAATGTATCTTTTATCACGTAAAAATGAACTGGAAAATGTGTCGATTAGTATATTAACCTTTAATACAAATTATTGTAGACAATTAATTAAGGATAATAATGATTAAACATAACTATTAAAAGTTACACTTTGCATATATACTCTATTTATAGTTTATCATAATAAAATACCAAAATAGTTAATGCTATGTAAATATAAAAATCAATTTTTTTAATTATTTACTCAGTAATGATTATTAAATATATGCTAAATTTTAAAGAGGTTGTGTTACTATATCAAAAAAGAGCTAAATATTATATTTTTCGATGTTCATAGAGTTAAACAATTTATAATATAGAGAAATATTTGTGTAAAGTGGCATTGCGTTAAGGTAACAGATTTATCAATAAGCCCTAAACCCTACAATCTCTATCAATGAGTTTTGGAATTGCACAAAAATGTTTAAGTCCTAAAATGTTTATACTGGGATGATGGTTGATACATGCTGCAGCCTGCAGGGAAGGATTTTTCTAAAAAGAGGATGATCTCTCTCCAGGTTTTGTTGTCCGATATGTTTCAAATCAATTATCGACATGTCAAAAACATGGAAGAGCCTAGATGAAGAGGTATGCTCATTATGTTACCGCCCAAAGACTAACATTTCAATGCCTGATATTGCAACTGATGCAACTACGCTTAATGTTTGTAGCAGTGCTCTCAAATCTTATAAAAGATAGCACTTTATAAAATTTAGTTTGTTTTAACGGGATTGTTGTGCATGACGCTACCGAGTTGTAATTTGTTTGTTGTGCAATTACTTCAATTTCTTTATAAAAGGAAGGAAAGGGAAAATGTCATGGTTTTCAATTAGTAAAGAACGGAATGGGTTGACAGTACGCATGAGTTGTAGGTATTCATTGATTGATAGTTTAGTTATGTGCCAAATCTATACTACTTTGTGTAATTTGGTTTCGTTCACTTCATTTTGTAGATGAATTATCTTCATTTACAAGTTTATATTTTCACAATTTAAAAGCATAGTTATAGTGTTGCTGATTATTGGTATTTGATTTGTGCATTTAGTCGCCCTTTCTTTTTTATAGTCTGCAATTATATCATTAAAACTTACCCTGCACAATAGCGTTCCTTGAAATAAATACTGGATTTAATAATCATCACCAATTCTTCATTATTTTTGTAACGTTAAAGATAAATTTTAAAACCTACTTCGTAACGTTCCTTGAAATAAAAACAGTACTAAATCATCCTCTCCGATTCTTTATTATTTTTGGGCCAGTAATTCATGCACTATTTCTTCTTTATATCATGCAGTTATTTCAGAAAACATAATCAAAACTAAATTTAAAAATCTCCATCGTCACGCTTCCAAAAATAAAAACTGCACTTAATGATCGTCACAAATGATTTTTATATTGTAACGGTAAAACTTATTTTTAAAACCTGAATTGTAACATTCCCTTAAATAAAAATCGTGCTTATTCATCATCACAAATTCTTTATTATGTGTTGATCCGTTCTCACAAATTGTGCCATTAAAATTATTAATATTTTCATTCACCGATAATATATGAATACTATATGCATACGAAATTTCATATGATTTGAAAAATGATTAATTTTATTAAAATTATGTTTAAATGATAAAAGTTTCACAAAAGTCAAATAAAAAAATAAAACTATATTTTATTAGTATTTAACCAATTGAACCTAATGATTCTCGGTTGATACAAATATTCTAAGAAAAATCCATTAAAATCCACTCCAACCTAATGTTATTTGTTGTCATGGCCACTCAGAGAAACGTTTGGAACTCCGTTGTAAAGTAATTAATAAGTGCATTTTGATTTGTAATAAGAATGATAAACCGATCCATAGTACCGTTAGTGTAGTTTATAAGGAAGTGGTTAAGAAGTTAGGGTAACAAAGTTATGTAAATTTTTTTGTTTCTTAAATTTTTGAAAATGTAACAATGCTTTAGCGGCGATTTTTTTTAAAACCAAAAGGTTATTACATAATATTACTTAACTTTCACAAAATAATATGTGGTCAAAATTACTTAATTTACATTATATTAATTTTTACTAAATAATAAAAAAATTAAATTGAATTCCCGTGCATCGGCACGGGATATTATACTAGTTATGTTAAAAAGACTAAGTGGGGGATTGCTGGAATAGTCTTTTAACATTAGTATATTATATGAAATTAAAGAAAGTTTAATTGGATTGTATTTTGTGAATATATATATATATATATATATATATTAATATAACCAATTGTGAAAGTATGTGTATATATGCTTATATATTGAATGAGTTAATTATATTGAACAGTGGTGATAGACAGATGTGTGTCTATTTACTGTGAATGGATACGTACGAATGGATGTATCTAAAGGGTACAAATATTGTTTGGAGTTCATTATAAATATAAGGTGAAACTTTCACTCATTAAGATTTTGATCTTTAATTTTCCTATTACATTCTATATTCTATTTTTCGTTCATAGTATAATTTGTTGTTGTTGCTACCACATTTCCTATTATTTAGGGAAATCTTGGAAGTGATCTATCCAGTTAACTCACAACAATCCATTGGTGGAGGCTAACATTACTTTAAGGACTTACGGCCCTAAACAATTTTAGTAGTTCCATAGTTTTTAAAGTTCTAACAGCATGAACAACCGGATGTTTATGATTGAGATCAGATTGCAAATATTCAAACCAGCTAGTTCAGAGATCCATAATGTTGGAAAGAACATGTAATACACTAAAGAATTACATTAGAGATTTCTCCATCATTTCTACTCTCTACCATCACATTACACCTAATCTGCTGCACTTTAGAACTTCATTAACCTACCAGAATCAACATTTCCATCTTCAAATATCCGTGTTATTGACTGGATTGACAATCAATCATCATGGAAGAAGCACAGAACTGTGATTCCTCAATAATACCAAATTATTGCAGCGTGTAACAGATAAATGATCATAAGAAAGATCGAAATACAACCCTTTCGCCTCGTGGCGCTACTATTGACATCTTCCATAGGTTGTCCGCTAGATGATCCAGTGAAGTTCCCATTGCCAGCAGCACCTTTGCTGTTTCAACAAAAGAGAGGAAGCCATTAGCTACAATGTAAATAGCAATTGATCCAAACTAGTACTAGAATATGCACTTTAAGAAATTAAACACTGCCTTACTAGTCACCTATAACAGAATACACATGATCTACTAAAGAGTCTGTACTTTTGAAGTACCGGGCTTATAAGATATTGTAACTATTTAGCTGAATATAGACAAACAATTCAACTTCAACAACAGGACTGTCTATCTGCAGTTGTAAATACCACAAAACTGACATAGAATCTCCACTATATGAATCTCAAGTGTGAGCAGAAACAATTAGTCATAAGCTTTAATCCTAAGACCAATCAGCTATGAGTAAAGAGCGCTGAAGATCGAGAATTATATTCTTAATAATCCTATGTGAGACTGTAAAGAAGCATCAAAATCTCAGAATCAACAAAGACAACCAAAACAAATCAGATTTCCCAATGATAAAACAAATCCTATGTCTCCAAATATGAATATTATAACAATAGCATTTTTGCTACATATTTTCGAACATAGTATCTCATAAGCATAAGTTACACAAAAATTAGCATATTGTGAGAAAAATGATTTACTCTCAAAGTATGGAAAGAGGCGTATAGTAATGTAATCCATACAATTATTACCTGGATGGAAATCTGCATCGACCGAAGCCTGAAAAAAGAAAAACACAACCATGATTACGATTTACAGATCAAGGAAATGGCAATCAAAGAAAAAGATACAACTCAGTTCTTACTGGGGTTGAGTGAGGTAAAAGCAGCAGTGTTGTCAAAATTGCAGCTTTCTTCAGTCATGCCATGTTTGAGAAAGTAATCATTGAAGGCAAAAGAAGCAGTCTTCTGAAGATCGGAGGCGTCGTAGCAGGGCCCACCTTGCTGTATTGCAGAGCAATCGGATCCGCCTTGCCCACACGCCCAGTTCAGTGCTGCCTGGAGAGCCGAGTCGGCGGCGTTGTTCTTCGCAACGCACCACAGCTCCACGTCTACTCCGGAAGCGGCGGCGCCACCGTTCTGGACGGCGGAGACGGCGACTAATGTGAAGGCGGAGAGGAGCAGTGCGAGAAGAGCAAGATCCATGTCGAATGTGAAACCGTCACGGTTTTTTTGGGTGAGAATTTATTTGATTATGATTGGTGACTGACAACTGCAAATGTGACCGTTGGTCTTGGGGCAATGGATTCGGGAGTTTGGAAACATCCCCTACATGGAGACGGTGAGAGATCAAAATGTTAACCTACTCTTAAAGAAAAGAAGTGTGTCAAGTAGATGAAAGGAATAGTTAATATTCATCACATTTTAAAAGTATATTTTATCATTTGGTCTCTAGAGTAGGGATGATCATGGGGCGGGTCTGGATCTAATTTAGCTATATCCGGCCCCGATCCGTAAAAAAAATATCGGATCCAAATCCGACCCATATCCGCAGGGTCTAAAATTCTAAAATCCGTATCCATATCCGCAGGGTCTTACGGGTCTAAGGGTCTTAAATGGGTCTACTAAGAAATCGACAAATTCTTTAAATAGATGTTTGAGATTTTCATAGTGAATACGAATATGCCCAAATTTATTTATTTTTATTACCATAAGCACAAATGTTAGCATATATATATATATATATATATATATATATATATATGAATTATCAATCACAATAAACATCAAAATACATCAATTTATTAAGATCAAAATCGTAATTTAGTACAATAATGTAGTAGGTGCAACAAAAAACGATATCTTCTATGTTCTAAGAAGTTAACTGGCCAGAACGCAGAAAAGTAGAGCGCACGGAAGTATGGAACTAGAGTTTGTGCGATAAGGTGTTTCAGAATAGAGTTTGAGACTATATAAAAGGTTTTTGCCTTTTTCTATATTGTATCGGTATCGGTAATTTTGAATAATAATAATTATTATTAGAGAGAAGAAGATGAATAGTATTAGATATTACATATATATTTATCACATAATAATAATATATTATTAATTATATATTATAATAGGTTAATGGGTCTGGATATGGATATGGATCCGGGTCTGGATCTTAATACCTTATATCCGTATCCATACCCGTTTATTGAAATCTAGATCCAGACCCGATCCATATCCGATGGGTCTAAAATTTTTGGATCCAAACCCGACCCACAGGGTCTAAATCGCAGGATTTGAAGCGGGTCCGAGACCCATGATCATCTCTACTCTAGAGTGACCGTTTATATTATGGGCACAATACAAATGAGGGGTCAGGCAACAACATTAAGAACTTCCCTCAAATTCTCACGGGTCGACGAACCAGTAAACTCAAATAACCCGCATCTGTGACCATGCACCATATATACCAATAAACCCGACGAGTTGCAAAAAACGCGGCCTAACTGCACCGATTAATTTCCCCCAAAATGACAGAAATCCAAATTTTCCCCGAGTATTATTGAGTTGATTCATCATCAAAACTCGATCAATATTCAAAAACGGTTATTTCATCGGTAAATTTGTGACAAAAACGGTGATTTCAACGGTGATTTCAGCGAGGGGCGTTGAGATCCAAAATACGATAAGTTCCTATTGAAAACAAACTAATCTTCGACTCAAAACATAGAGAATCAATTTCGATGCATTGAATCACTAATCGTTGCGTCATTATTGATTATGAATCATTTTTTCTACAGGTTTCAATCTGTGGAAAACTAGATTTTGTGGTTACCGATCTAGGTTCATGCATATATGACAAGGAAGATCCATCAGCAATAGGTACTACTTATAAATCCTTTGTTGATTTGTAGGATTTTTGTACTGTAGCTGCTGAATTTCATCCCAAACTCAACAATTTTTATACTACATTGTTGTTTTTTTTATAGAACTTCAGTTTCCAGTGTAAAACACCTGTGTTCATAAAATTGGTTGTTACAACATCAAGTTTTCCTCAGAAATTGTAAGTTTTTTGGTGATACCAAGCCCAACTCCATATAAGGTAGTAAGACCAAGATCCATAATGAGGTCAGGAGTGACTCGAAACTGGACCACCCGGACGGAGACAATTAAGTAACGAGTCATGTTAAAGATGGATCACGCGAGTCTGGAGAGAATAGTATAAGTAGGCCCCATGACACTATTCCAAGTAAGTGATTTCTATTAAATCTATATGTGAATACCCTTTTCTCTCCAAAGGCTTACCTTTCATCATCATGCCGGAGGTTCTACCATCGGTTACTTCGAGGTCTTGCCTTGCAGAACTAGGTAAGTGGGAGCAGGATCAGGGACCCTCTCCGGGCCGCCAGGAAGGCAGCATCATTTTTTAGAATGTTTTGTTTGTGAAAACCGAGTGTTTATGTTAGAAAAATGTGTGTTTAGTTTGAAAACAGTAATATTTAAACTCAAAGGTTTTCAAATGTAAAAATTGGTTGTGAAAAAGATGATGTTTAGGTTAGAAACTAAAGTGTTTACATTCGAAACTTAGTTATTTAAACTTGAATGTTTTAATCCAAACAAATACATTTTAAATTGGTTCTTTGTGAAAAAGAGGTTGTTTAGGTTAAAAACGGAAGTGTTTACATACGATACTTAGTTATTTAAACTTGAATGTCTTAACCCCAAAAAATACATTTTAAATTGGTTGTTCTAAAAAAAAGATGATGTTTAGGTTAGAACCTGAGGTGTTTACATTGGACACTTAGTTATTTAAACTTGAATGTTTTAACCCCAAAATGTACATTTTAAATTGCATGTTTGTGAAAAAGAGGATGTTTAGGTTAGAAACTGAAGTGTTTACATTGGAAATTTAGTTATTTAAATTTGGATGTTTTAACACCAAAAATGCATTTTAAATTGGCTGTTTGTGAAAAAAAGGGATGTTTAGGTTAGAAACTGAAGTGTTTACACTGGAAACTAACTTGGATGTTTTAACCCTAAAAAATACATTAACAATTGGTTGTTTGTGAAAAAGAGGTTTTTTAGTTAGAAACTGAAGACTCTGTGTGGCAGCACCAGTTTTGGGTGGGTTTGGATTTTGCGTTTCATCCCAAACTCATAACTTGTATGTTACACCTGGTTTTGGTTTTGATCAGAACTTGGTTTTGGTCAAACCTAAAACCAAGTTTTGGGCACAACTTTGACTTTTTTAATTATTTTTTAAATATTTCAAAAAATTGTTTTTAAGCAATGTATGATAAATTAATACAAGAATAAAATATTAGATTTATAAAGGCTCAACCTAAAAGTATTTCATTGATTTAAAAAAAATTATATTATATAAATTAAATATTTAATTTTGCATTTTGTTGGATTGAAATTGTCGACCATACTCGGTTAGGAATAGGATCAAGTGAAAATATTTGAATACACTTAATTTAACTTTTATAAAATAAAATAAAAAGAAATATTGTTTTAAAAAAAATACCAATCTCGACAGAAAAATTTGACTTGTGTCTGACAATGTTAATACTGATCATTTAATTTAAGAAATAAATAATATTAAATGTATATTTGATTAAAAGTTACTAACCTTTAAATATACAATTTTATAATATACATGGTGATACCAGGCCCAGGCCCAACTACTTGGCAGTAGCATGGGCTCGGCCCACCAGTAGGTAAGCACAGCTTGGCAGTTTCCGGGTTCGTACAACTCGGAAAGGGACAAGCACGCTAGAAGACATCCAGAGCATGGACCACGTTGAGAGCAGGGGTTGCTGTATAAATAGTGCTCCTCAGCACTATTCCAAGTAAGTATCTTCTCATTATTCTAGTGATTACCCCTTTTCTCTCTCCCGGATCCATCTTTCATCATCACGCCGGAGGGTCTACCCTCGGGTACCTCCCGGGGCTCTGTCTTGCAGGGTTAGATTGTTGGATCGGGGATCAGGGGACTACTCGGACCGACCAGGCGGGCAGCATCAAGTTGGCACGCCCGGTGGGACACGATCCTTGTTCACAAAAGCATTAAAATGCCGCCTCGAGGTCGGCCGCCACGAAGAGGTAGAGGAGGAAGAAGGCCTGAAGTGGTAGAGGAGGATCTCACTTTACGCCAGATGAGGGATCGAGCGCGTAAGGGGAAGGCCCCGGCGCATTCGGATCCAGAAGTCTCTGAAGGGGAGTCAGAGCCGCGGGAGAAAGGGAGCCGGGAATGACGCAGGACGACCGCGACAGAAGGGAGTTTGCTGCTACTCAGGAAGAGGAGTACCGTCGTTGGTTGGCGGCAAAGCAAGGACCGGGATCGGGAACAAAACCAACTGGGGAAGGACAGTCGAACCCCCCGGTGACTGAGGACCGGGTAACCCCGGGTCAGGATCTAATCCGACCCCGTTGGTGCCTCCTACGGGGTTACCTCCTTTGACTGCGGAAGTAGTCAGCCGAGGACCCCCTGCCGTTCATGGGCAGGAAAACCCTCGGCCTCCAGTGGTGATAGATCTTCAAAGACATGCTGGGAGTATAGGGCAACCAGCCGGTATAGAGCCGGGATATGGTCAAGGCCGGGGCCATCCCGGATACGGGGCTCCAGGATACGGGATGTCTCAACCCGGGTATCAGGGGTATCAGGGGTACCCCCCGGCACCCGGAGGGTATTATGCCCAACCCACTGGAGTCTCGGGGGGCTGGGCTCCCGGGATTCAAGGACCGGTGTGGATGCAGAACCAAGTACCGATGGCGGGATATGCCATGGCTCAACCGGCCCCAGTCGCAGGAACCTATGGTGCGTACCCGGTGGTTGTGGACCGGGCTCCGACGGCTCTAAACTCGGTCGAGGAGAGGTTGGATTGGTTGATAGGAAGGAACGGAGGAAGGCCTGCCTCCCCCTGGATAGGTTATATCAGTACTTTCCCCTGGCCGGTGGGAATGAGAGTCCCGGAGGGGGTGCCGACCTACAGCGGGGAGACGGATCCGGAGGAGTTCGTCAGGACGTACCACAATGTCATGGGAACACGCGACATCCGGGAGGAGCTTATGTGTAAGCTGGTGAGCTCGTATCTGAGGGGAATTTGTTTGTCGTTGTTTGAAGCCCAACCCCCGGAAAGTTTTAGAAATTACTATGATTTTTCAAGGGCTTTGATGCACAGATATGAGACCAGAAGGAAGAAGTACCTTCCTTTGGCCGAAGTGGCTCACAGTCGACAGTCGGCAAAGGAGGAAGTCCGGGATTTCCACAGGAGGTACATGGACGATTCCATGAAGGTGATTGATAGAGACGCTCAAGTGAAGGCCCTGATCGCAGGATTCATTGCAGGCTTAAGGGATGAGGTGTTGTGGGCGAAGCTTATGGAGAATATCCCGACCACTTTTCATCAGCTGGATCTTGAGGTGGAGATGTATTGTTCGCTCCTGGAAGGGAGCAAGAAGAGGAAGGAGGAAGGATATTTTGAGGACAAGGGGATTGGAAAGGGGGACAAGGCTCGGGTCGCTGATCCTGGCAGGAGGGATGCAGGTCAGGCCCCAGTAAGACCGAGGGTTGACCCCCTCGGGCCGAAACGTTTACTCCTCTGACCAAGACCCGGTAGGAGATCCTAACAATTCATCGGAACCTATTTCAAGACCCGGCCCCCATACCGGGAAATCCGACTCCAGCAAACGCGGCCAAATATTGTGCTTTCCACAAGTCTAATGGACACACAACAGAAGGCTGCCGAAACTTGAGGGTGGAGATCGAGAAGTTGATCGAGAGAGGGCAGTTAAGAGACTGTGTGAGCCAGGAGAACCAGCGTCCGGCGGCCGGGCAGCAGGCCGGAGCGGGGAGGAAGAGGAATTGGAGGAATAGGCCGCGGAATGATAACCAGCGAGGGGCTCCTACACCGGCTGCCCAGCCGGGAGCAGCAGCTCTGGTTATGGCCCCGGAACCTGTTAATCAGGTCCCCCCGGATGATAAATGTAATACACGGAGAAGTAGGTGATGGGCCTCAGTCCCATGCAGCGGCCAAAGCCCGGAGTCGGTACGTGCCAGCTGGTGAGGACAGAGAGAAGAGACTGCGCCCCACGGAGGTCATCACCTTTTCGGACGAGGATCCGGTGCCCAGTCTAACGCCCCATACGGATCCGATGGTGATCACAGCGGAGATAGAATGATTTACAGTCAAGCGAGTGTTCATTGATGATGGAAGTAGTGTAGAAATCATGTTTGCTTCTTGCTTCGACCAGCTGGGGATAGGGCGCCACAACCTTCGCCCGAGCACCTCTCCGTTGTCAGGGTTCACAGGCCGGACGGAACATCCTTTGGGGGTTGTGTCCTTAACAGTGACAGTGGTGGATGATCTTGACAGGAGCAAGAAGACTTCGGTCCGGTGCAATTTCGCGGTCATAGACGCCCCGTCTCCCTATAACATCATCATCGGACGACCGTGGATGGCTCAAGCCAGGGCCATTTGCTCGACGTACCATTTGACCATGAAGTTCCCAACCAGTCAGGGGGTGGCGACAGTTCGAGGAAGTCAATCCACGGCTAGAAGTTGCATGCTCACGGCCCTTCAGGAGGCCAGGAAGGCCCCGGTCGGGGCCGTGCAGGGAGAAGTAGGTCCGGGAGACGTGGAGGATATGCAGGTCGGGAGCCGAGGCATGATCAAGGTCGGGAGAAAAATGCCAGTCGATGTAAAGGAACAACTACGATCCCTGCTTTCGAAATATGAGGATGTGTTCGCATGGGAAGAGAAGGACTTCACAGGTGTACCCCCGGAGTTAGCTCTCCACAAGCTGAATGTATACCCGGAGTTAAAGCCAATTCGGCAAAAGAAGAGGGCCCTGGCAGGAGATAGGACCGAGGTGGTAAGACAGGAGGTATTGAAGTTGCTGGAGGCTGGGTAGTGGAGGAAATCATATACCCAGAATGGCTAGCTAACCCGGTGCTGGTGAAAAAGCAAAATGGGTCCTGGAGAATGTGTATCGACTTCACCGACCTAAACAAGTGTTGCCCGAAGGACAGTTACCCCCTTCCCCCAGTCGACCGGTTGGTGGAAGCCATCACCGGGTATGAGGCCCTGGCCTTCTTCGATGCATACCGGGGTTATCATCAGATTCAAATGTCAGGAGAGGACAAGCCGAAGACAGCTTTCATCACAGAGTTCAGTACCTATTGCTACAGGCGGATGCCATTCGGCTTGAAAAACGCAGGGGCGACGTACCAGCGGATGGCAGATTCGATATTTCGGAATCAGTTGGGCCGAAGCATGGAGCTATACGTTGACGACATGGTGGTGAAGAGCCGGAGCTACCCAGGTTTCTTAGAAGACTTGGAGGAGATGTTCGGCATTTTGAGAAAGGTCAACCTGAAGCTGAATCCCGAGAAGAGTGTGGTAGGAGTAGCGGCTGGGAAGTTCCTCGGTTACATGGTGTCTAGCCGGGGAATAGACGTCAATCCGGAGAAGTTAGAGGCGATAAGCCGGATGCAGTCGCCGAAGAATGTGAAGGAGGTACAGAAGCTGATGGGTTCTCTGGCAGCCTTGAGCCGATTTCTGTCAAAAGGTGCGGAGAGATAACTTCCTTTTTTCAACATACTAAGGAAGGCGAAGAAGTTTGAATGGACGGAGGAGTGCGAGAAAGCGTTCGAGGATCTGAAGGAACATTTGAGCCGACTCTCGACCCTCTCGAAGCCGAAGGAGGGGGAGGATTTGCTTTTGTACTTCTCCGCATCCGCATCGGCTGTCAGTGCTGTGTTGGTCCGAGAGGAAGACGGGAGGCAGTGTCCGGTGTATTTTGTCAGCCGGGCATTACAGGGTCCGGAAACTCGGTACACAAGTTTGGAACAGCTGGTATTGGCGCTGGTTTATGCTTCAAAACGGTTGCGCCCGTATTTCCAGGCCCATCCGATTGTGGTCCTGACCAACCACCCCCTGAAGCAGGTGATGCTTAAGCCCGAGGCGTCGGGGCGTTTGATGAAGTGGGCCATAGAGTTGGGGGAGCATGAGATAAAATATCAGCCGAGGAAAGCCATTAAGGGCCAGGCAATGGCAGATTTCTTGACAGAGATGGTCGGGCCAGACACGACTGCCGAGGAATACCCAAGCCCGAGGTGGACATTGCATGTGGACGGGTCAGCCCATGCAGGAGGCAGCCGAGCCGGGGTATTGCTGACATCCCCGGAAGGAGAGGAGTACCACTATGCGCTGCACTTCGACTTTAAAACTACAAATAACGAGGCAGAGTATGAGGCGTTGGTGGCAGGACTCAAACTGGCCCGGGAATTGAAGATAGGAAGGATCCAGGCCTTCAGTGACTCGCAGATTGTAGTTCAGCAGGTGAGCGGAGAGTATGAAGCGAAGGAGCGAAGTTTGCAGAGGTACTTGGAGCTGGTCCAACCCATGATCCGGCAGTTCGACAGTTTCAATCTGGAGCAGATGCCAAGAGAGCAGAACGAAAAGGCCGATGCGTTGAGCAAGTTGGCATCTTCGAAGTTGAAGCCAGGACAGAAGGCACCTCTCAGAAGGGAGACACTGGAAAGGAGAAGTTACGAGCAAAGTGATGAGATCCTGGCAGTGGAAGCAGTGCAGGAAGACTCCTGGATGGCACCGATCCGGGTGTACCTTCTGACGGGAGAGGTCCCGGCTGACCGGGTGGCGGCCAGAAAAATCCGGGTCAAGACGCTAAAGTACACACTTCAGGATGGGGGTTCTGTACAAAAGAGGCTATCTCCAGCCGTTGCTGAAGTGTGTGGAATAGCAGGAGGGCAAGTACCTGGTCCGGGAAGTTCATGAAGGTCCGAATGGTAGTCATCAGGGAGCCAGAACGGTGGCCAGGAAAATTTTACGGATGGGGTACTATTGGCCTACCATGTTTGAAGACTCGCAGGACAGGGTTCGCTCATGCCTTCAATGCCAAAAGTTCGCGCCGCTAGTGCACATACCCCGCGAAGAGATGATGGGGATAACAGGAGCCTAGCCTTTTAGCAGGTGGGGACTGGACCTGGTCGGACCTTTTCCCACCGCCCCTGGCAGTCTGAAATACCTGATTGTGGCTATCGATTACTTCACCAAGTGGGTGGAAGCCGAGCCCCTGACCAACATCCGAGGAGCTACCTGTGTGAAGTTCTGCTGGAGGAACATTGTCTGCCGGTTCGGAGTGCCGAGGGCCATAGTAACCGACAACGGAGCGCAGTTTGAAAATGATCCTTTCAAATCCTGGTGCGTAAAGTATAGAATAAGCTAGAAGCTCACGTCAGTTTATCATCCACAAGCTAACGGTCAGGTGGAGGTGACGAACCGGACGATAGTGAATGGGATTAAGGCCCGGCTCCAGGGAGCTAAAGGAAATTGGGTACACGAGCTCCCGAGTGTTCTATGGGCTCATCGGACCACGGAAAGCTCGGCAACTGGGGAGTCCCCCTACAGCCTGACGTATGGGTCGGAGGCAGTGATTCCGGCTGAGATCGGCGTTCCCAGTCTTCGGATGGCCGAGCCGGTGCCCGAGGAGAAGAATGAAGAAGAGAGCAGAACAAATCTAGACCTGCTGGAAGAAAGGAGAGAGAGAGCGGCCTTGCATGAGGCTAAGGTAAAGGAGAAAGTTAAGAAGTATCATGACAGGAGGGTGAGGAAGGAGCAGTTCAAGGTAGGCGACAGAGTAATGAGACGAAACGACAAGAGTCACCAGGAGCCGGAAGGCAAGTTGGCACCCAACTGGGAGGGACCGTACCGGGTGACAGAAGCCCACCCGGGCGGGAATTATGTGCTGGAGGATCCAGCGGGGAAGGGAGTCCCCCGAAGATGGAACATAGCAAACCTTAGGCGGTTCTATGGATAGTCTCTGGCACTTGTTGCCTAGATAGAGTAGCCTCTGGCACTTGATGCCTAGGTAGAATAGCCTCTGGCACTAGATCCCTAGGTAGGATAGGTCCCCGGTGGCAGGAGCCCGGGACAGGAACCTAGAGGTCGGATGACCGAAGGGTAGGTAGGAAAACATCCTGGAAACAGGGATTTTTGTAACGAGGGCATGTCCCGATTACCCGATTTTAAAAGAATTGAATGCGCGCATTATGATGTTAAAATTGAAAGATGTGTCATAAACTGAAAATTATTATACATGTCTAGAATAAAATGAAAGGTTATAACATGGAATGAAGTTCTATCATATCTACGGGCCCCCGACGTAGAGGCTTCGCCGGGAGGAACTCCCCGGGCCTCGCGTCTGCTTCTTTGGACAGCTTGCTCCAGCATGCGTTGCTCCTCGTTTTGATCCCGCGGGATGTCCGGATTCTCGCTTCTATCACCCTCCGGCTCAGCAATTGATCCGGAGGTAGGGACAGGAACACTGCTGTGAGCGCCTCGACCCCCTATTCGGATTGGAGGTTGCCTTGTTCGCGGCCCGGCTGAGTTACTCCCAGTTAAGGTAGCTTTCTGTTTTCCCTTTCGGTCGTTTCATGCCGGACGGGAACCAGAGGCAGAAGAAGAACCAGGAGGCTGATCGGTAGTCGGAGTACTCTCCCGAGCAGGAAACTGAGCGCGGAATCGGGCGGCAACGGTCCGAAGCCGGGCCAAGCGTCGTTCGGAAGCCTCAAGGTCCAGGAGCTCAGGAGTATGCTCGTAACGCTCATAAGCCAGATCGACATCTTCAAGTGGAGGTATCTGGGACACAGAGGGAGGAACTATGATCCGGTTCAGAATGTTCTTCCTCCAGTCCACGGCTGCTTGGTAGGCCGCTGCCCAGACGCCAGAGGTCCTCTAGGAACTCTCCATCCAGGCGATCAGATCGTCAACAGCCCGGGGAACATCGGTCAGCAGGGGAATGTCGACCGCCCCCTGACGCAGTCCTAGTAGATGGTATGACAGATGAACCAACACTAGCTGCTGTTGTAGGGTCCGGTTCCTAGTCGCCAGCTTCTCGTTTTCCACTTCAAGTTTGGTGGCGTGTTTCCGGAGCTTGGTCGTATTCTGCATCCTCATACACTTGCTATAGTACAGCCGAACGTCGTGCCATACCTCATCCAATTCCTTTTGGATCCGGAGTTGGAAATTGCGGTGCTGGGCCTCTTGCTCTGATAGGACTAGGTCGAACTCGAGGACCTTGTCGATGCTCTCAAAAGCAAGTCGGTAACACTTCGGCAGGGAACCAAAGTCTTCCTGGATCTGGAGCAGGCAGGTGATTAGGCAGTCGGCATCGGGGAACTCGGAGATCAAGGGACCGAGCCCTCCCTCGGATAAAAGGTCAGTTAGGTTCGGACAGCCGGCTCCAGCTGGAACCGGGATAGGAACCGGGGGGCTAAGGACTCTAAAAGGATCCTGGTAACAACAGGAATGAGTCAGGATATACAAAAAAATAATAAAAACACAAAAACAAGAACAGTGTTGACATCAAATGCGAGCAAGGGAAATTTTATTGATAGAATGAAGGCCCGGGGTTGAAGATCCGGGTAGAAGATTACAAAATTGAAAGCGAAAAAGGAAAAAATCTAACTAACATTCTCGGGGGCTCCTTCTCCTTGGTTGTCCCTGCCACCGCTGCTGTCGCTATCCGAGTCCTCCTCGGAAAAAACCAGATCAGGAGAGCGAGGGGCCCCGGCAGCCCATGGGTCCTCCGGACCAACCTGCGGAGATGATGAGAACTCTGCTTCAAGATCTTTCGGATTGAACAAACCCCTGTAGTGCCCGTACACGGTGCAGTACTGGCTGAAGTCCTCATCTTCGGGCAAGTCAGATCCGGAAACCGGAGTAGGAGGAAGGGGGCCTGGGAGCCGAACCACGTCAGTTGACCAGCTCCGGACGTCCTCAGTCGACATTTGCTTCTCCCGGAGAGCATCCCACAGCTTGGGAGAGAGACCCTTCATACCACCCTTCTGAAGAGTGTTCACCAGATGCAGTTGCTGAGCCTCGGCATTCGGATTGAACCACCGCTTCTTGAACGAAGCCCTGATTGAAGGAGGGAGCCAACCCCGGACCTGCATGTAGGTATTGTGGCATTGATGGGCGTTGGCGGCGAGGTTCAGCTCGGTCAGACGGAGCGACAGGGTTTGGCTCGCTAGGACCTTATCAACAACGCTCTTTGTGGTTCGCCCCCCGAACCGCTTCCAGTTCCTCCTCCAGAGCGCTCACCTTGGCTCGAAGTTGAGCCGAGGTTTCCCTCTCGGCCCGAAGTTCATTTTCCTTCTCGGCCCTCAGCTCTTCTTCCTTCCCCTCGAAGTGGCGCCCGAGAAAGGAAGAGAGGGCGGCTTGGAAGTCAGGGGAGTTGGCGAACTCAGAGCTAAGAAGTTGAACCTGTAGAGCAACGGTTCAATAAAAAAAACCGAGAGCAGAACAAACAGGCTACCTTCGGGTTGGAAGAAGAAACAGGCTACCTTCGGCGCGGGAAGATGATGGGGTCCGGGAATCACCCGTCTGATGTTTTTTAACGCCATGTTCTTTATTCTCCCCCTTACGCTTGGCTGGGAAGAAAGGAGGTGGGGGAGGAATCTCAAGGGTAGAGATGGTGGTATATCTCGAAGCCGGGGATCTACCATCCCTGGTAGGAGAAAACAGAGATAACCCCCGACCGAGCGAGAACCCCGGAATGGGCACAGGACTAACAGGGAGCTTCGACAGGTCAACATCTGCGTTATCAGGCCCAGGCTTCCGAGCTGACTCCTGCTGGACCTTTGCTTCGGCTATAAACCCCTCCTGATCCCCCTTTCCTTCCTCGGGCTCAGAAGTGATATCCACAACTGTAATAGGACCAAGGTGGGGAGGCCCCGAGCTAGTAGGAGGGTTATGAACCGGATCATTAGTCTTGTTCTTATCCTCCGAACGCTCCTGCCGAGAGTTCAGATCGTCCTGCCGGCTCTGAATGGTCTCCTTCGTCTTATCCTTGGCTTGCTGGCTAGGATTAGCCAGCTGGTTTTGTTGCTGTTGAAGGACTGGGATCCCTTTGTCCTACGACTTCCGCTTATCCTGTTTGACTACCTCAGAGTCAGTCCCGGTCCCAGTGGCGGTTGATTTCTTAGTCCCTTTCTTCTTCGGAATGGGAACCTGAGGGTTGTCTTCCAAAGTCGGAGCTACGAAGAAAAATAGTTAAGCGAAGCCATTGAAAAAGGGGAACAAGGACACCAAAATAAAAGAGAGAAGAAGCATACCTAGAACCGGCCAGGTAACCATCCAGCGGCTATCCCGGAAGGCGCTCTCCGGGTATATCGCCCGGGGGAAGAGGTAGATAGAGTTACCGGCCAGCCAATACTGGTCCAGGTTCAAGGCCTCGGAGGACAAAGTATTATGATTGGCATGTTGTGTGTCAGGAAGGAACGCCTCCCGGACGTCCAAAGCGACTTGCGAGTTCCAGGCAGGGACCTCATATAGCTCCGGGTTGACGGTCACATAGCCCTTTTCCTGCCAGTTCTTGGCCGAGTCTTTCTTGCCGAGGATGAAGTCTTGGACCCCTGGACGCGCCTGGACGGTGAATATCATCTCCTTGCCGGGGCATTTGATGAGCATATAAAAGGACTTCCACGGGTTAAAGGATGGATCAATCTCACACCAAAGACTCCTTACGAGAAAGCCCATCATCACAGCGACGACATTGGGGTGCATCTGGGCAGGCGAGATGTTGTAGACCTCCAGGAACCGAGCGTACAACGGAGGGAAGGGAAGGCTCAAACCACACATAAAGTGGATCTGAGGGATGCACAGGACCGACTTCACGGACACTTCGGCCGAGACAGCGGCCACCCGGGTGACCAAGGGTATCGGAACCCCCATGCCGCTAAGGCACTTGGTAGTCCAGACATCGGCTTTCAGTGAGGGCTTCCGGGCGTTGTCTATCTCCCTCTGTTCCCGGTTCTTGGAGCGCTTGAATATGGGAGCAGAAGGAGTCACGTTGCTGCAGAGGTGGATCGGCTTGTAAGACGCTGATGAGCCGACAGAAACCGCAGCGGAGGAAGCAGTGGTGCTTTGAAGAGAGTAGGTGACGGCGTCCTGGCGCTGGGCATCGGACTGTGCGGTATTACTCTCCATGGAGTTGAAGAAGAGAGAGAATATGAAGATTAGAAATTGGGAGTTGAAATATTTTGAAATCTGAAAGCGATTGGTGAAAGTGATCGACGAAAGGCCCTATTTATAGAGGGCGAGAAAAAGAAGAATAAGCAATGATTAAATGAAATGGGAAAGCGTGAAAACTGATGATGTCGATAATAAATTATCCTCGAAAAGGGTGCGTCCACCCCATTATTGTCGGGCCGGGAAGGAATACAGAAAGCCAGTCCTTCCGCCCTCGGATCAGGAAGGTCCTAGCCTCGGCCGAAAGAACCGACTTTCGGGGGGGCTAGTGGTGATACCAGGCCCAGGCCCAACTACTCGGCAGTAGCATGGGCTCGGCCCACCAGTAGGTAAGCACAGCTTGGCAGTATCCGGGTTCGTACAACTCGGAAAGGGACAAGCACGCTAGAAGACATCCAGAGCATGGACCACGTTGAGAGCAGGGGTTGCTGTATAAATAGTGCTCCTCAGCACTATTCCAAGTAAGTATCTTCTCATTATTCTAGTGATTACCCCTTTTCTCTCTCCCGGATCCATCTTTCATCATCACGCCGGAGGGTCTACCCTCGGGTACCTCCCGGGGCTCTGTCTTGCAGGGTTAGGTTGTTGGATCGGGGATCAGGGGACTATTCGGACCGACCAGGCGGGCAGCATCAATACACATGACCTTTAAATATTAAATTTTATAATATAATATTAGTATTTATTAATATTAGTGACTATAGAAAAAATAACGTTTATTTGAATATTTCACAATTCTTTACTTTAAACACATTTATAAGTGTAGCGACACAACAATATAATGTAAAAATAATATACATACATAAAATGAATAAAACAATATAAAATTAATTCAAAACTCAAAACCCACTTGTTCATGCCACACAAGATTTTGTCCCAAACCACTTTTTGCAAAACCACATCCCAAACCAAGTTTCAGTTGAAACCCAAAACCCAAACCCAAACCCAAAATTCAGCATACCACACAGGCCTTAAGTGCTTAGGGCGCAAGGCCTGGAATTGTTTGAAGACAACACTGGAGGAACAATATGGTGGTAGTTTCAAGAGATATGCATTTGAAATTGAGGTGTATACATTTGAATGTCGGATGGTTGAAAACTCAATACATTTTAATGATTTGTTTTTAGTGGAACTCTGTGCTCGTCGGCAGAGTTGGGCTACGCTTAGGTGATTCCTAACTTGCTTGTGAGAGTTGACATGGGTATGGGTGCAAACTAAATTTAATAACAATTAGACATATTATTTTGTACCTTTTTTTATCAATAGTGTATGAACAATTGCCTTTAAAGGCCTTTATATGGTATGGTGAGCCATATAAATTCACACCCCACTACATAGTGGTTTTAATTTCTTTTTTAAAAAACTGAAGTGCTTATACTGGAAACTTGGTTATTTAAACTTGAATGTTTTAACCAAAAAAATTCATTTTAAATTGGCAGCTTGTGAAAAAGAAGTTGTTTAGGTTAGAACCTGAAGTGTTTATATTGGACACTTAGTTATTTAAACTTGAACTAGATGATACCCGTGCCGATGCACGGTGCTTATTTAAAAATTAATTTAAATGTACGACTTTTATAAAGCATATGAAAAACGATCCAAATTATAACGATTTAATAATATCATTCATCAGTTTGAAAACTTAGCAACTACATCTGAAATATACTCTATCCGTTCTCCAGTCCAGATGATGGCTTTAAAATGATATTTCGGCATTTAAAAATCGATAATATGTTAGTCTCTCAAGAATGTAGATGTTCAGCAGCAGTTGTTGGTCTTCTTGCTGCCCGTAGTGGACTTGGTAGCTACAACCGTTATACCGGAAGGTTATGGACATCTTTCTGGAAAACATCACATGTTTTGTTGCTTTTGATGCTAAACAATTTCACATCTACATTCCTTATGAGTAAGTGCAAGCTCCTTCTTGAAACTCAATGAAACAAATCCTACATACTGACTCTTCCTTGGGAATATCTTCTCCAGCAACATCATCATCATCTATTAAAACACAAGTAGTTTATAAACGGCCGAATTGGAATTTTTTTTAACATTTATGAATTTATATGTTTGAAAAAGTACCTATTTTTATTTCTTTAGAATGATAAGCAAGGGAATCTTCTTCTAATCTTGGTCGAGAAGTTGCTGATATAACTCGAGAAGAATCCACCTACCTCAAGCTCCAAACTTTAACATTTACTGGAATGAGAAGGACCGTCTTATTTTCTTGTCTATCCCAGGTTTCTTCAAAGACATGAGACTAATTTATATGGGTTTTATTCTTGTCCTTCTTCTCCCTGAAGCAGAACAATGAGAGACATTCAAAACCAAAGCTTACAAAAGATGAGTTTTGTATCTATTCAAACTTGCTCTAATTTCGAACTATGTGTCCTTAAATCACTCTATTCAACATGTGATTCACCATCAGCTGACAAAGCTAACCAAATATATATATGTATATCCACATGAGCAGATTCTTGATGGAAACCTAACAAAACATATATGTATATCCACATCAACAGATTCTTGATGGAACTCAGATTTACGTTCACAATGAAATTACTGCTATGTATTTCATATTCCTACAAATCTAATCAAACATGCCATGTCTTCAACATTCCAAGAAAACCAACCAAGTAAAGAAAAAAAGACAACCATTCAAAACAGAGCACATTGATCATCAATTAAAATCACATCTAAACTATGAACAAACTAAAAATCATATCAAAGCATTTTGACATGCTAAAATCACTTGTCGAACTATCAGCTACAGTTCAAAAACTCAGATGATACTTCAGCCAATCTTCATCCTCTCCCAGCTGATTAGCTGAAAATCTTTAGTAGGACATCTAGGAGAAACAAATATATATACTAATTTGAAAATTTTGACTTGAAAAAAAGGAATGTACTGATTTGGAAGTTTTTTAAACACGTTTAACAACTTTTGTTGACAGAATCACACCATGGATAAATAACATATCATTCACACAGTCTCGTTCATCAAAGAAACCTACTTTGTTAAGAGAATAAAAACCTTGAGTTAACCTCTTTTCAAATGGAGATTTTGAATCTCTCAATATTTAGGGCCGTATGATTTCTCTCAATATTTAGGGCAAGGTGTTTTTGTGCTGCATCGAATGTTTCATCATCTGAGAGGCTCTCTCTGCAAAACTACAAACAAACAGTCAGAATCTCAACTCTCAAAGCCTACTTAGTCCAATATACCAATGGCAGAGATTAAAAATCCCAACTTTCAGTTTTTAAGTACTAGAGAAAAGAAACAAAACCTAATGCTAAAACCTACTCATGACACATACCTTAGAAGTAAACTTGGAACTTTCCTTCTTTGAAGTAATTTATCTCTAGATGAAGAGCTCATATCACCGAGGTATATAATTGTGAATATGAAACACACCTCAGTATCGAGGTTTATCCCTCTAACATGGTATCAGTCGCATTCGATCCTGAACCCTAAATTTTTTTTTCTTTTTGTTTGCAACGCCGGCCGCCGTCTGATTGGGCCCTCCGCCGCCGCCACTCCGCGCACTACCGCCGCCACCTTACCGCTCTCCCCTTCCTTCTCCGTCCTGGACACCTTCTCCTCCGACCCCATCTTCTCCGCATTCCTCTCTGACGAATTCGACTCCACCCGCAATTCACCGGCCGCCGTCACCGATCCTCCGCTTGCCGTTTATTTGGTGTCACACGTGTCCGCGTTCAGAACTCCGTTCGCGTATTCCTGAGCGTCCTGCTGCAGTGATTCGTTCCAGACCATCGGCGGGAGATCTGATTGTCACGGTTCCTGGAGGTGCCTGGAGGTTATCTCGTCCAGATTCACGCGCCCGGATACAGCGCGTGCGGTACACGCGCTCGACAGCAGCCACAATTGCATCCAGTTGGCGCGTATCTTCACGCGCCTAAGCTCCTCACGTGTCATACCGGCGCGTTGTTACACGCGCTCAGCAGAATCTTGTTCCGCGCCTTGCGCTTCTGCTGGGTACTCTCTGAAATCATTTTTATTTTTTTTCTCTTCAAGCTGCTGTCTTGCTGTCTGGAGTAATTTGTTTATGACTTTATGAGATTGGAGTTTAAATGGTTTATTCGAGCACTGCGGGATCGGAGTAGTATTTGCATTTGTTTGATTTTGGTATATGCACGTTGTGTTGAGGTTATCTCGGATTTTATGATGGTGAATTTGGCTTTATTATCACGGGCGGATCGCTCCAATAGCTGGATTGCAGATAAGGTGAATCATTTGAATAGTTCTGATTGTAGTCGTTTTTCGAATCAATGGATTGTTGATTCTGGTGCTACAGCTCATATGACTGATAGTTCTCGTTGTCTTGGGAATGTAATTCCTTACTTTGGTCCACCTGTTTATGTTGGTAATGGTCAGCCTATACCGGCATCTCACATTGGGGAGTGTAATATCTCTGGTTTATCCATTCACGATGTACTTGTGGTTCCTCAGATTACTAAGAGTTTGTTGTCTGTTAGCAAACTCACTCTTGACTTGCCAGTGAGTATCACATTTGTTGACGATGTCTTTTCTATTCAGCATAAACAGACAGGACAGATAGTTGGTAAAGGCCGTCATATTGCGGGTCTTTATTATTTGGATACTGGTGATTCTTGTTTTTTGAGCGAGCTGCGCTCTGGAAAGCTCCGGGGCCCGTTTGAGCTATGGCATTCTCGTCTTGGGCACGTGTCCTATGACACCGTTCAGTTGATGAATAAGAAGGGCCACATTTCTGCCACTTCACCTTTACCTGCACCTGTTAGTTGCTCCCCTTGTCAGATGGTCAAGAGCAGTCGGTTGCCGTTTTCTGTTAGTGATAAGAGGGCAACGGGTTTGTTAGAGAAGGTGCATTGTGACTTATGGGGACCGGCTCCAGCATAAGCTGCATCCGCACATGGTTTTTCATATTATGCTGTCTTCATTGATGATTTTTCAAGATTCACATGGTTTTATCCATTACGGCATAAGTCGGATTTTTTCGACACCTTTCTTCGCTTTCAGAAATTTGTTGAGACCCAATTTTCTGCGAAGGTCAAGGTTTTTCAGACTGATGGTGGTACGGAGTTCACTAATCATCGTTTGCAGGCTCACTTTGTCTCTTGTGGCATTCATCATCAGATGTCATGTCCATATACACCTGCTCAGAATGGCCGAGCTGAACGTAAACACCGTCAAATTACAGAGACTGGCCTTGCTATGTTATATCACTCATCTGTGCCGCATTCTTACTAGGTGGAAGCATTCTCTTCGGCTGTTTACATAATCAATCGTCTCCCCAACTCCGTTCTTGGTGGCAGATCACCCTTTGAGACTGTCTATGGGACTACTCCGGACTACACAGTCTTTCATCTTTTTGGTTGTCGTGTGTACCCGTGTTTGCGTGCGATTGCTGAGAATAAGTTTGCACCTCGTTCTATACCATGTGTGTTTATTGGTTATAACCCCAGTTACAAGGGTTTTCAGTGCCTCGACCCTACTAGTGGACGTGTCTATTTCTCTCGCCATGTCCAGTTTGATGAAACATGTTTTCCCTATGTCTCAACTTCCAGGGAAAGACCTGTTTCGGATTTGGAAGTCTCATCATTTTTTGAGCCAGCAGGTGCACCAGTCGACCGTTCGCCATTTGTACCAGCTGAACCTTTGTTGGCTACACCGGTTGAGATGTCGTCGCCCGCACCGTCGTCTTCCAGGTCTTGCTCTATCTGTCCTTCAAATGATCATTCCTCATCTCCAGCTGTTCTGACTGCTCCTTCACCGAGGATGCCCGCTACTCTATCACCACCACCATCTCCTCTATCTCCGCCATCTCTATCAGGCTCTCGGACTTCTTCTGGATCTGATTCCGACTCCACCACTGATTCAGATTCTCCAACTCACCACAGACATCATATGGTTACCAGGAACCAAGATGGTACTCGTCGTGTGATATCTCGCCCAAACTTTGTTACTACTGGTTTTCTTGCTCAGGTTATGGACCATTCTGAGCCTCGGGATTATCGTGCAGCCCTTAAAGACCCGAAGTGGGTTCGTGCTATGGATGAAGAAATGGATGCTCTTCGACATCAGAAAACTTGGGAGTTGGTGCCTCGACCAACGCATGCAAACATAGTTGGCTCCAAATGGGTATTTCGACTGAAGTATCGAGCCGATGGTAGCATTGAACGCTACAAGGCTCGACTGGTTGCTCAGGGATATTCTCAGATTCCTGGTTTTGACTTTGACCACACTTTCAGTCCAGTGGTCAAAGCTGCAACGGTGCGTACAGTGATTGCCATTGCTACTTTGAGATAGTGGCCTCTACACCAGCTTGATGTCAAGAATGCTTTTCTCAATGGTGTTCTTGACACTCCGGTTTATATGGCTCAGCCTGTTGGCTATAAGGATCCATCTCGGCCTGACTATGTTTGTCGACTCCAGAAGGCCATTTATGGACTCAAACAATCTCCTCGTGCCTGGTTTGATCGGTTCAGCTCTTATCTCCGACAACTTGGATTTCGGTGTAGTTCTTCTGACAAGTTTGTCTTCTCACGAGGTTCTACTTTACTATACTTGTTGGTGTACGTGGATGATATCATTCTTACTGGTAACGATGCTGGAGCCATTCGCCAGTTCATCGCACGGAAGAGTTTTCGATCAAGGATTTGGGGTACTTGAATTACTTTCTTGGCCTTGAGGTCTCTTCTACACCATCTGGCCTCTTTCTTGGACAGGCCAAGTATGCCAGAGATATTCTTAGTCGGGCGGGTATGACAGATGTTTCTCCGGTAACCACTCCATTTGTACCACTTTCGCAGCTTCACAGTAGCACTAGTGCACCGTTCAGCAATCCGACTCTCTACCGGTCTTTGGTTGGTGCACTTCAGTATTTGACCATTACTCGTCCTGATCTGTCATTTGCGGTGAATTATGTTAGTCAATATCTCCAGAACCCTCGCGAGGATCACTTTGCTGCAGTTACCAGGATTCTACGTTACGTGGCTGGCACGCCTCATCATGGTCTCACATTTCGCTCCGGAGGTTCGTCTACTCTTTGTGCTGATATTTGTGCTTACTCAGACGCTGATTGGGCTCGTTGTTTGGAAACTCGACGATCGACCTACGGCTATGCGGTGTTTTTAGGCGGTAATCTGGTATCTTGGAGTGCCAAGAAACAGCCTACAGTATCTCGTTCGAGTTCAGAGTCCGAATACCGTGCACTTGCCAATACAGCGGCAGAGGTTGTCTGTCATCTTCTTCGAGACTTACAGTTTCTCTTGAAGGGCCGCCATTGTTGTTATGTGACAATAACATCGCCATTTTCTTAGTTGAGAATCCAGTGGCTCATAAGCGGGCCAAGCACATCGACATCGACTATCACTTTGTTCGGGAGTTAGTTGCTTCAACTAAGGTCCGTGTTAGTCATGTTCCCACTTCGTTGCAGTTAGCGGACATCTTCACTAAGGGTCTTCCAAAATCTTTGTTTGAGTTCTTTAGATCCAAGCTTTGCGTCTCGGTTAACCCGACGCTTAGCTTGAGGGGGGGTGTTAGATAGTATTATGGGCCTAAAGCCCGATGTGTATCAGCCTAGGGTTTAACTAGGGTTTCTACCCATGTACTGTCTATATAATTGTGAATATGAAACACACCTCAGTATCGAGATTTATCCCTCTAACACCTGCTAGAGCATGAAGTCTTCAGCCTGCAGCCTTGAAGTTTTCTCTAACCAGTGGTGATAGTTTCTATCAATTTGGTAGACTCTATCAGTATATTTCTATGAGAATTATATTATGAAGCTTCAAATACCATGTAATCATTATATTAAAATTTCAAAATTCAAATTGCACAGAGAAGCAAATACAAATTGCACATATAAGTGACTGAGACAAAATAAGTAGCAGAAATGGAGGGGAAAAGTCTCCATGACAAAAGATAATTCATTTAATAATTCAAAAAAAAAAAGAAAAAAAAAACATTACAACTATTACCAAAGAAAACCTTTAACCAAGAAACCGTTGAATATCTTTTCAGCATCTTGGCCTTTGGAGAGGCAAGTTTTGTAGGATTTGGACTTTGGGATTTAGAACTTGCCAAATCCCTGCTTCTAGCAGTGAGAGAGGATATAAGAGTTGAGGCCATCTTTTTGTAAGGTGATTCTTCATCCGAATTGTACACATTTGTTTTAGGCCTGAGCTTTGGTCAGCATTGGAGGACAGAAATTTCTGATATGACACATGATAATTTAAGGAAAATACAAATAAAGGCATCTAACATAAATAAATTACCAGTAAAACATACCTCATATCCTCCTTAAGGGGTTTAGTAGTCGATTAGCATATCTTTAAGCCACTACTGATAAGCCCAGCCTTAGCTATGTGAGGCAATGCTTGAGGCTTGTCAATAAGTACCTGAATTGTACCAGACGATGATAAGGTTAGAAAAAATGTGTTATTGAAAGCAAATGCTGAGAAGTAAGTATCAATGACAAATTTAAAACATGTTAGAACAGTTACCACACACATGCCTAGATTACACCATTTCCAAATTTTGCAGCTTTTTAAGGCTTGATTTTCCTGAGCATCGTTGGGAGTCGCTGCAGCTATTTTCTTAATACACCCGGTAAATCATCTTCATTTCCCTTACCTGTAATCACAAGTTGCATATTTATATTCTAAGGAAGTTCCCTACAGCATATAGTGCATGCATTGGTGCCTGAAGTTTGAATTCCTGAATTTCTGTCATAGGTATACGTGTTTATTTTGGGAGAGTGGAATGTGATCCCTGCATTTCAGAACAAAAACATTACTTATATCTAAGTGTTTACAAAGAGAGGAGTCAGACACACATTAACGACGCTATACTTCACTGTTCTTCCAATGCAGGCTGGGCCTCTCATTTGGGATTCTTCCAATTCCTTCTGCTGCCTTTCTTCCATTTTCCTCTGGTATTTCCTCCTCGTGCTTGATAAGAAGACTTGCAATTCGGAAGTTTTTGGTTTTATGCATGGCTTAGGGCTCTACACACAAATTAGTAAACAAAAAAAGCAAAGGGTGATTAATATCTACAATAGAGCTTTTGGAATCCTCTAATCACTCTTACTGCAAAACCCGTTTAAAATTCCTGAAATATAGCCTCTTTACACCTGGTCAACTCTGGCTTCCTCTGCTAACCGCTGACAATAAAAATTCAGGTGAGCATATAATTTTATTCCCAAATAAAGGCAACTAAGACAAATAAATAACCAGAAAACACATTCCTATCCTCCTTGCGATAGGTTCAAACCAACACTGATGAGGCCAGCCTTAGTTTTCTGAGGAGTACTTGAACGGTACCAAATGATAAGGTTAGAAAGCTGTTAAAAATAAAAGAAACTGACAAATGCTGAGTACCGATGACAAATTTAAAACCTATTACAGTAGTCAATACACACCTGCCTGATTTCACCACTTTCAATTTTTGCCGCTTTATGGCTTGATTTTCCTGAGAAAGTTTGGAAGTTTATGCAGCTATTTTTCTTGCCAGTAAGAAAGGGAAACAATTTATATAAAAAATTTTTGGTACAGAAACAGCCTTTGTCACATGTGATAGTTGAGCCTGGCCGTTGGACTTAAATGCTGAAGGATTTCTGAGAAAACTGACAATCTTCTTGACAGTCTACAACTTCTTAGCATCATTTTGAGGTAGAGGCTGTTTGGTGGTGCCAAAGTAGAAACATAAGCTTTTACGATGGCTTCCTCTGTACCTCTGTACCTCTGTAATCAATCACCAGTTGCGTATTTTAATTTGAAGGAAGTTCCCTATAGAATATTCTGTGCATGCAGATTACCTCCTTATCAAATCCAGCCAGGTCAACAGCATAATTTAGTCCTGGAGATTCCTGAACTTCTGTCAGAGGTATATTTGGTTTTTTAAAAATATTGGGTAATAAACAAGGATAGAGCCAAGGGACACAGCCTAGTAGAGGCAAAATTTTCGAGCATGCTAGCTCCTTGGCAATGAATGAGCACTTCTCTCCATCACATGTGAAGTCCTTCCCTGCAAGCAAAGATGCATAGGTCTTGAGAACTCCTCCTCCAGGAGCCCTTAGCATTCCACTGGACATCCATCTTCACAGAATCTAGAAACCTTGTTCAAAACAAGTGCAATGATATAAACCTCCAAGCAATTCATAATGGATAGACAGAAATAACTTAAATAAGTAAATGAATTCTTAGTACTAGCATATACTTACACTGTAGCCAAGTAACAGGCCATCCATCTGTATTCTTCACAGCATCTTTGAAGTGATTACTGGTTCTGGTAGGGGGACCTCGTAATTTGTTGTTTGCAAGGTGTCCGCACGCACCAAAATAAACAAATGAATAGTTGTGCAGGGACTGATGCAAACTCACTTAAGTGAAGATCTTTCAGCTCTACCAGGCTGACAGGAACCGCTCCCACCATACTATTGTTCTGAAAGTCCCTTCACAAGGGATATGCATTTTTAAAAAAAATCATGCACCAACATCTGTTATTCAGGCAAAAATACAATAATATAATATATATATATATATATAACAAATATATATATTTGTTATAAAAGGCATGATTATTGTCTCAACCATACCAGATCCCTTGCTTGTATAATCTCAAATTGCATCTTTCGAAGAAGTTTCATACCAAATATTTTAAGTGTTCAACTGTCAGTGGCTGGATTTGGCACTTAAAGATTTAATTTCTGAAATCCTCGTCAAAGGAATACTTGATTTCTCTGGGATGCCTGCAATATGTAGAACAGAAATATTACATAACAGAGTGTTGCAAAGATAAGAAAAACAACACTATTGCATAACCTTTCAATATGGGCTGTGAGCCTTGAAATCTCACATTTGAGCTGATGGTATTTTCTCAGGAAAAGCTCTTCTTCCAATTCCTTCTGCTGTCTTTCTTCCATTTCCCTCTGTACTTCCTCCTCATGCCTGGTCAGATTTTCCAATTCAAAAGGTTCTGGTTTTGTGCATGGCTTAGGCTCTGGTTTTGTAGGACTTGCTTCACATAAGCGAGTGAATAAAAGAAAAGGGATCTTAAAATCTACAAAAATGTAAGGATCATACCACAGGATATAGACTGTGGTGTAATAATATGGGTGAGCTGAGCTGCACATTCCTCTTCCCATTCTTTGTGCAAATCTTCATCAGTCCATTTCCGCTCTCTATTATCCTCTTTCCTGCCGATTCAAATCCATGAATTTAATAAGCATTCGAATATGAACTTTAAACGCAGCACAATTTTGTCATAGTTAAACATGAAAACATACCTCAGTGTGCAACTGGAAAGGCTAAGGAGTGATGTGAAATAGGTTTTTCACATTGAGATTCTAATTTAATTTACAGCTGATAGAACCAAATTTGATTTAGATTCCAACGGCTCTGAATGTTCTTAAATTGATGATGCTGCTGAATATTACTTTAATGTTTCTACTATTAGACTCAAAGCATCAGCTTCTGGAAATTTGTTCTTGTCGGGATAAACCTGTAAACTCAGCTCCATATTATAAGCCGAGTGTTTAAATATTTTGTACTTGTAATAATTCATAATTATGATATTCCATTTCATTTGTTTCACTTTTTTTTTAATTCTTATGCAATGATCTATTAAAAGTATGTTGATTTTATTATTATCTCCTCAGATGTTTTTCGGTCTAACTAGAAACAACTATGTTTTTAAATTGTGAACTTGTGATCATTTATAGAAATGTGATGATAATACTACAAATTAATGATAAGTTTATTGAGAAAGTCTTCGCTAGGACGGTCTAACCATAAGCTTATGGTAGGACCGCTTTTTAAATCACATTTTTCTAAGTTAATTTTATGTGTTCGTTTTATTTTACTCTTAATATGATACTTTTAATTAACTATTTTCACAAAAAAAAATCATTTAAATGTCGTACATATGTCTATATTGTTAGTTCAAGTGTTTCGGTCATTAGTTCAATTTTGTTGTACATTCCTCTGTTTGCTAAGTTTTTTTGTTTTTTAGAACAACAAATACAGATTACAAAAACACAAATTATCACCATAAATATATGAGAACTCATTGGTCCTACAATAAGGTAATGGTGATACGGTCTCACCCAAGACTTTGTAAACTTTATGAAAGAGAAGGTGTTTTTTTAAAATAATTTAAACGTTTTATATTCTAACTTAGAAATAATTATATATATTTAAAATTTGAGCTTATGATCATTTATAACTAATGATCACTTCAGAAAATACAATGGACTTTCTATGAAATCAGAACTGGATGTCTTAGCATTGACGATTTATAAACAAAAATTCATAATTTAGATTTTGATAATTTATAAATAGTTGATGTTTAATAAAATTATGATGATTATTATTTGAAGTTTATAGTTCTAACTTGATCTTTAATACATGTTTTAATTTCTGAACATTATGATGATATTTCTTACTAGGTTTGGTGTGACATATCTATTATTTGTGACTTAAATCAGTAAAGTCAAATTTAACCCATAGAAAACCCAAATGAAGGGCCTGAGAATTTGACCATCCCACTAGAACCTTATCATCAGAAATCACAGCAAAGTGCAAACGGAAATCGTACTCACCTAAGTCACTCTGCGAAACAACTAATTCCACGGCAATGAAGAAAAGAATCCAGTTCTCAAGGAGGATAAAGGGTATTCGCTGTAGAAGATGGCTTTGGAGGGAGAAAAAAATGGGGATGTGATAGCAATTCTAATTAATTGCATGCCTGTCCCTCCACTTTAGCTTAATTTTTTAAATGGAGCCCAAATTTTATTACTTCTTTTTTTTTTTTGAGGGATAAATTTTATTACTTCTAAATTATGTATTAGATAAATAAAATGGCCTGGTAATCTCTCTGTTCATTTTTTCTTTGATAATAAGGATCCAATGATTGGCAGAAATAAAACCAAGACGACGTCGAGACAGTAAGAAAGATAGAGATAACCTTTGAAGTTGATATTAACAGCTCCTTCATGACATCCTCTTCTCAACCTCCTCAAAGTAAAACTGTAAAATTAATGCGACCCTGAGCTGGATAAATTTGATTTAGAGAATAAAACCAAAGTATTCAGCTTTATGGTATATTTCTCTATTGTATCCACCACATAAAGGTACGCTCCCCGTAAATGCCATCAGCAGTACTAAGCCACGATAATATGCTTGTGTATCTTCCTCCTGCAGAAAAAACAATTTAGACAAGGTTGAGAAGTAAAATCAATATCTTCATATGTCCGAGAAGAAACAGCAATTTCTGTATTCATATGCTTTTTATGTTATTGAAAGAAATCTTGCCCAAAATTTCCATGTCATAACCAAAAGTGTGGCCTGAAGAAGCGCCTCCAGTTATATAGCAGTGTCTCTCCTTGAAGCGGTGGCCCGAAGCAGTCCATAACATCAAGACCTATCAAGTTCGATGCCTACCGAGAAATACGGAAGGACTAGGTAGCTGAGGGCCCCTCTGAGGATCAAGGGAAACTGAACCTGAGTAGCAGAACAGGAAAAAATGAAATTCAATCTTCCAGTGTAGTATTAGAAAGACAACAAATACAGTACAGGACCTGATGCTTGGATACTTCTGTTCTTCTCCAAAGTGATTCTTCTTCACATTTGCAGACAACACCATCATCTTGTCTGGTAAAAAATAAAATAAAAGACAGAAAGAAGTTATCCCAACTAATCACCTCTTACCTCTTATTGTCATCCTTAATTTACCTCGGCTGAGGGCACAGATAAACTTGAATGATCAAAGAGGTCTTTATCTTAAAATTCCTGCTGACCAGGACTTCTTCAATGGACTTCTATGTGCCATAGGATCAATATCTGTAATCAGCAGAAGCATATACACATTTAGAAGGTTCTAAAACTCCCCAAAAGCAACGACGAGCATCTACTAACTATCTAGAATCAAACAAGACTCCTGAAATCTATCCTGGATTTAACAATGTAAAATCAAGTTAGCATATGAGCAACACCACCTAATTAACAATTTCCAGTAAAGTTAAATGGAATAGCAACATACAGGACCTGGTGAGAGGATCTTTATACACTCATCTTGACAGCTGACAGCATTCGTAACTTCTTAAGCCTTGAGCCTGCTCTTATTCAAAAAATAAAAATAGATGACCATAGAGAGAAGAGTCCACCATCCCAGTACTTGATTCTGGAAGCAAAAAGAAGAATTATTAATTAAGAAAGGCGTTAGATCCTCTAATTCATGGAAGAAACTTAACATCCTATTCCGCTGGTCAGCACGGTTATCTTTTCCATCTGCTCCCCCTCAATCAAAACACAACAGTATCAATCTCCCTCTCCACTTCGTCATAAGAGGCCCATATCCCTCTTGTCGTCCCAAAAAAATATCAAAATTAAGGGAATCCATTGACAATTCCTGAAACAGGACATCAAGTAGGCCGGGTCAATGTACGCTTTGGCTTCCTCTGCATTATTCCAGCCAGTCCATCCTAGAGTTTACAATGTAAAGAAAGTGAGGATACAAATTTATTTCCGAATAAAGGCAACCAAAAGAAATAAATAACCAGTAACCAGCCTTAGTTTTGTGAGGCAATACTTGAATTTTCAACATGTAGTTTGCTGGAACGTCTGAAGTTCTTTCAAAGGATCATTGGAAACTGACAAGAAGAGGTGGTTTAATCAACATTTTTAATGTTCCAATGTAGAGCCTTCATAGAAATTTTGTAGGGCTTTCATGTGATCAGCATAGACTTACAATAATTAAGTTTGGAATTCCCAGCCAAACTACACTGCAAGGTATGATATGATGTTCTGCACCGAAAAAATTGATGTTCTGCACTATACATCCTGGCTATGCTCAAACTTGTAATGAACATGTCAGCCAGTCCAACAAACCACCGATCGGCACACCTTGGAAACCTGTTTCTGCAAAAAACTGTGGAAGCGCCTTTGATGCCTCTGCCTCGTGTCAATGATTGTAATCTATCGTGTTGAAAATTATACCTTTATTGGCTTTATACCCAGTTTAGCTTCCCAAAAACTTATAATTTCCCCACCAGAACGTCATCAGATAAAGTTTAAACATCACCACCTGTGTCCACTATTTGCTTCCTTTGCTGCAGCTAGTTCCTCAGTGTGGCCCCTCAAAGGTTTATGCACATGGACAAGAGAAACAATGTAGTAAAATTTGAGAAAATTTCTAAAATTTCTAACAAAAATAAAATACAAAGGAAATGCAGAGGTAATACCAAGCCAGACTGTTCAACGACCTCAATCTCAAGATCTGGCATTGTACGGATTTCTCAACCGATTCAACGACCTCGTCCCATCACCATCCTTTCCCTTTTGTTTACAGGAAAACCTACAGATTTAATACAGGAGGATCATAGAATCAAATGAGAGGCGCAATTGTGATAGAACATAACAAAGCAACAGAAAAATAAAGAGTCAAGCCTCCTTCTCAGCCGTTCACGATTATCAAACATCAGCATTATTTTTTGGGTGATTGTGGAAGTACGATTGCTAAACCAATAGACACCCCCTGCAAAAGTGAACACTAATTAAATTCAAACTTCTACATATTAAACATTCACACAGATAGAAATTCACGCTTCATAATATCCAAAACTCGCCTCATAGGTGTTCTCTGCCTCCTTGCCTCGCGATGCATTGCGCGTCCTAGCAGATATCAGCCTTGCGCAATTTAGCATATATCAGCCTTTTCCAATCACTATCACCTGGGCTGCTGTTTCCAGTGTTTCCTTTACAAGAGATTTCCCACGAGGCTTCTACTTGAAAATCAAATAAACAAAGAGAATAGTTCTAGCCACTCCATCCTAGAGTTACCAATGTAAAATCAAGTAAGCAAATAATTTTATTCCCAGATACAAGTAGTAACTATGAGAAGGATACCAGCCTTACATTGGTGAGGCAATACATGAGTCTACAACATGTAGTTTACTGGAACATCAACGATTCTCATCTTTTCATTTAAGTCAGTCAGCTTAGTAATTTGTTGGAAGTCGGAAGTTCTCTCTGAGGATCATAGGAAACTGAGCCTGAGTAAGGCCTGCAAGAAAAACAGGAAAAAAGTGGTAAAATTGACTTTTTCTAAGTTTCAGTGTAATATTAGAATGATTAAATACAGTTCAGTCCTGGTGTTTCCCACACAGTAAAGTTCTCGTGTAATGAATAAGCTAAACAAGAAAAAGTGGTATAATTAAATTTTTCTAAGTTTCAGTGTAATATCAGAGTGACTAAATACAGTTCAGTCCTGGTGTTTTCCGCACAGTAAAGTTCTCGTGTAATAGATAAGCTCATACCATACCAAAATATGCAACGACCACAATCTCAAGATCTGGCCTAGTCAGGATTCCTCAACAGATTAAACGACCTGCTCCCATCACCCTCCTCCTTTCTCCTTTGTTTGAGAGCAAACCTACAGGATCATGGGGTCAAATGAAATAGAAAATTAGAAAAAGAAACAGAAAATTAAAGAGCCAAACCTCCCTCTCCCACCATCAAGAATATTCTTCACGTCATTATGGAAGTATGATTGCTGCAAAACAGAGCATTAAATAAATTCACACTTCAACATTTATAAAATTCAAACAGATAGAAATCAATGCTTCATAATATCCAGAACTCGACTCATAGGTGTTCTCTGACTCCTTGCCACGCAGTGCACGCATCGGATCCTTAGCAGATATTAGCCTTTTCCAATCACTATCACCAAGGATGCTGTTTCCAGTGATCCTGTACAAGAAATTTCCCATGATACTAATACTTGAAAATCAAATAAACAAAGAGAATAGTTTACAAGGATAGAGCCAGGGCAAGAATATCACAACCTGGTAGAGGCAAAACTTTCGAGCATGCTAGCTCCTTGGTGGTGAACAAACGCTTCTCTCCATCATAAGTGAATTCCTTCCCTGCAAGCTCAGATGCATAGGTCTCAAGAACTCCTCCTCCAGGAGCCCTTAGAATCCCACTAGACAGCCAATTTCACATATAGAGCAACCTTGTTCAAAAGAAGTGTAATAATATAAACCTCCAAGCCATTCATAATGGATAGACAGAAATAACTCAAATAAGTAAATGAATTCTCAGTATTAGTGTATACTTAAACTGTAGTCAAATAACAGGCCATCCATCTGTATTCTTCACAGCATCTTTGAAGTGATTACAGATTCTAATACGGGACCTCGTGATTTGTTGTTTGCAAGGTTTCTGCGCACACCCTAATAAACAAATGAATAGTTATACAGTTTTAGAATAAGAGAAAAATGTACATAAAACTATGCAAAAACTGAATGAAAATGTTGTATGCAAATCAATAGGGACTGATGAAAACTCACATACGTGAAGATTTTCAGCTCTCCCAAGCTGTCAGGACCGCTCCTAACATACTATTGTTCCGCGAGTCCCTGCGCAAGAGATGTGCATATTGAAAAAAATCAAGCATCAAAATCTTTTATTCAGGCAAAAAATAGTGTGGTTTAATATGTTATTTATAGACTCAAAGCACTTTATTTACTATCAAGTCCTCGAATTTAGAACCAAAGTTTGTTGTCAATTTCACAGGTTTGTCGTCAACTTCCGATGGAACAGAATCTAGCATAATTACTCAAATATACCAGAAATGACATCCATAAGGTTATTATTTGGCTTTTAAAGTCAAAACTGTGTTCTATAAATTTTCTTTGATATAAATCAGAAAAATATCATGGGAGATCTTGTTATATCTGCCATAATGTGTATTTTATGTAAATATCAAATCATTTTGATTTTGATTTAACACATTAATAATATGAAAATTGTTATAAAGGAACAACCTTTCATTTTCCATTTGATGCATGCCGGATTTGGCAATCATAGGAATTAACTATTACATAGATAAAAGACATGCACTAAAAACTCAAATAATGTGGTTATTACAAACCTATTCCTTTTGAATAATACAGCTTGGAAGTAGTTCTTATTGAATTTTCATAATAATTCAAAGAAATGGCACGGCTTTGACTACAACATATAGCTGAGAAAACAAAAAATCACTAAGTGTATGAAGATCAAATAAATATAAAATCAAAACAGTGAAAATAATCACACCTCTCAGAAGTCTCTGGGGCAACCAAGTTGCATCTGAGACTTCAGTACACTCTCTACTGCTCTTCTTCTTGAACTTGGATACCTTTTTTCTGCTTACGCGCGCATTCTATTTCTTGACTTTGTATCTATCTGGGTTAGTTCTCAATCTGCTACGCTGGGGGATCATTTTCAGAGCTACCCTGAATCTCAGATCGACGTTTCTTGTCTCTGTAGTTAGCGAATACAAAACAAAGTGGAATTAACAGGCAAATACAACAGAAGATTATTCAAACAGTACTGCAACTTTCCGGTAGTAGGATCATTACTCAGTCACTGCAAGAGGATTCTTCTCATCAGAAGTGTCAATTTCCATAACTTGTTCATCATCTCAAACTCAGCATCCTACATAAAATAAAACATTTTCATATTTCAACGAGTAACGTTGTATAGACATTGAAAGTAACTTTAGTACCATCCTATCGATCTCATCCAGCATAGCTTCTGTTTGTTGTGTGCGGACACTGGCACAGGGGCAGTCATCCACGTCAATAGTGGTACAATCTTCTGAATATGCACCAGGTAACTGGTGATTTTGTTTCCTACTGTAGCAAAATTACAAACAGTTATTTTCGAACAAACAAAAACTAATAATCTTTACAATGCTCTATCCTAATTATATCAGGAGGATATAAAACACACCTTAGCAATGGGTTACAGCTGCTTGGTAGCCATTTGAGCAGCGAACTTCTTGTCTACGCAATAAGGGAATAGATTTTTTTTTTTTTTTGAGGAACAATAAGGGAATAGATTAAGAGTACAACATTGAACAAAATTCAGTACCCTCATACACACATATATCAGTATTCAGACTGCACTGACCTAGTGATCTTATTTGCAACTGATCAGTGATCGAATTCCACAGGAGGGATCTTATTTGCACAGAAAGAAACTCAGAAACCTAATATACACAAACAAAAAGATTCAGTCTTGAATAACCAGACATAAGAAATCATTACTCTTGAGAACAAACTTGTTCAGGGCTCTTGCTCTCATCTCAGTAAAGCCATTGAGACCCGTTGATCAATCAGCTACCTTCTAAATACATTTTCAAGGGCAAGACTGTGTGTCGCTAATCACCCTTTCAACAACATATAAGCAAAGAACCATTGTGGTCAGAAATCAACAAACCAATAGCCAAGCAAAGCACCATTAGTAATGAATTCGAAATAGTAACCACACCTGTCCTACAACTCGAAGAGAGAGCACTTTTTAGTTGCATTTGTCAGCTCATCATCACATCGGCCTCTCCTGTATGCAGTAACATCAACTATACGTGGAAGCAGTTCCTCAACACTCATGAGATTGATTAAAGCATGTACCTTATTGGGCAATTCAAATAAAGAAAAAAGTTGTCACTGCACAAGGTTCTAAAGCACTGATATGAAAATTTTAGGATCAGAATACGCTTAACTTTATGTCATTGAACAACAAAGAATTCTGTTGCATTTCTTATCTGCCAAAACATCAATTAAAAATCATAAAACTTCCATTGGGCATGTCAGTGATAATATCTCTTTTGCATACAATTCCTGTAAGAATTAAGATAAATAAATGCCAAGATTTCAATTCATTTTCTAACATTTTGGGCCCACAACAATCTTATCTCAAATTTTAACGCAATTAATGAAAACATCGATGCTGATACACAATTAGACGCATCCAATTGAAAAATCCCACAAAATCCTAAAAATCTTGATCGATATAAACGAGAAAAGCTTACAAATTTAGGGAGATTAGCGGTGGACGGTGGTGGTGCTCTGGTTGGTGACGTAAGCCAGAGCCGGGCGTTCGCCGACTACGCCTGAAGCCCAACGCCGCCGCTTTCCCCACATTTTCCGACGCCGAAGGGAAGGAGCGCTTTTTATCGGCGTATATTGGAACTCAGAGAATGTTGGGGCCGAGTCGGCGTAACGTGAGAAGTTGGGGATAAATGCCAATGTTAAAGAAATCACAGGTGTAACCGCCTCTATGTGCTCAAACGACCGTTACGACGCTCCTCACATTATTTTATTATTATTATTATGGAGTAAATTATCCTGAAATGTATTTAAAATTTTTAAGATTGTTCTACGCTACACCTATATCTAATTTAATTTCATTTTTACTTTACTCCATTTCATTATTTGCATCCAACTTTTTAGTTTTTCCATTCATCAAAAACCTCACATTTTCTTCCTTTTCAAAGTTTATTTTAAAGAACTCGTTCAAGATGATGTTTGTGAAATTATTGGAAAGATTTGTATGTTTTCTTTGCCTTCATCCATTACTCATCGTTGGGCGAATCCAGACGATTTCTTAACATATGGCTAAATAGTAATCGATAACACTTGTGAATTAATAAATTGAAATAATTACAAATTTTTACACTTGAAAAATTATCGGCAACTCCATTACCTTTTATTATATGATTTCGTGGAAGATTTATAAGATGAAATAACTAAAAGAATTTACAACTCTTAATAATTATCGGCTATTTCGTAAATTTTTAGTATGCTTAGTGCCATACCGATTGTCTATATAGATCTGCCAATGTTCATCATCATATTATAGTAGTTATACTTTATTTTGTAATTAATTATTGGGTTACTAGATGATACCCGTGCTCATACACGGCATATATTTAATTTTAATTTTCAATCATAATTTTTAATTTATGTCATGTAAAATTATCATGTAGAAGTTTTTTTTTTTTGTTACGAAATATCATGTAGAAGTTTGTTGTATTAATTATATAATGCTTTTTAAAAGGGAAGGTTTAAAACAAAAAAGAAAAAAAATTACAGAAAATGGAGAATATTTAGTACTAAAGGGAGGCTCGTCTCGGTCTCTGATGGGAAAATAGAAAAACATTCCACGCCTAAAAGCCATTTAATTACACAGGGGCGAGCTTCTCCTCCGCCTCACCCCACCGTGGCTGACTCTTCAAAATCGACTAAGATGTAATGAAATTTTGCCCAACTTGCGGCATGTTGTTGCAGTATTAATTGTCGTGCATGGATCAGTTGGTTGGGTTCTTTTGTCCAACATGACCATATTTTTGTGCTATTTAAGGTAAACTGAAATGAAAACAACTCTTGGTAAAGAAAGAAATAGTTACGGTCCGATCCAATAATGAAGAGGCGAAATATGGGCAAGAAACTGAAGTTTAACATGCCCTACATGTGGCCATGAGAGAGCATGCTTTGATCAAAAGCAGACTCGGTCTTCTGATGAGCCAGACAACATTTTACCAATGCAAAGAATGCAAACATGTTTGGACTGATAGTATCTACAGGTGTTCTTTAATTGGAAGCATGATCTTTCTGTATATGTCTTTAGATGTTAGGTTTAGTTTCTTGATTCTCCAATGGCCTTGAAACATTTTTATGAATGAGAATGATCAAGAATCTAAATGAAGCAAGTCCAAATTTTTCCTTTTAAAAAAAGCCATTTAATTACACAGTCAAACCGGAAAGATGAAATAAATTTTGTTTTATCATTTAGATATCTATTAGGATATCTATTAGGAACATAGACCGACTGCTCTTGCAAATATTGCCATAGTACTGAACAATAAAGTCCCCTATTCCAATTACATAAAATTAGTTTCAAGGCCAACTGCAGCACTTCCATTCTTTCAGGTAGCAGCATCGAGAGCAAGAGCAAGAGCGTTTGCACTGTCAACTGTAGCATTTTTACATTTCTTTGAGAAGGCACATTAGCAACAACATCAGGAAGAGGGGCTTTTGCACTGCCGACTGTAGCACTCCATTCTTTTAGAGGACTGAACATTAGCGACAACGTCTGGAACTTTTGCACTGCCAACTGTAACCTTCTCATCCTGTTACCGAAGTTCTCAAACAACAAAACGGAAAGCAGTAACAACTGAACATGCCAGGGATCAGATATTAAAGCACAAACCGTAGCAGGAACTTCTTCTACAAAATAAGGTACATATATATACTTGAATTTCTAGTGAAAAAGTACTTCCTTGCACTGTAAAATTTATCTGCAAGATGCTAAAAACACTATCGAAGGCAACCAACCATCATCGACTGCCAGTAATTATTTTGGCTGAGCAAAAACATTTGATATTCAATACAATTTTACATACGCCAAACATCAAAGCACAGCAAGCATCATCAACTAACACTACACTTACAATAAGCAACCACCAACTTTCATCAAAAAACAATATAAACACCAAAGATTTTATTCAAAATCACCGAAAAACAGCTCCAAAATACCTACTCCTACGTGAATGAGTAATAAACTATAATAAAGTACCTTGAGTGAAAATGAAAAGGTAAGATCTAAGATTTGTGCTACATAATATGATTTTTCAGGGCAGGAACATCACCCAACTTAAAATTTAAAACAACAACACAATCACCATTCACCAGGGATCACTTTGATCAAGAATATATGATTATTTTGGTTATCCAAATTCGTGAGAGCAAGACAGTATTCAATTAGTTCCTAATCAAGCTCTACTTTAGCAACAAAAACAGCATCTAACCAAGACGTTTCTACTTCAGTTGCAAAAAACACGATTAAACTAAACAAACCTGGTTATTAGCTTCCGCCATTTCCTTTCTAATTTTTTTTTCCAGACTTTAAGGTTTCAATACATCAGCATCAATTACTACGAAGAAATTGTAGAGACCTCGGCGTTTTTATCAACATCACAGCTTCAACTTCTGCAGAAGTGGATTGAAGAAGTGTGAAAAGAGTTTCAACTCTAGTTTGAAGCACAAGTCAACACAAAAATTAATCTAAATCAATAAGCAGTCACGCATTAGCTGGAACTGATCATTCTCTGATTAGTAACTGATCTTAGCTGGAAAGGTTTAAAACGGAGAGTTTTACTTTTATTTACCGGTATCTGACATTATCGTTCTCATTCTAGAAGAACGCATTCCCAGCCAATGATCAACGGTTTCAGAGTGCAATGCTTACTTACTTCATTCATTCTTCTAAAAGCCCACTTAATACGTCTATCAAACTCCAACTAAGACTATTTGTAAAACACAGTCCTCATGTAATCCACAAACTTCTTCATCTGCTTATCATCTCTTCTCTCATACTCAACCTACAACCAACAACAAAACACAAAATAGCAATTTCAATCCAACAGACACAAAACAGAGACAAATTACATAAAACCTGGTTTTAAATGAAAATAATTGTGTTCGGAAATTCTGGGGGGTTGGAAATTTACTACCTCACGGCTCTCACCATCATTCCTCTGCAGAAAATGCAGGGGAATTCCACTCCATTTCAAACCTTGGCCTCTGCAAAAAACAATTATCATCAAAAGCAAGGGTTGTATAAAGTTACAGCGCTGCATCATTCCGGAGAAGAAAAAAGTAGTACATATCTACAAATCCACGCTGCATCATTCAGACAATCTACAAAAGAAAAAAACAGCACAAAACACTCACCAGTATTGGTTGGTGGTGGAAAGTTCGGCTGGTAAGGAGCATAATAAATTTAATGGCACATGATGAGCTATGAACCAAAAGCTACTCAAATCTTTACCTGTAGTAAAACGCTTGTTTTGGCCACCGGAGATGCCTCTTTTCATCTCGTCTCTGATAAAAGTATCCGCACAAATGCCAAGTCCAAGAAGTTGTTTCTGTTTTCACAGAATTCATCAGTATTTAAGCATACTTTACGCTGGAAAAACAGAAGATGAAAAACAAACTAAGAACAGGGGAAATTAGGCCGGACCTTGAGTACATAAATTGTGCCAACGTTACTCCTTTGGCGTGACATGGATAAGGCCTTCATGAATGCATCAATCTCCGGGTCCGGCTTGATTCTGGCTTCTATCTCACGATTAGACAGCTCTGCAAGCATCTGATACCTTGCTAATCTATGTACCTTGCTAATCTATAATACCTTGCTAATCTATGTACCTTGCTAATCTATAATACCTTGCTAATCTAAATTACTAAAGTTCGTAAGCATCCGATTAGACTCACTCATAATTAATCAAACCCTGACAACATGTTTAAATTAAATCAGATGTGCAGTTCTGTGACCTTGCAAAATAAGTGTACTTGTATGAAAATTTTAGAGCGCAAAACCAATTTACAATCTTCACTCATGCAAAGATCATTTCTGTTTCAAAAACCAAGCTTTCTATTCCTCCCCTAAACTGCAAACTTTCTCGTTGTGTGGTTTATTTGGATGAAAATCATAATTTTTCGTATAAAACATTCGAATTATATTATTTGAAAGCTAGCTGAAATTTTGAAGAATTATATTTTCCTTTTTTAAGTATAGACAATTGAATATTGAAAAGCTTATGAATACTTGCAATATGATTAAATCCCCAAAACATAATCTAGCTTTTATCAAAAGAAAAGGGAGGAGAATACAACATATGATACACTTCTGGTCTGTTCAAAGGTGAAATATTGTACGAGCATCTGATTAAAATCATATTTTTTATGATTCACATTTGATTTTATGAACATGAAAGTCTCTATTGAAATCTCGTACTCGTCGACAGAGCTAGATTTCGCATAACGATCTCTAAAATGCCTGTGAATATTAAGTCTTTTTGACGGCAAAATTGAACTTCGAGAAGTGATGCCTAACATGTTTGGATTAACGACATGGGTGTAGATAAAAATTTCTTCTTCTCTGTACCATATTGTTGTAGAAATCAACTTTGTATTTTACTCATTTTTCAATGTATGCACTAATACTTACATGGTTTTATTTGGTTTGGTGAACCCAATAAATTTCACCACACTATAAGTGATTTTAATTCAAAAAAAAAGTGAAATATTGTAATTCCTTAATACACATCGTTTAGAAATACTTGCAGCACAAGAATTTAGGGTTGTGTTTGGTTCGCAAGATTTGTGAGAGTCTGGATTTTGTTTTGGATTTTTGAGAGTTTGAGTTTTTGTTTGGGATTTTGAGAGTCTGATTTTGCAAAATCCTTGTTTGGTTGGGTTGAGTTTGTGAGTGTTAAACAAAATCTTTGATTGATTTTTAGAATTTTGCAAGTTTGGATTTTGGAAAATTTGGTGAACCAAACAAGATTTTACAAAACTGGACTTTGATAGTCCAAATTTTGCAAAACCTTGTCCAACCAAACACTAGAGCTTGCTCGGCCTGGATATTACCAAGCATGGAAGTAAATCATATTGGTCTGAGGGAAGAAAGTGGGCCACTTTACCATGAGTATATCCTTACTTTCTTATGTAGACATCAGTAAATTTGCCCACAAGTGTTTGGGTAATTATACATATAATAATCAATGTAACTAATAACTCTTGTCCTCCCTCATTTCTTAATCAAATTACTCGACTCTTAATCCCTCATTTTGTTCCAAGTATTACCCGCATGGAATCATGGATTCGTAAGTAAGCTCTTTTAAAATTCACTGCTTCTGTTTTAACGAAAATTCCATATTCCATTTCTCCAGCCTACCTGATTATGTTATTAATTATAAATTTATCCATTACTCATAAGATTATCACTTTAAACACATGCATGTATTATGTATATATCACCCATTTCCTAAGATTTTATATGGACAATTAATCATATTTATAAAAGTAACACCTAGGGATGAACTAGAATCAGGATACCCGTAGATGGCTATCGAAACCAATGAATACCTATAAAATGTCAATGGAATTTTTTATAATGTATCACTGCACACGTAAACTTAAATAAAATGTAGAAAATATAGTGAAAATATATTTGTTAGCATCTTATAAACTGATACACAATCGTGATACTAAGAACCAGATTCATTAAAATCTGGATACTGACATATAAATTTGTGACATGCATGAAAATGACAATAATAATTGTAAAATTAATTAATTAATGATGATGAAATAGAAATCAAGAATACTTCATCGGTTTCTCTTGCAAATTACGTGTCACACAAATAGAAGAATTCGAGCAAGAAAAATAGTAATGGGTGATGAAAACTTACCATGAGCCTAATTGGTGAAGTCCATGTGTTCTCATCGAGAAATCTTGTCGCATGCTTTGAACTGATGAAACATGACCCCAGATGACAGAATCTTACTAATTCTCTTGCGGAGGCCATCCAAGGTGTAAAGTCCATACTTTTAAGTTGCCATTTTTGTAAAATACGAAAGCATGTTTTAACATATTTAGGAAAGTTATTTATGAATCTTGAATCTTTATATCGATCGGATTACATGGTTATGGAAGAACGATTTATTTTCGGTTATTGAAGATTAAGGCCTCATTTGGCAGCAGTGTTTTGGAGAAGAGTTTTGTATTTTATGCCAAAAATAGATTTTTTGACTAGTCAAAACTCTATTAACTGTGTTTGGTGAAGAGCGTTTTTAATGAAGCTGTTTTTAAGAAAACGCTGATTTTTTAAACGATAGAAAGAGGAGCGTTTATAGATCCAATCTCATTTTTATCCTTTCTAAAGTTTTCGTAGTCGCCCGAGATTAACAAAAAATACTCGACGCAATATTCTTTTAATATTTAAACTAAGTGCAATACTTCCAGTTAAGCATTATGCTCAACGCAATACTTCTTTTAACATCAACATCAGTGTAGTTATTTTATAACTCAAGTATTATATTCATTTTATCATTTAAGTAATTAATTTAAATCAAAAAAATTCATCTTTATTCTTTAAGTATTTTTTCTATGACAAATTTTTGTTTTTTCTTTTAAGCATTATAAATGAAAGGATTCATCTTTATCCTATAAGCATTTTTTCTATGTATTTTTTTATTCTGTTAATCGTATTAGGTAAAGAATTTGAATTCTTTTTATATATTAATAAAAAACACCTAAAATAAATAAATATACAAGTACTAAACATATTTTTCATAATTCAAAATAAGAGATCATAGATTAACTAACCTATAAACTATTTTTAAAGTAAAGAATAATTATCACCACAATAAATTAAATATATAAATAAAAATAGAGATATTTTCTATACTTTAAAATAAGAGATCACACACTAAAATGAAAATGATAAATTATATTAACTGGTGTCCTTTTCCGTCATTTAACACAACAAAACAGCTATTTGCGATTTATTTTTTACCAAACACTCATTGCAACAACTAGTCAAAACAGCTAGTCAGAACAGCTCATACAATCCGCTAACAGCTAACAGCTAGTACAATCCGCTAACAGCTAACAGGTAACAGCTAGTTCCCAAACTGGGCCTAAATACAGAAGATTCCAAGTCATCTATTCTCGTCCAATTTAATTATGGAAGATTAAATATTGCCTACGGAATTATTATGGAAGAATTAGTTAGGCATAGTTTTATAATTGGAAAGAGATCTAGTTTATTCCTTTTTCTATATTGTAATTGGAAATTATAATATTCAGTTATAGAAAGAATAGATTAGGGTTGTACGTTATTGAAGGTACAACATGCACTATAAATGAAGAACGAAGGCTGCGTATTCAACCACGGATTTAGAGATTAAAAAATCCTGTCAAGGATACTTTCGAGTGGAGCAGTCGCAGTTCAGCAATCAACCGCAACGGGATCTTGTTCATCGGCAAGTCTAGAACCACGGCCATAATATCCTCGGGAGAGGTAGTCATCAAAAAGTTGGGTGAGGAGCTCGACCTTGTCAAGTGAGGAGCTTGACGTTGACCGGCAAGTGAGGGGTGCTCACAAGTTCACTACTAGAGGTAATCATAGATAGGTAGAAGTGAGGAGTTTTGTACACTATATTAATTATCTAGTGAATGGTTTCTAGACTGGGCAAAATCTCGCAGATGTAGGTGTTTTTATCACCGAACTGCGTATAAACAATTCTGTGTGTTTCTGTCTTTTATTTTACCATGTTTAAACATGCTCGTCACAGTTAAGTAAACACAGAATTAGACGTAAAACTACAGTAGATTTATTGATAGTTATTTCACAAGGCTACTTTAGTCATCAAACATAGAGCTGATGTTAGAGCTCCAGAGGCAGCAAGACTGCAAGAAAGTAAGAGCAAGTAAAATTAGGACATGCCTTTGTTCTTTCGAGCTCCATTTCTGCTAAACTAAAATTACACATATGGAACTGAATGAACTAAAGGGATGAATAGGAAAGAACATGGCCCCATATTTGCATCTAACAAAAGTACAGTGATTTAGAGCTACATCTGATTAGTTTAGTTGATGCTTTATTTTTTCTTATTTGTCACATATCCCTTGATTTTAAACGTGATTATTTAATAACTACATTAACTCTGCAAGTACCAAATATGTTTGCATTTTTCATAAAACATATTTTATGATTTTTGTTGTATTTTTCCAGGATTATTTTTATTTATTTATATTTTTAGATATTAAGTTTTGAATAAAGAGAAAAAAATTAAGGATTAAATTACCAAAACACCTTTATATAAAGTTGATTGTTTAAAAATATATGGGTTTAGGGCTATAAATTGATCAAATTTATATGTTAGGGTTATAAATTGATCGAATTGGTATGTTGGGGCTATTAATTGTGCATTTTGAATGTTGGGTGGCTAAAAGTTGTTCTTTTGACATATGCTGGGGCCCTAAAAATCAATTTAGTCTTATCAATCAAATAGGATCACATGAGATATTGTTAGATTCGTTGTAACGTATTTTTTTAATAATGTAAAAACTTAATCACATATAATCACACATAAATAAATATATTAATGTCAATCTGAAAAAGTCAATTCGTTCAGTTTGATCTAGGATAGAGGGGGTATTTTTAACAACTGGGTTAGGAGATATGTCAAGGGTTCAATCATAACATCCCCTTGGATTTCTCTTTTAAGTCTACAATCGCTTTTCATCTGCAAGATGCGTGCTCAAATGAGTGACAAAGAGCTGCATCAACTGACGTACAAAGTGATGAAATATATCAACTGGTGTATCAAGCGGGACTGTGGGAGACTCACCCCACTCAACACATAGCGTAGACCTGTGGATCCTATTTTATGTAATAGATTATGTGTTAGAAAGTATACTACTGAAAAAGTTGGAGGTAGATGTAATGAAATTATGAAAATAAAAAGAAGAAAAACCATGAATAGTACAACAAATGATGATGCCAGAAGCAAGAACGTCCCAATCGAGCACCTATTCAAGTTCCTTTAGATATTAAGGGTGTGTTTGGTTCGCAAAATTTTTGAGAGTCTGGTTTTTGTTTTGAGTTTTTGAGAGTCTGGATTTTGTTTTGGGTTTTTGAGAATCTGGTTTTCCAAAAACCTTGTTTGGTTCGTCAGGATTTTGCAAGTCCAAAACAAAAACCTTGTTTGGTTTGTCAGGATTTTGCAAGTCCAAAACAAAAACCATATTTGGTTAGATTTAAATTTTATAAGTATAAAATTTAAAACTTGTTTGGTTTGCGTGAATTTCGATTTTGTTTTGAAATTTATTTGTAAATTATTAATCATAACAACAATTTGAAAAACAAATAATGTCTTTTTTTCCGGTAAATTTTGATGACTTTAACGTTCATTATCACCCTTCGAATGTGCGTTGCATATTCATTATGTATGATTCAAAATACATACAAGCTATGAAATCAACTTTTTTTGTTCAACAACAATTGAACACGAAGAACATGTTTTGCAAAAGCTTTTAGTTCTCTAAAACAGAGACAATAAAGGGTAGAAGAATATATATGACAAAGGCTAAGCAATTTCTCATATAAATTCACAGAGGCAGAAGCCATGGTTTTATGATAAATACAAAGAATCTAAATTAAGCTAAGGCATCACAACAGATGGAACTCTTCCTAAGACTACCAGAGATTAAAACCCGCGGCGGTTATTCAACATCAGAAGAAGATCATGGAAAGAAACGTGGTTACCGGCTTCTGTACTCATCATCTCCTGAAAACAAATTACCTACATTCAGCCGGCCATCCTCCGTTCAACTGATCTGGACAGCCGTGTTACAATGGCTCGAGTTTCAGCAGATAGCGGGATACAGACTACTAAACACTGAACAGGCTGAAGAATGCGAGTCTGTCTAGTTAGGCCTATCGTTTTATCTCGCTTATCTCCCCTTCACTACATACACCTAATTCGATCTCCATGATTCCCTCAACAACCTTCAACAACCATATATCTGCTGCATCCTCTTATGCTGTACGACGAATGTTTCCGATATGAACAATACCTGAAACATAAACAAGCACATTACTCATTAGATGGCGTATCTTTTTACCATCTTCAGCAGAGAGGTGAACTACATACAAGGACAAATCTACACAAGAATGATAAAATCTGTATTCTATAAAAATAAAATGTAACAAATTGCCTCCAATTCATTTGGCTGTGGAGCAAGGAGGATGGTTTTTTCCCGCTAAATTTGCTGCTGCGCCAAAAGAAGAAACGGAATGAAACTCATGAATTCCCAGCTGATGTTTCAGAGGATGATATCAGATTAAGATTCGTTTGGGAGTCTCTCCCATCTCCCCATTTGCTAGTGATTGGGAAGCAGAACAATCCAGGATTGCAAACACACGGGTCTTTTCAAAATTCCATATTTAAATCAAACCACAATTATAATATTCCTCAAATAACATGCAAACAAAATTGCATTTAGATTAAACTAAACTTACCTTCTAAAGTGGACTATTGTGGGATGATGTGTACACACTCTCACAACAGTAATATGTGTGAGTATTCAATTGCAAGGGTCTTTATGGATACTTAAGCTGTAAAAACGTAAGGGTGTAGAAAAATTTAAGCACATAAGCTGTAAAATGAAGGGAAAAAGGAGTGATTAAAAGCATAGTAGACAACTAAACATTAAAAGGGGATAGATAGGTAATAGTTACACAATGTAACATGAAATCAGAAACCTATACGGCTAATTCATTTTAATGGTTCTTAAACTGAAAATTTATCTGTTTCATAAAATTTAATATAATGTTCACAAACGCACTTGCGGAGCCAAAAAAGGTCCAGAGTATGAATCCAAGAAAAGATTCTTGATTCATAATCCCAAAGCATAAAAACTGCATAAAAATTCACCAAAGCATTCTACATTCATAATCCCATTCATGAAAATCAACACAGGTATATACAGAAAAGGTGAAAACTATTACACAAGAAGCACAGTCAGATTATGAAAGACATACTAACTCTCCTTAGGTATACGAACTCAGACAGCAAATGCAGTCAACATAGGAAATTTGGAACGAGATACAGATCAAGCATGCGTGAAACATACTGAGAGCAAGCTACGCTATCTTTCTTAGATATATGTCCTCAGAACAGATACCAAAAATTACATTGTTTTCATTGTATTTCTGCAGATAAAGAGTATCAAGACAGTTACCAAATCCACTTTTCATATAACAGTATCAAGATTCAAGACAGCTACAAAACATCAGAAAAGAATATCAAGAGCAGCAAAACTACAGGTCTAATGCAACTACCATCACATTGCATAATGCCGAGGAAGAAACCACCCTACACAATGCTCCAGGAAATTCAAAATCAAAATTGGTATAATTTTCTAGTAATCAATTCAGCATTTTCTAATAATTGCATACACATTGAATTGACAAAAAACGAAAGAAAAAGAAAGGGAGAAATCTGACTTCGCAGAAGAGGAGGTCTTATAGTTTATGAAGTTTCAGAAAATCCAATCACACAACTCCGTCCCGGAAGTCTTCTAAGGCACCCAGAGAAGACGGATTTTGTTAACGTTTTTGGGCGAGTGAACTCTGAAGTGAGAATACTGATAAGAGTTTTATACAAGATGCTCAGATTATCTGGCTTTCACAAACCATAGAAAACAGTTAGAATCGAGCATTTTCAATTCTAATTATAGTTAAATCATGCATCAACTAATATACGGCAACGAGACCATAAGCAACTAATACGTACCAAGGAGAGGGGAGGTGGGCTTTCGGCAAGACGGCGAGGGCTACGGCGGCCAGGGATCTCCGGCGGCGGGACTATGTCGAGGGAAACGTCGAGACCGTGCAGGGAGGCTTCGCCGGAATTAGACCGTGCACGGAGGTGGCGTCGGCGGGATCTCGGACCGGACGTAATCTGCGGCGGTAGGGGGCCCGACGAGTGGGAGGGTTGCAGTTTGGGGACGAGAGAGTTGGGGAAGTCTGGTTTTGAGTACAAAATATGGACTTGAGCAGTACAAAAACCAGAATTTGTGGGGTGAAAGTCAGTTTTGCAAAATAAAGGTGAACCAAACGCGTTTTTGCAAATCAGGACTCCCAAAATCTCAGATTTGCAAAAACCAACTTTGCCAAACACAGCCTAAGAATATGTAAAATATCTTTTGGAAACGCTTATAATATTAAGTTAAAAATTAAACTAGACTAATATTTGAGCTCTAATATTGGTCAAAAATGTTTTTGTACCATTAGTTTGTTTGATGTCAAGCGATTGAGATTGGATGTGAGTCTACTGGTTAAAATCTAGTAGCACTGCCATTTACTGGTTCAATCTCCACCAAAGATAAATGGGGGATTAAAATTTTATTGGGAACTCACTTGTATTAATTTTTTTAAAAAAGTTTGAATTTTAGGGTCAGTATTCTTGTATTAATTTTTTTTAAAAGTTTGAATTTTAGGGTCAGCATTCTTGTTTGTTTACTTTAACGAGTAGTTCTTTATTTAAATGTTTTACGTTTGTAAACAAAATTAGAAATGTTCTCTTAATATTTGACTATGTGTTCACTTAACTCGAGTTGACCAAAATTAACTTATTAATTCATCTCTGAAACAATAAAAAAATATTTTGATTGAATATTTTCAACAGTCAAATGACGTAAAAAGATTTAATTGGAATATCAAAAATATTCAATAATAGTGTTTTTAGATGTTTAACGGTTCAACTAACATGAATTAAGATGTCAACTATTAAGTCAATGGGTATGGGGTTTTTCTCAAACTTCAGAAGTACATAAGCACAAAGTCGAGTATTTATGAGTTAGTGCGCAATCATTTCTTTTCGAGATACTTAGAGGCTCCGTTTTCTTGAATTGAGTAGTGATTAGTTCAACTGATATGTTAATTTAGGGTGGTTTTATATGCATGTCTACCCTACTTATGCAAGTCCAAATTAAATCTGAACGGATAATAATGTTTCCTTTAAACATGTATTATAATTCACGAAAAAATAATTTATAATTTAAACGCGTGTTCAATCATTACATAGACGGATTTATACATTTAAAATTAGGGTTTTTAGAAATATATTTGTAAAAATAAAAAAAAACGAATGAAGGGTAATTATGGTATTTTTTCAATTCTATTGGACCTGCAAAAGTAAACTGGATCTGCATATAGCAAACCTTAAATTTAATATAATTTCAATTAAGTTCAGTTTAATAAAAAAACGGAATTCCTATTTGCAGATTTTCTTTTACTAATGCAGTCTGTATTTTGATTGAAACTGACAAAGTTGTCCTAATTGATTTATCTTGTTCAAATTTTAACCACTTGATCGAGAATGTATTAGTATTTCATGAAAATAATATGAAACGTAAAAGTAAAATAAAACCTGCAAGTAGCGTTACTCTAGAAAAACAAGATTACCGAGACACGCGAACTTGCACGAAATATCCGGCACAAGATTATGAATGAAATGGGCGTTTATCAATTATCATTGGGGCGGAAACACAATTACCATTGTCTGAGAGGCGTAACCTTATAAAGTGTCGACTGGTACTAACAAAAACTGATAGAGAGTCCCAGGATAGCTCAAACACTCACACAGTGACTTGTATACACTTTCATCACTCCCAAAACCCCCCAGGCCAATCCATGTGTATTAGTCCCTCCCATCCTCAACAGTCACAAACTTCTTCTCAAGATCTACCTCATGATTCCCCTCAAGCCCTAGACCCGGTTGCCCAACCCGACCCGGAAAACCAAATCCCCGACCCTGATTCGGAAGAGGAGCAGCCAGACGACCTAGATCAAGACCCCGACTACATAGATTCTGTGGATCCCGATTTCCCGCTCCCCCAGCACACTGGCATGATGTCTCCCTCGTTTTCAAAGAAGCCATCTTTTAGCAAGAGGAAAAAGGTTAGTGCTAAGAAACAGCAGGCTATTGAGAAGAAGTTTGATGCTCTCTTAGAAAATCTGAGGCCTGTTCCTTTTAGACCCTCCAAGATTCCTGATTTTAATAGGCATGAGAAGCTGCTTAAGAGGCTTGGGTTGTGGGATTTTTTTCATGTTGAATTTGATAGGACTGTAAGGGTTGATATAATTGCTCAGTTGATTGCTACCTATGATCCCAAGCTGCGTGCTTCCTATGTTAATGATTTCCGGATTGCCGTTAATCGCGCCGATCTGGGTAGGGCTTTTGGGTTGCATATTAAGAAGGATAAAGGTGGGATTGTTGATGGGGTGGATGTGGATGTTGAAGCCTTGACTGAGGAGTCTATTGCGTTTTTGGAGAGTTTTGTTTCCAACTGGTTGCTGCTTCACGGGGACACTTGGATGATGCCCAATGAGATTATGAATTGGTGCAATGCAATCAAGGAAGGCCACCCGGAGAAGGTGGACTGGGCTTCCTTGCTTTGGTTTATGGTGGAAAAGGAGCTGCTCAAAGGGGAACACTTGGTTGATTGCTACTATGCTTCACATCTGCAGTACTTGATCAAGCAACAGCGAGAGGCGGCGATGGTTAGGCAGCCTGAAGACTTGTGTGTGAGGGCCGATCAGAACAGAATCGATCTGGATGCAGATGAGGATGGGGTGGAGGTTTTTGGGGAGAGGAAAGAGGGGGATGAGAAGAAAGTAATGGACTTGAATGCTGACAAGGTAGTTTCAAAGGAGGAGTTTGATGGAGGAAATTTGGATGCAGGGGCAAGGGAGGAAAAAAGTGCTGATACCATAGTGGGTGGGGTGAATGAAGTTCTGGGAAATGATGCGATGGGAGGGCCTAATGTTAAGTTGACTCTGGGATCAGAGATTGGAGATGAGAAGGAAGGAAAGGCCACTGAGGAAAACGTAGAGAGGAACTATGCTCCATTGGTGGATAAAGAGGAAGGTGTGGGGGATGAGGTTCAGTTAAAGCAGCCTCAGTGGCTTTTGGATGGGAAGAACAGTTCAGGTGGGCACTTTATGCGGCGCTGTAATATGGGAGAATCAGCATCTGCAGGATTTGGAAGCTTTGAGGGGCGAAAGGAGGAAGTTGATGAACTCATGGTGGATGAAGAAGACATTGAAGAAGATGAAGATCACAGATTTGATACTCTTAGAGGTGATGGGCTAACGGGTAATTTTCTTCAAGCTATGGAAACGAACCATATCGCGTTTGGTACGCAGGGACATCTTCGTGATGATTCTCCAATGGATCTTGAGGACAATAAGAACGGCTTGCATGATGATACTTCTCCAGGTCTGTCATTTTACAATGACAACGGTAAGAGAGTAATGGATGGTGAGCATGAAATGATGCACCCTTCTCTTGATGGTAACACCAAGAGATTGAGGATTGGTAGTTCGATGGATCCCAAGTCATCTGATTTTGGGATGTGTGTGGATCAAGCAGAACAAATGATGACTAGAGTTAGGATGCTGTATGCGGAAAAGGAGCAGGCTGTTGAACAGTCAAATTTGAATCAACAGTTATTACTTGATGAACTACAAAAAAGGGGAGCTATGATTGAGCACATGCAAAAGGCTCACTTTGAGGAGTTACAGAAAAAAGATACAGATATATATCGCCTACAGCGTGAGCTGTATCTGATGGGAAGTTGCTTGGAGGATTACAGGAAGGCCATAAAGCAAACCAACAAGGCATTTGCAGAATATAGGGAAAAATACCAGCTGCCTGAAGAGCCAATTTATCATGTAGCTGGTCCAGGAGGTCTTGTATTGAGCACATCAGATTTAGAGAAACGGCGGCTGAAAGAGGAGGAAGAATATAAATCAAAATGTACCATTTTGGAGCAGGCTGTTAAGGAAGCTGAGGAAAGTTATACACTTGAGTTTAGTAAATTCTTGGACAAGGTTAGTCTGCAGGATAAGAGGCTTTCTAACCTTGAGAGGACCTTGGGAGGTCTTAGACAATTAAAATTGAAGCCCAAAGCTCCAGAAAATCAACACCAAGTTGATGAAACTCTGGAAATCCCTACGAAAGCATAATATGCTGCTGATTCACATGTTTCCTGTTGTGTAGGTGAAGGGGGAGGTGAACACTGTCCATCCGATAGTTAAATGTTGTGATTCATCATGTTTTTTTTAATACAATTCTTCATGTTTTTTACTTTATACCGAATTGTTTTCTTCTCTTGTCTTGGTTGACTGCTCTGTATGTTACAGACATTCTGCACCCAATGTTGTACTCTACCCAGTATAAGACTTGGAATATGATTTTTTCTGCTTTGGATGACAATTTGAGTTGTATGTCCATGTTACTTAAGTTTGCTGTTTCAAGACTATGCTGCTCATTAAACAAATGCTTTGATCTGTTTTTTGTTCTTGTAGCTGCTTGTCAGTCGGTTATCAGAAGTGTGACATTTTACTAAATTCAGATCAAGAAAGAAAGGTTTGTCCTTTAGCTTCTTTGTTTTGAGTTATATTGTGATAGTTTGAAGACCGTAGATACCTGACTAGTGAGTGCTTCAAAGAAATACTAACATAATAAGAGGTACTTAACCTGAACGTAGAATGAGATCTTAGAGCTGTTTTCAGATCTGTTTTCTTTCTGAATTCGGGGTATTCTACAGAAATCAAGGATGTGTTTGGTTGATGTAGTTTTATCCATGCCATTAGCTTCCTTGTTTTGAGTTATAATGTGTTAGTTTGAAGACCATAGATACCTGTGTAGTGAGTGCTTCAGGGTGCATTTGGTTCGTCAGGTTATTGAGAGTCTGGTTGTTTTTGGTTTTTGAGAGTCCGGGTGTGTTTGGTTCGCAAGGTTTTTGAGAGTCTGGATTTTGTTTTGGGATTTTGAGAGTTTGGGTTTTTGTTTGGGATTTTGAGAGTCTGGTTTTGCAAAATCCTTGTTTGGTTGTGTTGGATTTTGTGAGTATGAAATAAAATCTTTGATTGGTTTTTAGGATTTTGCAGGTCTGGATTTTGGGAAACTTGGTGAACCAAACAAAATTTTACAAAACTGGACTTGGATAGTCCAAGTTTTGCAAAAATTTGCCCAACCAAACACACCCTGGGTTTTTGTTTGGGATTTTGAGAATCTGGTCTTGCAAAAACCTTGTTTGGTTGGGTCAGGATTTTGCAAGTTCAAAATAAAAATCATGTTTGGTTTGATTTAGATTTTGTAATTATAAAATTTAAAACTTGTTTGGTTTGGTGAATTTTGATTTTTTTTTCGTAATTTAATTTTTAAAATATTCATCGTAACGACAATTTGAATAAAACATGGCCTCTTTCTGTTTTGCGCTAATTTTCGATGACTTTGACGTTGTTATTAACCTTTGAATGCGTGTTGCATATTCATTATGTATCATTCAAAATACATACAAAAATAGTACTATGAAATTGTTAATTTTTGTTCAAAAAGAACTGAATACGAAGAATATGATATGACAGTCATGATTATTACAAATTTTGTCATCAGCATAACACGTTAACTAAAATAATCAGTTTTGGACAACATCATTGGTAATTGACCCAGGAACACAGCTAGTGCTGCAGAAGCTTTGCCACACCAATTGATATCAAAATTACGATCTTAATTCGCATGATTATCTTCGAAGATGAGGCTGAAGTCTTCATACAATTGAAGATCCTTTTCACTGAATAAGTGAATTGCATCCCATTGTTCCTGCGCGCACAAATAAAGTAAGTCAACATAAGGGATCTAATATGAATTTTTCTATGCAAATCAAGTTTGTATTCCGATGTGTTCTTCCATTGCTTAATATTGGACACGCATAATCGCGACAACACCACATTCAAAATCACAATATGTTCAGAACAAAGAACCTGATGACAACTCAGAGATACACAGTTTCAGTATATCACTACCTTACGTGTAAGCACTACACCCGTACAATTTGAGACTAGTATATACACTACAACGTATTTGTCACTGGATGTCATTATCAGCCTTACTTCAATTATTTTAATCTAAAAAAAAAACTTAACAAGAATATAATAACCCGTTCGAGTGCCTCCATGTTCTGAAAAGTGAATGTGTAGTTTATTGCATCCCAGGCCACACCCGTAGTATCCCGGAGCTTCTTCCAGTTCACCCAGTTTATCTTCCATCTTTTAACTGTACACTGAATCTGGTCATTACTGAGAAGAACATTTTGGTTGGAGTTGAACAAACGTCTTACGTCATTCCAGTTGGTCTTTTTCAAACTGATCGACCGTAAGACAAGGTACACCACGTACACTTCCGATGTCCTCGCATACGCCTCTCATAGTTTGGAACAAAGCCGATTCAAGGTCGGCGGACCACCGAAAGATGGTTGCTAGCCTAAATTGGTGACGTTCAATCGAATCTGTCATGATTAGTTGGCCAATGAATTTATAAGTTCATTAAGTTTAACTTTTTCATACATGTTAAAAACACCCAAGCAGTTAGATGAAATCCAAAAGAGTACAAGGTAAGTAGCACACAAGGCAACAGAGAGATAATTAAATTTAAACAACTTACACAGAGCAAAACTGGGACCGAACCAGGAACAATATACAAGGGAGAACAAACTTCGGAATGATGAATGAGAAATATAATGGGAGGCTTTGTTCTTTCTTATAAAAGGAGTTGTTAGGGTCACAAAAAAAATTGCAGATTAATGCCAACAACAACATAACAAAAAGTGGGCATACATGCCCAAGAACCACACGCGACTCGTGCCCTTTCCAACTTGATTCTCTCACATCCATAATTCACTTTAATACAACAATTTCATATTCACATAAAGTACTCTTCAATTATATCAAGAATGCATAACAGGGGTGCGAAAAGTTGAACGTGTCTGAATAGCATTCATATATAGTTCCTTTCAGTTCAGCGATGACTAGAGTATTCGTCATTGCATTTCAATAATTTAACTTCGGTTCACTTTAGTTAATTTCAGTTCAATTTTTTGCAGGTCATTGTAGCGCATTATCGTTTTTTTTCAATTTTAAAAAAACGATACTATTTGTGCATCAGTCAATTTAATTCATTCCTCTGAATAAGGGAAAAAACACGGTCACTCATACACCATACTTTGGTAGCCCGACATTATGCTATACAACACTGGCACTTCATGAAAGCACACACATACAGACATGAACAACATGTAATCAGACATGAACAATGGATACTAATAATCACACTTTCAATTGTTGAACATACTTATTGAACATGATTAGCCCACATAACCGAGGCAATATGTTCACGGCATGCATTCCATTCCGGACGAGCTCCTGCAGATCGATCACCTGGTTGCACATGGCACGTTGTAATCACCCAAGCGTCATCATCATCCTCGTCATCACTGTCTTCAATCTCAAACAAGTCAAGATCGTAAAAATCTAGATCGTATGGATTATTTTGCAATATGACATTATAGATTGTTCAACATGCTATCACAAAATCTCTCTGGGGCTTCCACTCGAAATTGTACGTCGGCCCTGTTAGGAATTGATATTTCTTCTTAAGCACATCGAATGCCCTTTCCACTACATTTCTCGTCGAAGAGTGCCTATGGTTAAATAGCTCTTCTTTGTCACGAAACCCGCTATGGTGATTTTCCCTTGGATGGTATGGTTTGCTTCGAAAATGGCACATGAACCCCGGCTTACTCGTGTAAGCCGAATCAACTACATAATATTTTCCAACAGGTGGTAGTGGAAAGTTGTGACAGGCTTCTAATGCGGTTTCCAAAACAGAAGCATCATGGGAACTACCACCCATGCCAACCATTACATAAATAAATCGAGAATTATTGTCAACAACATGCATCACATTTTGGGATAAAACTCCCTTCCGATTGCGACATTTGGCCTGATCTTATTCATTAACATCAGCTTCAATATGGGTACTATCAATACCACCGATGCAATCCTACAATTTCAAGTAACAAGTTACAACAAGAACCAATTTAAAAAAACATCGATTCTGGATATTCACTACACAGAATTTGAAATGAACATACCTTAAAGTAAGGATATAACCGTTTATCATTCCTAATTCGTGGGTGGACATGCTGCTGATTGAGCGAACATATCACCGTTTCACTTAGTCGCACGAGTGCATCTCTCACTTTAGAATTAGTCCGATTAACCATCTCCGACAAATGTTGGAATTGCATACAAGTTTGTTTAAACCTAGAATCCCCAGTTGTCACGTACAGATTTATTAGCAATGTTTCATTTATTTGGATACCCCTATTTTTTGTATAAAATGTCCTCCATCCAGCAATGCATTCACCAGCATGTTGAAGCTTGTATGATCTATTTGAAAGTGGTCTGGAAGGTTTCTCAGATTACCCTCCAAAACCCACACAGCTACCTGTGCACCACTAATAAAGTTGTACTGGTTCTGTCTAGGTATGGGGAACAAACATTCTCTCAAGGCATTCAACGACTCTCTCACTAACCCTCTGAATTAATGCATGCTGGAATTCCTCACTAAGACGACGTGGATTCCATGAACGTATTCGCCTTATTGTTGATGAAGTCATCGCTTGATGTAGAACAACTTCCCCACATTTGGTAACAATATCGTCCGTTTGCAAAGAAGGTTATGAGGAGAAATAATTAGCAGCAATCAAATCACGTAATAAACAACAAACAAGATACAAAATATCAAATGGAGTATGAAGCAATTACAAAATATTAAGGGGAGATGCATACCCTGATTTAATCAAACAAGTAGCTATGTTGTTTGCTATACAAATCCCGTTAATGCAGTCTGGACCAAAAACACAGCACCTTATATAACAAGTTGCAAATGATGAAAGCGATCGGTGGTCCTCTTGTAACACTGGTGCATAGTTGACAACACTCTCTTTTAACATTAGTGCATCTTCCTGTTAAAAGCTGAAAATTTGCAAGCCACTCTCTACAAGTTGACAACATACATAATTTGCCACTTTTTAAAGATGAATATATATGTACATCTGTGACTTTCGGTGGCAAATAATAAAGTCCAGAAATTGTACTGCTCATCCCTCATTATTTGATCCCCACTAGGTGCATTATTTACAATGAAAATAAAGATATGTCATTATAAATTTCAAATGTCACCCACAAAATGCAAATCAAATAATTTGCATAACCATGTAAGAATCTTCGAATGTTATGAATATTATTACAAACTGACTATAAAACATACAAACAAAGTCTCAACCAGTTCCGATAATGCAGACTCAATTACTCAGGTAATGAAAATAAAAGTAGCTCACTTATAATACACAATGACAATGAATATGGAGCAGAGATTACAAGGCTCAATGAGGCCTCAAACTAAGAATAAAAGCAAGACAATACGCATCATGTAGCGCAAGAAACTTCTCGGCATTAGAAACCCTCTCAGGACCTTCTAGATGCATATAAAAATGAAGCATGTTGATATGGTGATAATATGTGTGTATTTCTGAGGATTTTTAATGATATATTATATGTCATTTAGCACTTATGAGTTGTATTTGATGTCAGATTACACATGTAGCTTGAGATGAGCAAGAGGAGCTTGAGAAGTGCTATTTTGTAGCTATTTTGATATGATTTAGAGCACTTGAAGGATAATGATCCAGTTGACCCTTAATCCGCACTACAAGAAATTACACCTTTGGTGACAATTCAGTTTTTGTCACCAAAGGCTCATTTTTCGTTGACTTTTGCCTTTGGTGACCAAAAGTTGGTCACCATGACTGGTCTCCCTAGCTCCGTCACTAAAGGCCATTTTTCACATCTCGTCACCAAAGGCCAAAACGGGTGGTCACCAAAGGGTACATTTTGGTGACGAAATCAAATGGTCACTAATTAATGACTAGCCATGTTGTCACTAAAATGGTCACTAAAGCCATGGGAAATTGTGGATTTGGGAAGGAATTGGAATTCACCCCATGCATTAGTGACGACTTTTCTGGTCACTAAAACTATGCGGGATTGGAAATCCAAGCCATTGGTGACGATTGATTTGGTCACCAATCATGGGGTTGTTCTTATGAATTAGTGACCACTTATTTGGCCTCCCATTATTTCAGATTCATGATTATAAATTAAATACTATTATAATCTAATAATTGAACAGTAAACTGGGAATATTTAGTTCTAACATTATATTATGGAATAAAATCACAAGTATTCTTATTCTCAATACCATGTACATCAATAAACATACTAAGTTGAGTCTTAAAAAAACCTAAGCTTAGGAGACAAACATTTTCCTGAACTCCATTCCATAATCCTCGAACTCCACTCCATAATTCTTAGAATGTTCTTCTCTGCTTCAATATTGTCAAGTTCTTCATTATTATGCAAATATGTAAGAATCAAACGCAGCTACACATACTTAGAGTTAAGATTGACTGAACTTTAGTAGTAGCATAACTTTTGCGGACATTTTACGAACAAAATATGAGAAATAACAGGAGTTATGATATTACCATTGGAGAGGGGATGTTTTACATAAGCGTTCAGAAATCGAAACCATCTGAAATTAAAACCGTACAAATTCCAATAGATTATCATTTTTCTAAAAAAGGGAAGAGCTTGGATATGTTACAACAAACAGATAAACACACCAGCCAAGCCTCACCATATCTTTGCTGATCAACAGTTGTCTATGATAAATAAGATCAAATGCAATAGTTGCTCAGAATTTACACCGAAATAAGTAAATACCACCACAGCTTCATTACAATCTACTACACTAAGAAATAGCAGTTGAAAAGGTATAAGAACAGAACAATAACAGAACGACTGCACCTAAGATATCAAATCGCACACAAGAATAATAATTACCCACCTGTAGGGAAGCGACGGTACCTATCAGCATTTTTCTGCATTCAGAATCACCACCATTCACCACACCTGTCATTAACAAAGATTAACATCAATAACAAAGATTAACATCAAGAACTGTTGGCACCATGCAGTAAACTGAATTTGTTTGTTTCTCTGACTTTGCAACGAAAAAATCAGAATTTGTAGGGCTTTTATCACTGATCCCTAAGCCGAACTAAAGTAGTAAACTGAATTTGTTTGTTTCTCTGACTTTGCAACAAAAAAATTCAGAATTTGTAGGGCTTTTATCACTGATCCCTAAGCCGAACTAAAACTTCCTTGGAACAGAAAGAAGCTTTTGCTAGTAAGGTATGGTCATTCAGAAACAAGGTTACTAGAAATCAATTTTATACTAGAGGCAAAACACAGCAGAACTGAAGTCTTATCCTGTCACCCATTATTTATCCTGATTTGATTATTGAGATTTCCAATACATAGATTGTACTTGATAAGATAGTAAAGGCTCAAGAACTAAAAAAAGCAGAGTTGCAACATAAACATAAAAAAAAGAATGACCACACAAGCATATTACAGTTAAAACTAAACTAAGAAATATAGAAGTTTGAAAAGGGAGTATCTTTACCCGTAATTCCTCAGAGGATCAGTTTCCATGAAAGCTCACCAAAATTCAGTTGCCAAGCTTAATCACTCCTACAGATTATATCTCTATCAAGCCATCACCGAAACAACTTATTCACCATATGGCACCATTATCTTTTCTACTTTTACTCAGATACGGACTGGCAACAAAATAAAATTAAAATACGGAATTCCAGACGCTTCAAACTCTAGTCCAATTCTGATATCCTACGTTGACAAACTTTAGCCATACAATTTCATTTATATTTAGCTAGGAAACAATACTATATTGCGTGCCATGTAGTAGTTGTTTTCATGATCTCGAAAAATAGCACATATATTGGCAAGCGAGAATGAAGGTCTAACCTGGTTCCCTAATGTCCCAAATGCGGGTAGCTGAAGCCGAAGCGAAGATTTCAGGGAGCAGAGTACACACAGTTGGCGTGCTCCTTGTAAGTCTTGACACTAACGGTCCAGAGCTAATTGGTACCATCCCAGAAGCTGGACAAGAAGGAATCCTTTCTCACAACATTGTAATTGACGGAGTGGACCTCCTTGGTGTGCTCCTATTTGTCTAATTTTGCTTTTTATTGATTGCTTGCGATCTATAAAAGCAAAGTATTAGCAAATGCCTTGGAAAAAGAAAATAACAGACAAACAGACCTTCTGTAAACGTGTATGGCCGGAATTCGGAAGCGAAGGCCAGCCTTACTCGTCGTCGATGTCGGAGAGAGGCCTGGTTCTCGGGGAATGGGCCTCGGAGAAACGATTCAGAGACATTGTTGTTAGAAGATGGGTCCAGTGGTGGTTGTGCCGACAGCCGACAGACAGATGGAATCAGGAGGCGACAGTGATTCGAGATCAGCCAGCGATCGGATTTCTGCGGAAATTTATGTTCAATCCTAGGAGGGTTTCAAAGATTTGGGTAAGGAAATCTTGTCTTGATAAGGTTTGGGATTATATATATAGTAGTATGTCTTTAATGGCTCAGATTCAATTGTCAAAATTTATTAACGGTTCAGATGAAATTAATAAATTTAAATTAAAACCTTATTATTTATCTAAATTTAAATTTATGTGAACTATTATTCATTTATTAAAATACTTAACTAAAATAAATAATTAAGCATTAACTTTATTAGTAAACTGAAACTAAATTTATCTTAAAATATTATTAACATAATTACTTGCATGTGATATGCATGTTCATGTAAATGAAAAACAAATAGAGTTGAGTAAAACAAGTAAAAGATTGCTAAATATGTAAATATTATATTACAGTTACAATCATCTCTTTCAAATATGTAAAATCCTCTCTCTATCTCTCTCTCTCTCTCCCTCTCCCTCCCTCCCTCTCCCTCTTTCCTTTATTGTTTGTAACATGGTATATAGAGTTTGGTTATGTATGTTGGAAATCGATTGAAATCAAAACCCAAACAACGCTGATCAAAATTTTTCAGCACCGTTTTTCGTGAAGGCATTTTTGGCCATTTTCCTTGCTTAGTTGATGCTATTGGTATGTGGATACTCGTATTTCATCAATTGTGGTTATTTGGATGTGTTTGTGGGTTAATCTTGTCAGGGTTTGCTAACTTTGGATTTTTTGAGTTGGAAATTGTGGGTTTTTGGAATTGTATGTGGTTTTTTGTTGGGCTTCGGATTTGTGGTTATTTTCGGATTTGTTTTTTTTTGTGTAATTCGGGTTCATTGTAGTGGACAGATTTGTGCACTTTATTTGTTGATTTATGCTTTGTATTAATCAGCGAGTGGTAGTGTCGTTAGTGTTCAGTTAGATGGTAAGAATTATTCGCTTTGGAGTAGTATTATGAATTATTTTTGAAGGGAAAGTCTTTGTGGAGCTATGTCAATGGTGTGAAGGTGAAGCCGACTTTCGATGGGGGGGGTATGAAAAATTATTGTAGACTTGGATTACCGATAATGCTAAGATTATTACTTGGAATCACAACTTGATTGATCAGTCCATTGGTGCTCAGTTGACTAAGTATGAAACGACCAAGGATGTTTGGGGTCCCTTACAAAGGCTCTACACTTAGTCTAATTTCGCAGTGCAGTAGTATTAGCTGGAGATGGATATTCGTGCACTATGTCAAAACAATTTGAGCATTTAAGATTTCTATACTGCCATGTGTAGGTTGTGGGATCAGTTGGTCTTAACTGAATCCCCTAAGTTGATAACCTTTGCACCCTATATTGCTTGGAGGGAAGCCCAACGTTTAATCCAGTTTCTGATGGCTTTTCGTAGTGAGTTTGGGGGCTTGTTTGTGGCTATTCTCCACCGCACTCCCCTCCATTCGATTGATTATGTGGTCAGTGAGTTTCTTGCGGATGAGACTCACCTCAAGACGACTAAGGCTGAAAGGGAGGCCGCTCCTCTCCCAATGCCTCATACATTTAATCATGCAAATAATAAAGCAATAGATTATAAGATATGCAAGTTATCTGAAGGTGAGCGATATACTAGATTTATACAGAATATGAATGCCAAACAAAATCTTGTACACCAATTTATAGATCGGTCTAAACATCCTTATCATGGATTCAAAGATTATGGATTAAAAGGTATGGCATCGCATATAGTGCCTCCAAACCCTATAATGCAGGAAGATCATATAATAAGTTTGAATATATTTAACAAAGTAGTCCCTGATTTAAGTGGTTTTGGCTGGCTGCCCTTATAGACCTCCTTTCAGTGGCATATGTGCTCCTCCTGCACACGTCTCTTCTGATACGTGCATGTTTTACCATGAGAAAGGTTATTTAGAGAATAACTGTCCTCAGTTGTTGGCTAAGAATTCAGAGCAACAACGACCTTCTTATCGGCCACATGCTCCTTGGGCACCTCTTCCCAAGTTAGGCCCATTGCTCCTTGGTCACCTCGTCCTCATCCTCCTAACGCACTAGCTGCTGCACCTTCCCTGGATCCTTAGTTGCTCAAGAAGATTCAGGAGTTTCTCATCTCACAGCCTCATGCCATGTCTACTTCTCCCTCCTCAGGTTTGCCATCATCATTTTTGGGTATATGGATCATAGATTCCCTCCTCAGGTTTGCCATCATAATTTTCTTTGGGTATATGGATCATAGATTCCCTAAGACATGCCCTAAGAGAACTAAGTGAAAAGGAACTGCTTTTGTATAAAGTCGAGGGGCAATTCGTTCCCCAAAAGGCTAAAATCAACAATATTACCCTTGCCGACAAAGGAACGGCATACTTTCACAACTTGCTTGCGGAAAGAAAGGATGAGGCATCCCAACCATCTTATATGAGAACAACCGTATTGCTACATCAAGTATTGAAAATGGTGAACTTTTTGCCTGTTTTTACAAAGGGCTTTTCGGCTAGGAAAGAGACCGAGTAGAAATGGATCCTAGGGTCATACCAAGGTCCGAAAATCTACCCCCAAGACTCTGAGCTCTTTGCTCGACCGGTCTCGGCCATGGAGATTAAAAGTGTAATATTTTCGATCAAAGAGGACAAAACCCCTAGACTTGATGGCTACACAGCTACCCGGCTACCTTTTATAGATAAAATTTGGACATTACCGGGGAGGACATCACGGCGGCAATTTTTATGATTTCTTCACCACTGCCAACTCTTGAAAAGAATCAACCACACCTTGGTCGCTCTCGTTCCTTAAAAAAATTAACCTCAAAGTTGTAGATTTTCGGTTCATATCTTGCTGTAATGTTCTTCATAAAATCATCACAAAGGTTTTTGCCAATAGGTGGAGGTTATTGCCAAAGGTTATTGGGTCGATTATTACCGCACTCATATCTCGTAGACCTCAAGATGGAGGACTGCCGAGATTCTTGCCATGAATTAATAGAGGAAATCGATGGTTCTTAGCCACCCCTCTATCCACAAGTGGACTTTAGGGGCAGTAGATAGCATAAAATGAACAAAGTTGCGCGCACAAGAGCTCTACTTAGTATCAATGCAAAAGTTGGTCATTTACTAAAAATGGTGCCCCTAACTACAGAATCACACAAATGTCGCATGTTGGAGCTTTGCTCAGTAACAGTGTGAAAGTTGAGCATTTACTAAAATTGGCGAGCGTGATTATAGAATCACAAATTTTGGACGGAAAAGAAGAAAAAAACATTTGAAGAAAAAAATCAGCACGACAGCCAAAAAGCTTCAATCAGGGCGCATCATCATTTGCACCGAAGTTTGAAGAATTTTGTTTGTGATTTGGTTGGAAGAGCCGATGGCCATCTTCAAGTATCCCACCTGTTCCGGTGCCTTCCTGTCGCCGACTCGCTGCTTCGATATACGATCTTTTAGAACCTCTTGCTATAGCTAGGTTTTCAAGGGTTGTATGTGACCGGGGTCATGACCATCGACTCCTCTTTCGATGGTTCTGGCCATTTTTATCTATGAAAATTTGCGTGTATATATTTGGGATATCGCTTAGGGTACAGAGAATAGGGAGCAGTGTTAGGGAGGGAAAGGGTTTCGTCACCAAGAGTCCGTTACTTCTGTATTATCCATGTTCCCTGAACCTGGCTGAGCTCGATGAGGAGATTGGGATTCTCCACTTGACTGAGGAGGAGTCTGTGATTCTGAACTGCGTTCATGTTCGATGTTGTTTTAAAAAGCCAGAAGGCCTTCCCTCATTTGTGCTAATTCAGTTATTATTCTGTCTATACAATCTATAGCACGTGTAATTAGGACCGGGGCAATAGTTATCGTGCTTGGTGTGAGTCCATTCAGGTGCCGTTGGAGCTTCAGAAATTGTTCTGCGGTGACCACTGAGATATCTCGACAGAAGTGCGAGAGGTCCCACTCAAAACCCTGAAAAGAGTAGACACCATCAACAACAAGCACAAAACATGTTAATAGGAAGATAGAAAAAGAATTTATTGAATCACACCACCATAAGGGGTTGCTAAGTTTCCCAAGTGTTTAAACCGTAATATCTCAATCAGTTTTTCAGTCGGAGGACTAAAAGAGAATGCGTGGTATCCCAGTTTTAAACACTAGAGGTATCCATTCACGGTTAAAACACAAGATAATGAACACTAACAATTCATCGATTTACTTACATCCGGATAGCATTGAAATCCCTCAGGCTGGAGGTCCTTCATGACACATTTATATCATTACCTAAATTATGTATATTTTTTGAAATAACAAAATTTATAATACAAGAACATGTAAACTGTGAAGGTGTTGATATGCATATGAGAGCACTTACAAATTTTTTACCTACAACAAGCAATCTCCATAAAAGAGGTATTATAGAAGATATATCTTGCACTAGATGTGACGGTGGCAGGTTGGAAGATACTGAGCATCTATCATATATTGTGAAGAATCAATTAGGATATGGAAATAATCAATCTTAATTAGGACTGAATATTGATGCAAGGGGGGAAACAACTTTCTCTAATTGTTTCTGGAACTGCATGAGGTTGTCTCCAGATGAAGAAATAAGATCTCTAATATGCTGTTATCTACGGAATATCTGGAAAGCAAGAAATGCGAAAGTGTTTAGAGATCAGAGGCAAGAAATTGGGCAGAGTGTTAGAGAAAAGTTTAATAGATTACAGACTGATTTCTGGGAATGGAGAAAGTAAAAGGGAACGGGTTCAAATATAAAAAGGCCAAGCTCAGGCTGATAGAATTATTAGTGCTCACCAAGAGGAGGACCAGACACAAGCACAAGACGAAAATATCTTAAGATTTGATGGTGCTTTTTGGGAAAAGGTTAAACACGGTTCTGCAGCCTGGAGTATGCAAACGAAAGGGTTCAATCAGTTAGATACAATATAGTGCAAACATTTTCAAGCATGCACACCTTTACAATGTGAAGCTATGACATGTTATCAAGGATTACTTCTGGCTTTTTCCATGCAAGTTATTGAACTGGAGTTACACACGGATTCCTCAATGTTACAACAACTGTTGTTGGAACCAGGTATGGAGGCACCTTGGGAGATCAAAGGCCTGATTTCTGATATCAGGTGTATTATGCCATCTTTCACTAATATTATATGTAAGAAAGTAGATAGAAGGATATTAGCAACTGGACATGCAAAGACCAATGGCCTACGATGTAATATTTGCCATAATACCTTATAATAAAATATGTTTTTATTAAAATAAAATTGAAAATAAACATATAAACTAATAATGATCCTACCATAAAGTTATTATGATGAAATAGAGTGATATAAGCGTCATGTAATTGGTACTAGGGAATGAGATTCAGCTTTCTTTTTTTTTGTGAACAGATGCTGGACGTTTAGTAACATGAAAATGAAATTTCCGTTAAATTTTTTTTTCTGAGATTCAATGAGCATATAAATATATATTTTTTGCTTCATAAAAATTGATTGAATATCTGAAATTCATACCTTCATAAAAGTACTATCACGATTTACGAACAAGTTTTTCGTGTTTTGGATTTAACTTGAGGTAATATGTCACTCCAATGCATCATTTCTAGAGATTGATTACAAAACGTTCCGAACATGAAATCAGTTTGTGTATTAAAACAGATTACACTTCACATATATGTATATCAAATGTTTTGCCATATGCATTTACAATTTCGACATCATCAAGATGATCCTTAAAAATGCAATTTTTTTCCATTGATGGCGAAAATCGCATATAATACAAGTTAAAAATGATCAGAAGCTCTGTTCAGAATCATTCAACAACGCATCCAGATTCATCTTACACAATCCAGAGCCAACTAATCTCAGACATTGTTTAAACACAAAAAAGAGAGACTATTTACAATTTCCCATTTCAGTAATGAATCGAATTACAAGTTAACAATGCCCCAAGGCAAACAGTTGAGAGAAAAGAAACATTAGTAATAAAAGAAAACAGAACTTCTGACATGGATCAAACCCTTGCTTTGCTTTCATGCCTCCCAACACCACCCCCACTAACACATGACTAACATTAACTTTCCAAAGGAAAAGGACACTGAACATGATCATCATAATAATCAAAAGCAAACAGAACAGAATACTCGAGAAGTGGTTAACAAAAATGAAACCACATGCACCCATCCCCAGGCCACAGACTGAAGAAAAGACTAATGATTGGTTAACTGAAATCTAAACCCCCTAGCTAATTGAATAGTTAATAATTAAGCAAAGAGTAAAGTAAAACAAGGTTCTGTTTTGACCATGAATATGAATTTGATACTTATAAAAATATACTGAGGGCTTTGATTGCAGAGATGCAAGTTGGCCTTATCTTGTCCCTCTGCAACAATATTGAAGTCGCCGTGGGCCTAATTCTATTCAAGAGACGGATAAGAGGTCATGTGATCAATCTGTCCTCTCTTCTTTAATTCTTTTTTCCTCCCTGCATGATCAAGATGCATGTTCATTAGCAACAAAGACTTGAGCAATGTAACTCAACCAATATTCTCACTCATCAAACAAATATTTCTGCAAACTCTCTTATTTTTACTCAGATTTTATAGTTAAGACGGCTTCAGAGTTACATTAATTAGATGGGTTCAGAGTTACATTCAATGGTCAGATCTTGGAGAGTGTACGTGACTTGAATAAAATGGTTAGTGTTATAATTACTCACCTCAAGAAATGGTTAATGTTAGGAATAATTTGGCTTGATCTAGCTCACAACTTGTTCTTTCTCTGCATGAGATGATGGTTGCGATTTAGGCTCTTCCATCTTCTTCAAGTTCTGCTGATAGTATATTTGCCTCAGCCTTTCGATCTCCCTTTTCAAGGCTTCTTGATGTGCTGCAATGAATAAATAATTTGACATAAATTAAAATGATGTGACAAACTTTGCTCCAACATTAGTGGATACATGCAGCACTACTACACAACGTGTATGCTCTCGCTTCATGTCGGGAAATTACCCAATTACGATTAATGGGTCTTTTTCTTTTTGTAATAAACAATATTCTCATAATAACTTTCATGCTATCTTGGCATTAATAATTGAATTAATGTGAATATATTTCATATGAATCTAACAGTAGTAATTTAGAGGCAGGCTAATTACCATCTTTGAATATCTTATCCTGGGCTAGGGCAGCGATCCTTTGCTTGAGAACACTGTTGTCGACATTCAGAACGAGACGTTGGTGGTCCAGAAAGGCTACTCTTGGTGACAGTACTGAGACTTCAGCCTGAGCACAAAATTTAATTACCGTTAAATTCAACAACCTCATCCATCCATCCCATGTGAAAATCAATGCAGAGAATTGAATAAAACAAAAACTCCACCCACCTAATTAATTTATTATAAATAATAATAACATGCTAGCATTTACCTGGAGTGATGTTACACTTCTTTCTAGCTCCGAAATGTATTGCAGCTTTCGCACACGGGACCTCTGCGCCGATTGCCTGTTGGCCAAGATTCTGATACAATCGAGGCCCATTAATTTCACATATGACAATGTATTAATGCATGCACGTTATACAAATTAAGTTGAATAATTCTTTTAACCTTTTGATCCTCTTTGGATCGGAGATTTTTTCACCGGAATTGTCCATGGAATCGTTGGAATTGGCAGCGAATTGTGCGTCGGAACCGTCTTCGTCCGGCTCGCTCTTCATCATCATCCTCTGCAGCTGAAGATCGCAGGAGTTCACCTGCTTCTCATCGTCATTGATGCTGTTATGATCCGAGTTAGGGGACGAGGGGTTGGATGGTTCAACGGCATTGTTGTTACCCTCGTCGTTGAACATTGACATGAGCTGCTCATCATCAAACTTGTCGAACTCGCCCGGCATCATGGCCGATCTCCGGCAGTCCTCGACCATGGGCGAGACCTCGAGAAAGGCGATGGAGTCGCTGATGGAACGGCGGTGGGAGCCGCGCTTGGCCGAGGAGAAGTCGAAGAACTCGTCGACCCAGGACGCGCTGTTGTGGTTGGCCGCATCCAATGTGGGAATTTTGGGGTGGGGGAAATCAGCCCAGTTTGGAGCCAGGTTTGGTACTTTTGGAGGCAGCTGTGCCATTCTATTCCCTTCTTGTGAGAATGCAGGTTGTTTATGCAATGAAGGTGATGATCAGAATGCGGGATTGATGGGGGAGGGGCAGAGCATCTCTATCTTCTTATGGAGGGGAGAGGAGAATTGAATGTGTAGCTTTTGTGGGGTGGTGGGGTCACATGGTGGGGGGATTAAGACAGCTATCTCCAGCTAGCTAGCTGTGGTTTTATAACTACACTATTATAGGGTTGAGTCTCTCAAAGGGGAGGACTTCCGACTTTGTTTATTTAGTTTAATTATTAGCAGGAATCAGAGACCACGTGCCCTGGTGACCATCCCTTTCCCTTCCTTTATCAACTCATCTCAACTCATCATATGATCAGATCAGCTATAAGCTCAGCTGCTTAAACTTTTATATTTAGTTTTACATTTACAAGCACAACATTCCTCTGTGCTTGTGATTGTTTGATCGCATTTACAAATGAGCTCTGATGTATGTGTTTGCAATAGTCACGAATGAATTGAGCGGTTGATATTTCATCATTCCCTCAATCTTGAATCTGATTTAGAATGGAATGATTCCATGAAACGGCTGAGTGACGATGTAATTCCTTTTTTATGTATTGGAGTTAGGTATATTAAAATCATATCACTTGACTTCTAGTATCAATTTTATCATTCACAATTTTTTCCGATCAAAATTGAAATATCGAAAGTGTAAATTAAATACCATTGTCAAAAAAAATACTAACTAGCGAAATATTCTTTTTTCTTTCCGCTACTGACCCCTTACATGATGATATACTATGGATCCATGCAATGACTTAAGAAACTAAATTTTGTTTTACTTAAGAAAGTAACTAATGACACATAAGATTGGTAACTAATTAACCACCAAGGATTCAACCCCAAAATTTAGAACGGGTATGCTTTTTTTTTCATGATTGAGATGTATTCAACTCAAATATGAAAAAACCTCCAAAATTTACTTATAATCTATTTGAAAATTTCCACGACAAGAAAAAAAAAACATGTTGATATCAAGCAAAACAATTGTAGCTATTAGAGTGAAAGGCTTGATACTTAGCCTCTATATATTATTCTCAATGTATAGATTACAATGAGAAACATAAAAGGAAAGTACAACTAATACACCTATGATTTTATCAGTATGACTGTGTTCCTATCCTCATCAAATCAATCAAATCAATCAGAGATATCATCTATCTTTACACCCCCAAGCGAAGCGTTGGGTTTGGTAGAACGCAAAATTTGGATCTGAAGAACTCAAAGAGTGGCTTAGGCAGTCCCTTGGTAAAAATATCTGCCAACTGGAGTGAGGTAGGAACATGACTAACACGGAGTTTGAAGCGAAGCGTTGGGTTTGGTAGAACGCAAAGCTTGGATCTGAAGAACTCAAAAAGTGGCTTAGGCAGTCCCCTGGTAAAAATATCTACCAACTGGAGTGAGGTAGGAACATGACTAACACGGAGTTTGACCGAGCTGACCAGTTCCCGGACAAAATGGTAGTCAATATCAATGTGCTTGGCCCTCTTGTGAGAACTGGATTTTGAGCCAGGAAGATTACCCTGTTGTTGTCACAGAGCAGCAAAGGCGAACCATCAAGTGGAAATTGTAATTCCCGAAGAAGATGCGAGATCCACACAACCTCAACAACAGAGTTTGCAAGAGCTCAATATTCGAACTCGGAACTCGAACGAGATACGGTAGGTTGCTTCTTACCACTCCAAGAGACCACGTTGCCTCCTAAAAACACTGCATACCCATATGTGGAACGTCTGGTCTCCAAGCATTGCGCCCAATCAGCATCCGAGTATGCACAAACATCCGATGAGCCTCCTGAGCGAAATGTAAGACCATGGTGAGGTGTGCCATCAACATAAAGAAGAATCCTGGATACAGCAGCAAAGTGGTCATCACGGGGACAATGCAAGTACTGACTGACCGAGTTCACTGCATAGGCAATATTTGGCATGGTAATGGTCAAATATTGGAGAGCGCCAACCTACGAGCGATATAGTGTCGGGTTCCCAAAAACGGCACTCTCGAGCTACGAAGCTGAGAAAATGGCAACAGTGGACACTAGTGCAGATCAGCACCGTTTACGGCGGTTCCGCCATACCAGGCACGGCGTATCCCTTCCGCCGTGCCTGGGTTTGCCGTAAACAACCAGATCACATGCACAACGTATGAAAAAAACGCCTTAAAAACCTATTTACGATATTGTAAATGTATCATCCAAGCACTGATTCTTCGCCGTTTACGATAGAGCAAGAACGACATATCTAAGTCAGGCGGTATCGGAAACACATGGTACGTTGGAGTTATAGCGATATCGCTTCTATGAGACCGTCGTACATATTACGGTCTCGTACAAAACGTGATTGAATCAAAATAATTCTAACTTACGATATCGTACATAATTCTACTAAAATTTTACTAGCGATATCGGAAATCAATTTAAAGAGTATGCTATTTGCGATGTCGTTATTTATGAATTTTTGCGGGTTTTTTATTTTGGTGATTGGGATTCACACGCTTGCGATATCGTAAATAAAAAATGTATAATTTATACGGTATCGTAAATAAAATCGTGAATAATACAGAGTGTAGAACATTATGGGAAAGCGATATCGTAGGTTCTATACGTGCATGTTAGTGTAAGAGGTAAAAATGTTGAACATCAGTGCTTATGTACGATACCGTAAATGCAAATGTTAAACAAATGTAAGTTTGTATGTTTTGGTTAACGATGTCGTAAAACAAGACATGTTTTAAAGGGAGTATGTAAACATGATTGACGATATAAACTTGCGAGAACGTATATGTTGTTTTGTTTGTTTACTATATCGTGATGCTGGCACGTATTAACTTACAATACCTCATGTATTGCAACGTTTGGAGTTAAGATATAGCATGTTTCAAACGTTTGTTATAAAAATAGGACTCCGTGGGCAGTTTCGTTAGAAACTCCAATCGATTGCCGCTTCAATACGATGTACCTGTCATCCAATTAGGATACACTAATTCTAATGCACAAATGACATTAATCATCTCTTTTCTAATGAAAATTGAACACTAGTTCAAAGTCGATCATCCACAAAATTTCAATACTGTGTGTTCATAATACCCTAGACCTTACACTACACAACAAGATTAACTACATATTAGTGATGGACCAAGTGTTCACCTATATGGTGGGTTGTGAAATGTGTACTGAGCGGTGATGGACCAAGTGTTCCGCGATCTTATTTCTTGCCTCATTTAGCTCCGATCCATGATGCCGATGTCAACTAGTGTTCTACCGGTTTTACCTCACCAACTAGACCACTTTGCTCTATCTTTTCTTGGCTTGACGCACTTACCATTCTTATTGAACCCCACATATGTAAGTTCTTGCCTATTCATCCTTATGTCTAGCTCACGATAACTAGCTATAATAATACTACTACAACAATTTTAACTACATTTAAACACAAGAACAAGAACAAGAACACTTATGACACAAACATTTATAACAAGAACAAGAACATTTACACAAGAACAAGAACTTTTATAAATTTCGGGAAATTGATTGAAGAAGATGTAAAACTTCATTTAAACAAACAAAAAACCTTGTTAATGGAACTTATGGTATGAGTGAGAACTTGATGTGTTTCCTTTTGCAAAATGCCTATGGATCTCCCAAGGTTGGATCTCCCAAGGACCAAAACCTTCCTCACATACAACCAAAAATGGAATAGAGATGGTGTTTATGGAGAAATTTCAATGGAATTTGGGTCTTACAAATATATGGTGAAGATGAGCAAAGATGGAGAAGATGAGGGTTGGGAAATGGAGTGTGTAGAAGACTAAGAACAATTGTGGGTTGCGTGTGGGGGTTTGGAGGGCTAAAACCCGCAAAAAAGGGGGTATGGAGGGCCACGATTCCATCTTGGATTCTGGAAAAATAGTGTTTCACCTACTTATCTGTTCATGGTACGATATCGTAATTCTTTTTCGTCGACCAACTTAACAGTTTACGATATCGTAACCTGTGGAAACAACTATATGTTGTACTTAACCCTAAGTGAAAGGAGTAGTTCATTTGTTATGCACTCAAATCTATGAATATTAGAATCCATAGGTTGTTGATTAAAATAAAGTAGAACACTTATGCAATTTTTAGGACTCTTCGTAGGGTTGCATCCAACGATGTCACATACTATATGTACATTAATGTTTGATGTTTCATGTGTAGGATCAGTAGCCGTACAACTACACCATTTGGTAACCAATATTACCAATAAATTGCTCTACATGTGTTAGTGTGTGACCCGAAATAGGCAACAAACATAGATGTTGCTTGCATTGCGCCATTGATAGCAATATGATGTACGTCCGACTAAGTTTTACGTATACATCCTGTATGTATTTGCTTCGTGATGAATGTGAGATTGTGAGTTAGTAGTCACGTAGAACGCATTTCCTTGCAAGTGTAACTAATTTCTTTTAAGTGACAATTAGCTGATCTTATCAAGACCATGACTTGGTTCATGATTGGATTGTTAGAAATTTGATGCCGAGTATTCAAATTTTGAATGGATGAAAATTGTTCATGATCATTATGTTTTTCTTTAAAAATAGCATTGATCGATCATTTGATCCACTTCAAAGTTAATTAAATAGAAGTAAAAGATAGATAAATTATAAAACTTAACTAATTTCATCACAAACAATAGAAGATTATCTTTAAAAAATAAACCTTAAAATATTTTCCCGTTTTTGTTATTGTTCATAATTAGCCAGACTGTATTTTTATCGATCAATATCGATCTCCTTATAGATTGCTCATCTTATATATCGATCATCCTATCGATCTGTTCCCAATCAAGATCGAGTATTTATGTTTATGATCATCTATCGTTCATTTAGTAAACGATCGTAACAGTTTGATCATGATCCTTTCATTTGTTATAGAAAAACCTCGATCAGATCTTTAACCAATACGATGTCGATCTTTTTAAAACACCGCTCATGATCGGTTTCACCCCTACTAGGATTCAGCACATGTTTTGGGATATCGTGATTAGTTCATGTAAATAGTTATGATAGCATAACTTTAAAACGTAAACGCTTACGATATCGTAAGTGTGACGGTTCAAATTCTTAAATTTTTATAATCCTAACGGCACAATATCCGATATCATAACTAGTAGATACTATTAAACAAAAATCCCCCAAATTACGATACCGCCAGTTACGATATCGTTTATCAGGTAGGTTGTAATTGCGAATTCGTAAACATGTTGCACCTCAATTTTAAAAATAAAGTCAATCTATGTAAGGGTTATCAAGTCAAACTTGAATAGGTTTGCGAAGTCAGGTCCAGAAACGCTTCAATATTACGATACCGCCAATTATAGAGTATGTGGAATTTTCATCAAGCGATGGCGCATATGTGGAAAGTTATAAACGTGTTTATTTAAGGTATCGCAAACAAAGTAGTTGTCACATTTACGATCTTGTACACTATCAGAGTTGAGAATCTCGCACTAGTGCCTAAATAATCAATGCACCTTTACGATACCGTCGGTCTTCACGTTCAGTTCTCTATTTACTCAACCTGTATTTCAGATATCATGACTTCTTAAGCATATAGTTACGATATCGTAACTAAACTTACCAAAACATGGCGGTTATTCGAAACGCAGTGTTCCCGCCATACTTGTGCCGTGCCAGTTTTACTTGACGAACGTGACCAGTTTACGATATCGTAAACACATATTTACGGCAGTTTCGCAGAAAACGGCGCCAAACACCGTAAACGTGTGCCGTAGATGAGGGTGTTTGCACTAGTGGGAGTAGCAACTGGAGTGGTGTCAGTCATGCCAGCTCTGCTAAGTATGTCTCTGGCATACTTTGCTTGGCTTAGAAACAGTCTGTCGAGGTAGGAGAAACCTCAAGACCAAGAAAATAGTTCAGAGAACCCAAGACCTTGACTGAGAATTCATGGTCGGCTCGAGCAATAAATTGTCGGATCGCCCCTACATCATTTCCAGTCAAAAAGATATCATCAACACAGACAAACAGGTAAAGAAATGTGGTTTGGCGAGAGAACACGAACAAAGATGTGTCTGAGAAGTACGGCTGAAAGCCAAGGTCTCGAAGAAAAGAGCTGAAACGATCAAACCAAGCCCTTGGAGCCTGTTTTAGCCCATATATAACCTTCTTGAGACGACACACAAAGTCTAGATGGGCAAGATCCTTGTAAACAACCGGCTGAGCCATGTAGACTAAAGTATCAAGAACACCGTTGAGAAAGGAGTTCTTGACGTCAAGCTAATGATCCTTTGCCAGAATACAGGGGGCACACATGCCAGGCTTAGGAAATACAGAAGATGAACTCAACACACCAGTTCTAATCAACAAAGAAATTGTATTAGGAGCCACATGGGGTAATCGAGCATGCCACAACTCAAATGATGCTCTTGTCTTATTTTGGGAGATGAAAGAAAGCAAAACAACCTCGCCTCGATCTAACACATAGAGACCGTCCTCACTGTGGCCCCTTCCCACGATCGCCTTGGTGACTTTGTGCTGATTAAAAAAATTGCGATCATCAAATATAACATAGGCATCAAGATCCTTAGTAAGACGGCTAATAGACAGTAAGTTCTTGGTTATTTCAGGAGCATACAACACATCACATAGGCGTATATAGGGAGTAATTTGAATATCACCAGCATAATGAATAAGAATCTTATCACCATTTCCAAATGAGATTCGAGAATTACTAGCATAAGGGGTCACACTCTCTAGTGTAGAGGCGACTGAGCTGAGGTGATTGGTTGCTCCGGAATCAATATACCAATCAGAAAAGATGGTATATGGCTCAATGTACAGAGAAGACCCAAGCTGCTGAGTCAAGTGGGTAGCTTCGTCACCGCGGCGGGGAGGAGGAAAGAGCTTGTAGCACGTCTGAGCATCATGGCCAAACTTATGGCAATACTTGCATTTGAGAGCAGATCTGCTCGAACCAGTACATGCCGAGCCACCAGAACCACCATAAGAACTGCTAGGAGATGACCGGCCGCCGGAGATTTCCACTCGTGCGTGGTCCCCACACGCCGCTGCTTTGTTGCCTAGACTGTTCGGCGTCGGCCAGGAACACTGATGGAGTGGAATCTGCTGCTCCAAAGACCTTCAGAAAGGCCTCATGAATCTCTGCCTCCGCCACAACATCGGCATATTGAGGAGTGGGAAAACGCGATAGGATTGAGGCGCTGGAATCTTTAAACTCAGTACCCAGGGCATGTAGAAACCAAAGCACCATATAATTGTTGGTGGCTGGAGCATCCATAGCAGCAAGTTTGTCAAACAAAGCCTTAAACCTTAAATTTAAATCATGCACGGAACCATTGTTACGAAATTTCATAAGTTGAACACGAAGGCTAAGGACATATTTTTTACTCCGATTTTGAAACACCGAGGCAAGAATATTCCACATATCAGCAGCAGTATCATAGGACATTACCTCGAGAGAGATTGATGAGAGGAGAAGAGAGCATAACTTCTCGTCATTGGACACCAATGATGTATGCCGGACACCAACAATTCGACGACGAACCTTGCTCACGAACTGATCTGCAAAACAAAGCCTCGGGTGTCCCGAGGATAGACACTCTAACGCTCAAGTTAGTATGAGGCGTAAGGCGTATTGTATGTAGAATGAGATAGAGAGGTTCACCAGACCTTCGGTATTTATATGGCTACAATCCGTAGATCACCAAGATATGTATTTATGGTAGGAATACAACTCTTATGGGAATAGTAGTTGTATTACCATGTATATATAGAAGAAGTGTATTTCGGTCATGGTTGTAATACCATGTTTAGGATGGTTGTATTACCATTTTTAAGAGGATGTATATTACTTGTAGAACATTCATAATATACGCATTCCTTGTAAGGATTAGGATTGATGGACATGTGGATCAATCCTCCGCGTATCTCAAGCCCACGACCCTTCTCAGGCCCTAGTTCGAGTATGAATGAGGTCCGAATACGAACCCTGAACTTATCAGTAGCCCCAAGGTAGATCTTCAGAACCTAGAGTGCTCCATCACGAAGGTTGAAAGAGAGGCTTGCTTCTCGAGGGAAAACTAATAACTCGAGGGAGAGTGTTCTCGGAGTGTTAAGCTCGGGGCGTCCTTTAAGGACTATCCTTTCGGGCTTAACCTTCTGAATATCTAACTTTAAGGTCTTTTGTATTCCATCCAAATATACGGACGACTAAGATTAGCTTCTTCTGAAATCCAAATGGTAAATACACGTGGCGTGCAGTCATTGGTAAGTAGAGGCGGTCTGTCCCCCGTCTCTCCAATTGCTTGCATCGGAACCAGAATCGAGATAATTACTCGTCATAAATGTTGTATGGGTTTGGGTTAAATCTCCCAAATCATTCTTCTTGTCTTATTTATTCAAAATCTCTGCTTTCCAAGTTCAGAAAACGCATCAGTATTTCATCAAATCTCCGAAGCCCCAATCTCTGCTTTCTCAATCATCAGTAAGTGCTATCTTCTTTCTTCGTTTGCTTGTCTACTTTTTTCCTTTTCTCTGCTCTGTGTGTGTATTTTTCCCCCATACTCTCTGTGATCATGAGTAATAGTAGTGAAACGATTTCCGTCCCCCATCATGATGAGGGAGAGTATGTATGTACTCAGGCCGAGGAGAGTAGCTCCCGTATCCGTCATAGAGCCGAGACTGTAGTTTTGAAGAAGAAAACCTCTGAAAAAGAGAAGAGATTAATAGCTATGGCCAGGAGGGCTCAGATAGATGAGAATAGCCGCATGATAATGCATGCGGCTGTAGGTGGACCATCCATGAATGGTGAAGGTAGTAGCAATAGGTCTATGAAGGAGGATAAAGCTCATGCTGATGCTGCTATCTTTGTTGAAGGTTGTCCCTTTTCAATTCCTCCTGATGCTGATCTCATGTATTTTGGAGGAGATAGGTCTGCAGGAGAGTTAGCAACTCCAAACTGAGGGGTTATATATGGGAGATTTTTGCAGCATGGGCTGGCATTTCCTTTTCCCCCACTGTTGAGTAGATTTCTTCAGTGGTATAAGGTGCATCCAGGGCAACTGCATGTTGATGCAATAATAATCATAATGGCACTGATAACCTGGTGTGCTCGGAAAGGTTATAAGCCCAGGCTTACTTTGTTGCGGACCTTATATAAGGTGTCTATTGTTAAACAGCTTGTAATATTAACTGTCCGAGATAAGACCATGGGTAGGGCCTTTGTTCTTCCTCGACAGAATGTGGGTTGGGACAAGGTGAAACTAACCTTTGACCAAACCAAGTATGAAGTACCTCCATGGAACTATGATCTCCAAAATGAAGACTGTGAAGATGTTATGACCTCGGACATGTTGATGGATATAGCTGAGGAGTTAATAAGGGAGAGGATCAAACTTAGGAATGGAAAGTTTGTGTCAGGAGATCCCCAGATGGGTTGGCAATGGCCTGTTGAGACGTATCAGTGGCTATATCAAATGCTTGGTTGAACTCTTCAAAATGACAGCTATTTGAAGTTGGCATGCTTCGATTCTCCAAAAGGTGTTGAAATTGAGTTGTATGAAGCCATTATTTCTATGGAGCAAGATCCCCTTGGTTCAGCTAGAGCGCTTCGTGCCTTTAGAGCAATAGAAGAGAGGACAGCTCAGGAAGAGATGTCCGAGAGAGATGTGGATAGGGAAATTACTGGACTTATGCCTGATGCACTTATGCCTGATGCACGTTGGAGGTTTAAGAGATTGGTTCAAGGACCTAGGAACACTCAAGTAGAAGTTGAGGGTCGACATGTGACAGAGTGTCCCTTCGTACATGTTGCCCGAGATCCATCAGATGAAGAGGAGGATAAGAGTACAGCCCTAGTAAGGTGTCCGAGAAGGGAGATATCTCGGACTTCTGTATATTCGCTCACCATGTCTAGTAGGACTGAGAATGAAGAATCTTTAACTTTTGTAGTAGTCTCTGACACACTGCCTGAGGGTATTTCTTCTATGTTATGTGTGACATTTTCTTTCATATTATATCACATATCTTGATGCTAACTCCATTTCTTGTATGTGTAGTGGGTTTTTTCAAGTCCTAGAATGCCTTGGATATGTTGGCTCAGATTGTCAAGTCGAGGAAGCAAAAAGATCATCACGACAAGAATAGGGATGCTGAAGCCTCAGGTAATTCCATAGGCGCTTCCACCAAGTCTCTCAAAAGGGCTAGGATTGAGCTCGAACCGTTGGAGGGTTCGAGAAATACATTATGCCTCCTCCTCCAGAAGCCAGGACCGAGATTACTCCGGAGTGTCCTGAAGTTAACCAGGTATGCTTAACTTAGCTCATAGCTTGATAACATATGTCATTGTCTAACTGTCCTGCTCTTCTCCACAGTCTCTGAATCATATGAAACACTTGTATGGTTCTGCTAAAGAGTTGTACTATCGTTGCCAAGAGCGAGAGGCTGAATTGGAGCAGTTGAAGGAGCAGATGGCTAGAAAAACTAGCGGGCCTTCTGAAATGATGAAGCATCTCCAAGATGAGATGGCCCAAGAGAAGGAAAAGAGAGAGGCCTTTGAAGCGAAAGTTATGTCCTTGAAGAAGGAGAAAAGGTCAATGAGTAACTCCTTTCAAGAACTGAAGAGGAAGATGGCCGCAGTGGAGGCAGAGAAGAACCGATATACTAATCCCGATTACCAGAGGAAGCTGGTTCGGTTGATAATGGACTTCTGCTTGAACTGCCCCGAAATGGAGGCCCATCGCCAAGAGTATGGCGAGTTTTATCATAAATCAGAGCTTCCAAAAATGTGGGTCTATCTTCAAGAAGTTCTTAGTGAGAAAGGTCAAGGATTGTTGGCTCCTGATTATACTTGGCCAGAGGTGACAGAAAAATTGGAGGAGTTCAGGGCGAAGTTTCACCGGATTGGGGGGGTTCGAGACTAGTTTATTAACTAGTCTGGAATCCTTGGAGAAGGCTTTGACCTTAGAAGAGTTTCAGGAGAAGCTGTGCAGTTTATATCCTGCACTGTCATTCCTGGTGGAGAAGTCGGTTGCAGAGGCTTCAACTAAGGATGATAAAACCCCAATGAAGAGCTAAGAACTTTAATTCCTTAGAGCCTTCACTCTCATTTAGGATTTTCTTCTTGCTGCCAAACTTTGGCGCTAATGTATTCTGAATATCATGCCTTTTTTTTAATGAAATTAATCAGTCTTTCATCTTCTTTTATCTCCAGTGTTGCATTGCCGCCTGTGCTGAATTGCAGGTTAAGTATGAAGCTGTCCTTCAGAAGGGCAAGAATCTGGAGGAAGATTTAGGTAATTCCAAGGGCCGTTTTAGCCTCGTGCAGGAAGAGTGTGATAGTCTTCGTGGTGGGCTCAAGATAGCTTTGGAGCAGAGAGCTGAACTGAACAAGCAGTTGAGTGATCTTCAGGCAAGGTATAAGATTCTAGAAGAAGAACACAGTAGAGTCTTGGCCGTCAATAAGGACTATGACCGTGAATGGAGAAAAGCCAGGAGTGACTTGACAAAGATTAAGGGTGAAGGTCATGAGAAAAATCTTCGTATTTCTACCCTTCAGAATGAATACATCAACGTGAATCATAAGATTTTCACCGCCTTAGATGATTTGAGGATATCCAGGCCGAGTTGAATGCTTGCAGATTCCAAATAAAGGAACTAGAAGCTCAAGGTGTGTTTGTCACGCTTTTAGTACCTCCAAGGAGAGAGATAGGTGGGCCCTCTTCAATCCCGAATTTAGGTCTGTTGATGAGGCCTTGTGTTCGAGGTGGTACATCTCGGGGTACGGTGATCCCTCCAGAAGGAACTTCGTTTAGAAGAGGACGAGGGGCACCACCTACTCCCGGGGCTCATAGCTTGTCAGACTCTCCTTCTCGACCTGCAATTATAGGAAATAGGGAAGGATCTCCTACACCTTCTCAATTAATGAGGGTGGCAGAAGAAAGTAACTGGGGCCGTGGCCTTCATAGTAGTCGAGGTCGTGTCTCTACTTCTTCTCGCGGTCGGGGACGTATCCCTATTTTCAAAGACCTTCACAAGGTGTAAGAAGTTGTTAGTGTAATAACACTTTTTGATTTTGCCTTTATAAAGGTCTTTAGATTGCAATCCTTGAGAAGATTGACTCTTAGGCTTATGAAGAGCCCGAATAAATAGTGGCATGTACCTTAATAGGTGTATCATATTGAGAATCGAGTTCCAAACTTTGTGAGTTTGTGTGACTCGTATCATGTTAGTCTTTGACCATATACTTTTTATAAGTATATTATTTTATTTTGGCCCAAGGTGATTGTAATTCGGACACATAGTCCAAACAGCCTATGTTAGATAAGCATCAGTCACACGCTTATAAGCGTATGAATCTTAGGCAGCAGTCTTTACTTATGATTTATAAGGCATATTATCTCTTTGTATTAGAGGATATTGACTGCTTCAAAATAAAATATAAGATACATATTTGAAAAGAAACTGTATTCTTCGAACTTGAGAGGTCGGCAAAATTATAAAAGACAACCCCGAGTTTGGGAGCTCAGGTATGAAAAAAATAAAAAGATGAAAAGAAAAGAAGCTTGGCCCGTAGGCCTTATTGAAGTAGTTTCTCCTTATTTGGAGAAGATCTACTTTGTTTTAGCTCTAAGGTACCTGCGTAGGAAGGGCGCCATGATGACAGGGTCCAAGTGCTCTCCTTCGTGTGTGTTTGCAAGAGGTAGAATCCACCAGATTGTGTTGTGGAGACTTTGTATGGCCCTTCGTCCTCAGCTCCAGCGCTCCTTCTAGCTTGTTAGTGCACCACGGGCCAACTGGCATTACCACTTCTCCCACTTGGAAGGTTTGATGGCGTCTTTTGTGCCATAGTGCAGTCATCTCGTTGTAGGCCTCTTCCTCGAAGTGAAACACCAGGGGTTGTTCGAGATCAGGATCGGTGACCAGATCCCCTAGGACAGTGTTGATGGCCGAGATGTTGCTCACTTTTCTGGCGTCACGGATAGCCGTGATCATGCATGAACGCGCCACTCCTTGATCTTCTTTGATGGAAGCTACTCCCTGTGGTGTTGGGAACTTAAGCATCAGATGGTAAGGAGACCATACAACTTTAGCTTGGCACATCCAAGGTCTGCCAAGAATGATGTTAAAGGGGGTAACTGTATCGACCACCACAAATATGCAATAAAGGGTTAGGCTTTTCGCTCCTTCTGCCACTGTGACTGGAAGTGTGATTTCTCCAAGGGGTATGATTGGATTTCCGGTGAACCATGAGATTGGGCCTGTAGGCTTGAGGTCGTCCTTGGTAAATCCTAGCTTTTGGAAGCAGTCTTGTAACATCACTTCTACTCCACTCCCGTCATCGACAAAGACTCTCTTTACCAGGGAATCTTGTATTGTTGCAGAGATGATAAGTGGGTCAGAATGGGGCATCTGTTTTGGCACGGTATCTGCATCCGAGAAGGTGATGGTTTTCTCGGGGCGGAGCCTCTTGTTGACTGGCTCAGTGTGGGGTATGGCCCGCACACTATCCTTCAGCTTAGTAAGGGAAATTGTTTCTCCCGTGTAGCCGTTGATGCCATTGATAACTCGGTTAGCTCCATTTGGCAGCGGTGGTGGAGGGTCTTGAGGATTGTTGCCCCCACCGTCTTGGTTATTGTTGTTGTTGTTGTTCCGGGAGCCATCCTTCTTCTTCTGCCAGGGCTTTCCCCATATCTCTTTTGGGTGCCCTGATTGTCACCAGTTATTGAAGGTGCAATCTGTTTCACAATTCCTTGTCGGATCAATTTCTCGATCTCATTCTTGAGCCAGTAGCACTCATCAGTGTCATGCCCCCGATCTCGGTGATATTGGCAGAATTTCGGGGATCTTTGACGCTCGGCTGAATCCTTCATGGCGGGTGGGTCCTTTAAAAGGTGCCTGTGAATGGACAAGATCTCAGCCCGAGATCTAGCTAGAGGAGTGTAGGACTCGAAGGTTGTTTTGGGAGTGCCCTCAGTTTTCTCGACCTTCGGCATCTTCATCTTGGGTTCCTTTCCCTTATTGTCGAGGTCTTGAGGTCTTTTGCCTATTATTGCATTCGCATTGCTAGCATATTTCTCCATGATGGCTTGGAGGTGTTGAATAGCGGTAGGATTCTTCGTTGCCAACTTTATTCTCAGAGTGTCGTCACCTGTACTCATTCGATACAGGTTTATCAAGAGGATTTCATCTTGATCATAGCATCTCGTGGCGAGATCCATATATCTGTAATAGTGTTCTATCACAGACTCTCCTTCCTGCTGCCTTTCGAGGATTCGTCGATCCCTTTGTGTTCTTTCTTTTACAGATAAGATCAAGTTGGATCCGCTGTATCCAAATTCATCCTCTTGGTCAAGGTCTTCCGGATTGTTGACGCGATCGTTGTGATTTGTATCAGTTTGAATCACTATCCTTGGGCCGAAGTTCGGTATTTCAGATCCAACAGGGTTTGATCCAGAGGGTGGTGCTATCCGGTCTTCTGGAATAGAGACTTGATTTGGGGCCTCATCTATCGGGGTATAAAGTGGTTGACTTGCGTTTATCAGAGATGCCACGAAGTCAGGATTTTGGGAATGTAGGTCTCTCAGCAGTGTTCAGACATCGTCAGGGATCGTTCTCAGAGTGATGTCCGAGACAAGGTTGATATAGGGCGGCTCAGAGCTTGGCGGGTTATGTCGTACAGTTTGGTTTAAGATTTCCCTGAGACGTCTTTGTCTTTCCCTCTGTTAGAATTTGTCGATTTCTTTGTGCTTTTTCTTCCACGAAAAAGATTGAATCAGATCCGCTGTAGTTCATGTCAGTCTGAATCGAGATCCTCTGACCTGAGTTTGGTACTTCAGGTCCGGCAGGGTTCGATCCAGAAGGTGATACTCTAGATACAGCAGGATTTGGACCAGAGGAGTTTGGAACAATGAAGTTTCCAACAGAGTCCGTTCCAGAAAGTGGTTCTCTGGATGCATCAGGATTTGGACCAGAGGAGTTCGGAACGCTGAAGTTTCCGGCCCCAACGGTAGAGCTTGGTGGTGGCTCCGAGGTATAGCGTGCTCGAGATCCTCTGGGTTGATCTCGTCTGCATCCTTGAGGGGGCTGCTCAGCTTCTAAGTTTTCCTCCGGATTTCGCCCTAGTACACGGGCGCTTCGCCTGGGTTGCTCTGCTTCAGACATGGCGTGAGAAACTTGTTGAACAGGTGCGCAAGATCAGATCAGACACAAAGTTTGGCGACGTCATCAGTAGATGTGGCGTCCCACTGGGCGTGCCAAATTGATGTATGTCGGACACCAACACTTCGACGGCGAACCTTGCTCACGAACAGATCTGCAAAACAAAGCCTCAGGTGTCCCGAGGATAGACACTCCGACACTCAAGTTAGTATGAGGCGTAAGACGTATTGTATGTAGTATGAGATAGAGAGGTTTACCAGACCTTCGGTATTTATATGGCCACAATCCGTAGATCACCAAGATATGTATTTATGGTAGGAATACAACTCTTATGGGAATAGTAGTTGTATTACCATGTATAGAAGAAGTGTATTTCGGTCATGGTTGTAATATCATGTTTAGGATGCCTGTATTACCATCTTTGAGAGGATGTATATTCCTTGTAGAACATTCATAATATAAGCATTTCTTGTAAGGATTAGGATTGATGGACCTGTGGATCCATCCTCCGCGTATCTCGAGCCCACGACCCTTCTCGAGCCCTGGTCCGAGTATGAATGATGTCCGAATACGAACCCTGGACTTATCAACCAATTTTTCGTAGTCCACCTTCTTCTTGGTGTACACCGCGTTGGAGGTGGCACCACCTGGGGTAGAGGAGCCGGTGGCGGCCTGAAGGAAGGAGGGTGGTGGGGGCACATCAGGGCATAGAAGCGTCCCGTCGAGATGTCCCAAAAGCTTCTGGGAGCGAAGGAGGGCTGTCACTTGCTTCTTCCATAGCATATAGTTGGAAGCGTCCAGCCTGACAGCCAGCAGGTGGATCATGTTGGAGTATGAAAGTTTGTCACCGTCGGAAGTCATCGGGAGGGACGAAAAAATATATATATTTTTGGAGTATATGCTTAGGGTTTAAGACAGAAAGGAGAAAAAGGGAGGATTTTTATGAATTGTAGGATTTAATCGAGAGGAAGAGGAAGAGACAGACGCGGCTGTCGTAGAGAGAGGAAGAAGCAAGAGTTTAAAAGGCTGATACCATATTAGAGTGAAAGGCTTGATACTTAGCCTCTGTATATTATTCTCAATATATAGATTACAATGATAAATATAAAAGGAAAGTACAACTAATACAACTACAATTCTATCAGTATGACTGTGTTCCTATCCTCATCAAATCAATCAGAGATATCCTCTATCTTTAGAGTAGCCTATTAAAAATAATTTCTACCTATTGATGGAGGTGCGACTCCAGCAATCAATAGAGTATTCTCGAGTTACGCAGGAGATTGGGCTTATGGGTCCGTTGACCTAATCCAAATAAATATGGCATATATTCTGAATTGCCTACAAGAAATACATTTCTTATAATTATAGGAATACAACGGTTATTACCATGAATTACAAACTCTGCCTATCTAAGGATTGGAACTCTATAGATACAAAGGTTTGGCTATCTATGTTACATACACTATGCTTTTATACTTATTGCTTCTCAAAGCTGTAACTAACTTAACCATCAGAGTGCCTACCCCCGGCCACCCCAAGGTCTGTTTTGCAAATCAGTTCGTGAGCTTGGTTCGAGATCATCCGCGGGTTCCGGACATCCATCAATTTGTTACGCCAAGTGGAAACTTCGTGCTTATTTTGATCAATCGATCCCAAACTCATGACTGATCCGGCTAAGGACCTTTGCAGGAGTCAGCTAGTCCGTCCTCTGGCCCCAACAGGAATTTGAAGCTAGTGTTGTAAACGAGCCGAGTCGAACGCGGACAAGGCATGAAGACTTGAAGGAAATCTTTGATACACTACGAACAACCAATCTAAAATTAAATTCGGATAAGTGTACCATTGGCGTCGGGGCCAAAAAATTCTTAGGATACATGGTATCCAATTGATTGAAGTCAACCCCGAAAAGATAGAAACCTTGCAGAATATGCAGCCTCCGAAGACAATCTAGGATGTACAGAAGCTGACGGGTTCCCTCTCGGTCCTAAGGCGTTTCCTTTCAAAAGGGGCAGAAAAGCATATGTCTTTCTTCAATATACTCAAGAAGGTCAACCAGTTCAAATGGTCCCACGAGTGTGGAGAAGCTTTTTAAGCCCTCAAAGATCACCTCAAACACTTGCCTATGCTATCGAAGCCTGACAAGGGGGAAGTTCTCTACTTATACATATATGCCTCATAGCTAGCCATTAGTTTTGTGTTGGTAAAGGAAAATGAGGGTTCTCAACACCCCATATAATATGTAAGTAGGGCTCGAGACAAGCTATACCCCCCTTGAACATCCGGACACGCACCGCTACTCTGCGGCCACCACGCATTGCCGATGTTTGGTCAGGTTCACTGTCCCACAATTTGCAGATTCATTCTTTTTTTCTAGGTTTATTATATTTTATAGATACCTGGGATGTGTGCTTGAATTAAGGCTTTTGCAAATTTATTTCGACTGGTTACTGAGTATCTATGCCTATTTGTTGTTCTGCTTCTGACCCGGATTAACTGGACAACAGGAGAACCCCTTGGGCTTCCGGTCTATTCTCTAAACACAGTAGAATAGAAATCCAAGTTGTAGTAGTTTTGACAACTTAACATCAACGATTATGTGTTTGGATTAAAACAAAAGGCTTGTAGGCCGCTTTGAACAATTATGGATACTATCCAAATTAGGAAGAATTCAATGCTTTCGAGTATTGGTCATAAAATTTTTAGAATCATCCTTTTTTTGTTTGTTCATCATGACTAGAGTCATTTACATGATGTTATTGGCATTATTGGGTTGCCGCCACAAGTACGGAGAAGATCTAGATTTCTATAGCCTCAGAAACTTCTCATAACCTCAATAAATTGTAAGTATATTTAGGCAACTCATGTTTTAAATGGAAAAATAGAGAACACCCTCAAAATCCCGTCAGCGACTGTTCAAATCAAAAAAGGTGATCTTTGCTACCCAGTAGAGCAGAATGGTCTTGGAGTTAGATCAATACAGACTATTTTAAAGGGTTGTTGTATTAAATTTTGGTGGAAATTACAACAAGGCAATGCCTTGTGGGCTCAGCTTTGCCTAACAGGTAAAAGGATCATGGCCATCCATTCCAAAGCTGAAAGTTTGTCCAAGGTTCTTGTGGGAGATGGTAAATCTAGTCTCTGGACATTAAATTGGAGTGGAGTTGGGCCTCTATGTTATCTGACAATTCCCGAACTTACAAATATCCATGTTGATGGTTCTGTCCAATTTTCTAGTGATGATAAGATGCAATTTTTCAATGCTCTTTCTATCTTACCATTCAACATTCTTACGGTAGTGGGGGACATTGAATGTTGCCCTTCCAGAGAATATAGGATATTGAATGGAGATTTTACTTTTAGTTATGCATACAATGCTCTAAAGCCTTCAAGGGGTAATATTGATTCACTTTCTAAACTGTGGAACCCTAAATTACAAAAACTATTAGCATTTTTATGTGGAAGCTAATATTCTTTTCTACCATTTTTCCAATGTTCATATGAGAATGAGATTCCACCTTCATTCCTTATGTCCCTTCCGTGACAATTATGATTATTTGGAGGATTGTTTTATTGAATGTAGCTTGGCTCTTTCCTTGTGGTCATATTTTCATTACATGGTTGGATCTTTTGATTTACAATTCCACACTTTATGTGACAGGCCAAGACTAGCACAATTATAGGAATACAACTGTTATTACCATAAGATTTGTATTCTTACTCGAATTATAAACCATGCCGATCTAAGGATTAAAACTCTATTAAATATGAAGGTTTGGTAAACCTCTCTATCTATCTTACATACACTACACTTTTATGCTTATAACTTCTCAAGGCTTTCACTGACTTAAGCATCGGAGTGTCTATTCCCGGCCATCCCGTGGTCTGTTTTGCAGATCAGTTTGTGAGTTCTGTTCGAGATCATCCGAGGATTCCTGACATCGATCAGTAATGGTGTGTAAGGCTTAAGAAATCTTGTATAAACGCTCAAGTTGATCCTCTTTGTTGTTTTCTCTTCAATTTCTTCTTTGAGTATTTCACCAGGAGCGTATCTTATGTTTACTAAGTTGGTAAAATTGATCATTTTGATATCTCTAGAGGTCTCATACCTATTTCCCATCAGTATTTTACCAGGAGCCTATCATTCTATTGGTTATATCATGGAACTACTAAACTGCATTCTAATTTGCTTCACACCATTCCAAGTATTATTTGCTGGTTTATTTGGAAGGTAAGAAATTATTAATTTTTTAGAACATCTTTCCAATGTAGATACTCTGGAAAACAAAATCCATCAAGTATTATGGTGTCACCAATTTAGTGCAAGCCTTTAATGGCTCTCTCTGATTATGACAAGATTCTAGCTAGTCTTGGTTTCCTTCCATTGCATGCAAGACCATCCCAAACTATTATTATTGCTGTTAAATGGAATGCACCTGCTACTGGAATCAAATCAATGTTAATGCATCTTAGCATCAAACCAATCATGAAGGGAATTGAGTTATGATCAGAAATCATGGTGGTAACTTCTTCTCTACTTTCTGTGTTTTTGTGTATGCATTTTCACCATTGATGAGCTTTTGGATATACAGAAAGGGATCAAATTAGCTGCTAATCTCCCACAACCATACACTATTGGGTCTGACTGTTTGCAGATCATTAGAGTTATCCAAAATCCATTCAAAACTCCATGGAACCTATTCGATCTATCTTATTCACTCATGGACACGGTCACTGTACTTTGAGGCAAAGGAATGTGGCAGCAGATGCACTAGCCAATTAAGCATGGACTTTCAGAACATTTTAACTTTCAACTCCAATATTCTGAGTTGCCTCCTAAGATCAGAGGTTTGTTGAACCTTGATAAATGGGGGACTCGTACAATTAGATTACTAGAGAATTGATGCAACTGATGATTTGTTTACTTCTTACGTTTATGGCATATATACCAGCTTCACCAGCTCTCAACCTTTGATGTTGCTCTTCATCAAGCTATTCTGCTTTCACACCCTCAGTTTCTTATCAAATCATACCTAGTGCCCCTTGAATTTTTCTTTGCGATTCACTAATAGACTTCGTGTACTAGATTTAAGATATTGTTTTTGTGTCATGGAGATGTATTTCCCTCATATATTTAATTTATTTTTTTGGAAGTATATATTATCATAGTTCAAAAGCTCTAAGCTTTCCTCTTTGTAATCACTTTTGTTTGGATGTTTTGATGAACTTGAAAATTTGTTGGCCTTTTAAAAATATTATATTTCCCTCCACTTTATAAGTGGTTTTATTTTATTTTTTAAAAGTAACATTAGTTTGTCAGGCTAATACAAGCCAGGAGAAAAGCCAGGAGCGACCGTGAATGGAGAAAAGCCAGGAGTGACTTGACAAAGATTAAGGGTGAAGGTCATGAGAAAGATCTTCGTATCTCTACCCTTCAGAATGAAAACAACAACGTGAATCATAAGATTTTCACCGCCTTAGATGATTTGAGGATATCCAGGCCGAGTTGAATGCTTGCAGATTCCAAATAAAGGAACTAGAAGCTCAAGGTGTGTTTTTCACGCATTCAGTACCTCCAAGGAGAGAGATAGGTGGGCCCTCTTCAATCCCGAATTTAGGTCTGTTGGTGAGGCCTTGTGTCCGAGGTGGTACATCTCGGGGTATGGTGATCCCTCCAGAAGGAACTTCATTTAGAAGAGGACGAGGGGCACCACCTACTCCTGGGGCTCATAGCTTGTCAGGCTCTCCTTCTCGACCTGCAATTATAGGAAATAGGGAAGGATCTCCTACACCTTCTCAATTAAAGAGGGTGGCAGAAGAAAGTAACTGGGGCCATGGCCTTCATAGTGGTCGAGGTCGTGTCTCTACTTCTTCTCGCGGTCGGGGACGTATCCCTATTTTCAAAGACCTTCACAAGGTGTAAGAAGTTGTTAGTGTAATAACACTTTTTGATTTTACCTTTATAAAGGTCTTTAGATTGCAATCCTTGAGAAGATTGACTCTCAGGCTTATGAAGAGCCCGAATAAATAGTGGCATGTACCTTAATAGGTGTACCATATTGAGAATCGATTTCCAGGGTCTGGCAAGAATGATGTTAAAAGGGGTAACTGTATCGACCACCACAAATGTACAATAAAGGGTTAGGCTTGAATAAAGTTACCCCCTTTAACATCACTCTTGGCATACCTTGGATGTGCCAATAAAGGGTTAATAGTGCCCCTTGAATTTTTCTTTGCGATTCACTAATAGACTTCGAGTACTAGATTTAAGAGATTGTTTTTGTGTCACGGAGATGTATTTCCCTCATATATTTAATTTATTTTTTTGGAAGTATATATTATCATAGTTCAAAAGCTCTAAGCTTTTCTCTTTATAATCACCTTTGTTTGGATGTTTTTTGATGAACTTGAAAATTTGTTGGCCTTTTAAAAATCTTATATTTCCCTCCACTTTATAAGTGGTTTTATTTTAGTTTTTAAAAGTAACATTAGTGATTGGAAAATACAAGAGTGAATGGCGAAAAAGGTACTCAAACTATACAAAAGTTTCATCTAAGGTACCTACACTATTTTGACTCATTTTACATACTAAAACTATCCAAAATTCTCATCTAAGGTACCTAAACTATTTTTGTTTCATTTTACATACTCATACTTTAATTTTGTTCCAAATTTGATACCTCCATAAATTTCTCTGTCATTCTCCCTAACAGCAGCAATTTTTTGAAGGGTATTACGGTCTTAATAAAGGGTGAAATGTAAATATTTCTCCTATGAAAAAATTAATTTAATTCCTTTGCGTTATGAATTTTCTAACATTGCAGACAATCAAAATATTCAATAATCATAAATAGAGATGAAAATAACACTCTGATTTGAACAACTTTTTGATAGTTATTCAACCATTTATTTGAGAAAAATACCATAATTACGTTTAATATTAAAGGGTATTGAATTTAATTTTTTATAGGAAAAATAGTTACAGTTCACCCTTTATTAAGACCGTAATACCCTTCAAAAAACGGATGCTGTTAGGGAGAATGACAGAGGAATTCATGGAGGTACTAAATTTGGAACAAAATTAAAGTATGAGTATGTAAAATGAAACAAAAATAGTTTAGGTACCTTAAATGAGAATTTTGGATAGTTTGAGTATATAAAATGAGTCAAAAATAGTTTAGTTACCTTAAATGAAACTTTTGCATAATTTGGTTACCAATTTTGCAATTCACTCAAAATACAAACACAATCTCATGGTTGCTGTGTGATTGATAAGACAGAACCGTCAGTAGTACCCGACGGTTATAAATAACTAGATAACTGCTGACGGTGGTAATGCTAAAAGATCCACTGAATTGAAGCCTTCGCTTGGCCAGTTCCACTAGCGTCCTTAATTAATCGACCCTCGAAGCTTAATTAGTTTCAGATGATAATGAAATCTGACTACGCATGGATTGTTTAGGGCCACAGCACACGACCCTTGTTGGAATTATCTAGGGCTGCAGTTCATGCATTAGTGTTTACATATTCATGGTCGGATCGATGATGGTCCACACAACTCCTAACACAACTATCTCCTTCAAGCATTAGTGTGACACTTGGAATTACACCCAAGTTAATTAATACACTTTCAGGATGATGACCATGTGTCAGTAATCCTTATGTGTTGTACTTTAGTTAGTACATGTGGTACTTGTCTGCCTCCGTATTTGATTATTGTGAAAAGATATAATAAGTACGCAACTAATTGAGCTCGGAGAATACTGGGCTAGCTAAGCAAGTCGTTGGAGATTTGTAGAATATATATAGTACTAAATATATTCGGAGGATGAGCTGTGGAAAGTGAGGTAGGAGCTTGGAAGGGATAATGTCTAGCCATGTGAACTGGCCATGCACGCTACGCTCTATATGCTTCGTTACTTTGTTTCCAAACTAGGCGCACATGAAGCCTACTGTGCCTATTCAGCGTCACAAAGAAACTTTCATGCTTTGTTTTGGACAATGATAGGTGTCCCTTGCGAGGGAGTCTCCCTCCCTATTAGGTGTAGGTGTTATATTGGTTGGTGTATGAAAATTAATTTTTTATTTTATTTTAAAATATTTAATAGGACCCAGTATGGGTCTAATTATGTGAAAAAACTTATATATTTAAGTTGGCCATGTTTGTTGAAACTTATTTATCACTGAAATGAAAAAATATAAATATATTGAACTGAACTGAACAACATATAAATATGTTGATCTGAAAAAAATATAAATATACTGAACTGAACTGAAAAATGGATTTAACTGGAAAAAAAATTGAATATATTTATTTGAACCGAACTGAAAATTTTAATTTAAATTATTTTGGATTGCATCAAATCACATTTTGAAAAAATTATTTGACTTATCTGATCTAAATTGAACTGAATATAAGTTGAACTGAACTCAAAAAACTTTAGAGAACTATAATTCAAAAATATAGAGGAAATTTACTTAACTGAAAAAAATATTAAAATATTTATCTGAATTGAATTGAGTTGAAAAATATTCAGATAAATCATAAACAGACCCTTAGTTCTCCCAATCAATTCATAAATAGACCTTATATATTTACCTCTCAACATTAATATTATATTTGAAATGATAGTTTTTTAAAATAGACCCCCTCTCTAATGGATGGTGGCCCAAACAAAGTCCCACAATATAAGGGACCCATGAGGAGGCCATGGGGAGGGAGACTCCCTCCGAGGGTAGTGTAGACTTCGCGCTTTGTTTTTAGAATAACAAAACTCCTTGCCCAGTCAAGAGAAAATTTTAAATGAAAAAACCTGCATTTTAAACGGATAAATAACTATTAGTTTAAATAGCACGGCGATAAACTAATTTTATTTAATTAAATATAATACTTTACAAATTAAAATTAAAAGTGTAGTTATGTGTAATTACAACAATTATACTTATATTTGTGGTATCTTTTATACAATTATATCCCAAAATATCAGAATCCCCTAGTAGAACTATAAAATACTAATGAAATAACAAGAAAATATTTCAACTCTCTATGTGTAGTGTTTTAAAACGCACTATATATAATGAAATACGAGGCTGTAAACTCCTCATTGTACTTCACAATCATTGGATAACTCCAAGGCTCCAATATGATTTTTTTAGTACTTTATTACAATTTAATAAGTAGAATTAGAAAAAAAATCACTTCAGCTATAATTTAAATAGAAATGGCAATATGAATCTGTACAACGGCAACACATCAGCCTCAAATTTCAGCAGTCAAAAATTTCATGCCTGCATAAAAAACAACTCCAATTTGTCTTTAAGGCATTTGCAAGAATAGCTTCAATTTCAGCCTTATAATAGCTCTTCTCTGCTGAATTGTAGCTTCAACATATTATTCAGCAATATACGATGGAATTAGACTATAGTCAAGTTAACGAAAACTATAAAACATATATAGCTTTCGACGGTCAACATTAAACAAAATGGACGGTAAAAAGAAGCAGCTCTAATGATGAGTATATATATATATATATATATATATATATATATTAGTTTGTAGGTGATTTGTAAAAATTGCAGATGGCAAAAACATGGAGTAGAGCAAGTTGACAACTGCAAAAAAATATGTGCAAGCAATACATAAAAAAACACAAAATCAGTAGTTCAATATACAAATTTAACTTGTGAATTTGCAGAACTATAAACCAATGAACTTGTAAAGTTCTCAATGAAAACCCCACAACAATTTAGAAGAGGTAAAAGTTCATGCATATGCTTAAGAAGTACTATATACCAATGATGTAAGAAGCATTAAAACCTTACAATTGATAAAGAAAATATGTATTATAAAAAACAATATCACCCCACAATCACATGCTGAACAATACTACACCATATTATGCATCATAAGCTTGAACTAATGATCAGCATCTCGTATTTGATCCGATATTGGATTCAACAGAAAACAAACACTTACAAGCTAGATAACAAACACTTACAAGCTTAAGAAAGCAGAAAATCTTATTCTAAAAAATGAACAACATATTCAAACAGATAGCTGATTAGCAAGTTTTTTTAACATCGAGTTGGTCCTCAGAAACCAAATATACACAAAAGCGCATGCATAAAATAGTATCTGGATGTATGTCAACTCCAAATACCTGGAAAGAATGAAAATAGTTTAAGGCATATACATTCAGAATAACTCAATAACTTGATGAAAAGAATAAGCGTTTTGACGCTACCTGATGTGCTTGTAATGAATGGTATCCCTTTAGAAAATTTAGGTTTTATTCGACTTTGAAGTTGACTCATACAACTATAACATAGATCTGCTGTACAAATAGTATCCACACACATTTTCAACAAGTTAAAAGATTAAAAGATCAACTTCTAAATTCTAAGCAAATCTTTTATACTCAAAAACTGTGTAGCAAAAGGAAATTAGCAAAAGACTTAATAAAAAGCAATAACTATTCCTGATTTTTCAGTAAAAGTTGTGACACATATCCCAGAAGAAACATCCATTTCTCTTAAAGTATCAATCAACCAAATTAAATCCAGAGATTAAACTACCAAAAGTAATAAATTATATACCTTGAGGTACAATGGGGCGGAGGTATGATAAGCCAAAAGGATCTCGGTCTTTACACGCCTTCAAACAAAAGAAAACACATATAACGTAATGGCTAACCAAAAAACAAAAATAATCAAATTTTTTTAGGGATTAAACTTGATTGATAGTGGTTTTAAATGTAAAACCTAGACATCAAGTCGAATGCAATGCTGGATGACTCTGATAAGTCCATGGTTCGTATTCTGGACCTCATTCATACTCGGACCAGGGCTCGAGGTACGCGGAGGTTGGATCCACGGGTCCGTCAATCCTAATTCTTTTAAGGAATGCGTATATTATGACCTACAAGGAATATACATCCTCTTAAACATGGTAATACAGCCATGACCGAAATAGACTTCTTCTGTACATGGTAATACAACTATTATTCACATAAGAGTGGTATTCCTACCATGTTTACATATCTTGGTGATCTACGGATTGTAGCCATATAAATACCCCAAAGGTTTGGTACACCTTTTCTATCTCATACTACATACAATACGCCTTACGCATTATACTAACTTGAGCGTCGGATTGTCTACCCTCGGAACACCCGAGGCTTTGTTTTGCAGGTCAGTTCGTGAGAAGGGTTCGTGATCAAGCGCGGGTTGTAGACATCCATCAATTTGGCACGTCCGGTGGGACCCGTTTGCTAATCTTGATCAACACAACCTTCAAATTCATGGTTGATCCGGCTGAAAACCTTAGTGGGAGCGCACGAATCGGTTTTTCGGCCCCGACAGGAGTAAGAAGCATTGATGCCAACCATGACGACGACGAGATAAGCCACGCCGCCAACCAGGAAGCAGGAAGAAGCATAAACGGTGTATACCAATCGCCCGAAGAAGCCTCTCCCTGGGAGTGGGAGAGCAAAATATCTCGCCTGGACGGAACCGTTACTTTTTCACCCGAGGATGCGGTTCCTAATCAATTCCCTCATTTAGATCCCTTAGTAGTCACGGTTAATATAAACCATAACGTGATCAAAAGAGTCCTGGTAGATGGGGGAAGTGAAGTAGAAGTCATGTTTCTCAACTGTTATGAACAGTTGGGATTAGACAAAAGTAATCTCGCTTCCACAAATCCCATATCGAGATTTGCTGGTGATCCTGTTACTCCTTTAGGAGAGATTACTTTACCAGTGCGAGTAGGAGATGGTCCTCAGAGTATAACCCTCTGTTGCACCTTCGCGGTCATCGACTCCAGAGCGCCATTCAACATAATTCTCGAACGACCTTGGATGTGCCAAGCAAAGGCCATCTGGTCCCCATACCACTTGGCAATGAAATTTCCCACAAACCATGGGATAGCCACGGTCCGAGGCGACCAAAAACTAGCTCGAGTCTGTACAGTTCAAGCTATCCGAGAGCCAAAAAAGGAGGATCTCGAACCAGCCAAATACTCCGAGTCCGAGCTGATGCAACTTGGAGAATCAGAAACCGCCGAGGTTGGAACTCTCCTACCCCCCGAGATAAAGTACCAAACTTCGAGATCTCCTCAACCAGTATATAGATGTCTTTTCCTGGAATACCAATGACTTGGTAGGAGTATCCCTCGTATAGCGGAGCATTACCTGAATATCAATCCCTCACAGAAGCTCATAAAGCAGAAACAACGCATCTTTGCACTAGATCGAGTTGAAACCATTAGAGAAGAAGTAGACAAGCTACTCAAAGCCCGTATAATCGAAGAAGTGCAGTGCCCAGAATGGATAGCTAACCCAGTAATGGTCAAGAAGCCAGACGGGAAGTGGAGAATGTGCATCGACTTCACCAACCTGAACGATTGTTGTCCTAAAGACATCTATCCTTTGCCCTCGATAGACCGATTAGTTGAAGCGATCGTTGGATACCAAGTACTAGCCTTTTTTTATGCCTTTAAAGGATATCATCAGATCCCCATGGCAGAGCAAGATAAGGAGAAAACCTCTTTCATAACCGACAGAGGAACCTTCTGCTACAAGATGATGCCTTTCGGACTGAAGAACGCCGGAAATACTTACCAGCGGCTGGTGGATAGATTATTTAAATCCCAGATAGGACGCAACCTCGAGATTTATGTGGATGACATGGTAGTAAAAAGCCGTAGTTATGACACCTTCTTTGAGGACTTAAAGGAAACCTTTGACACACTACGGGTATCCAACCTTAAGCTGAATCCCGCTAAGTGTACCATTGGTGTTGGAGCAGGAAAATTCCTAGGCTACATGGTATCCAACCGGGAAATTGAGGTAAAACACGAGAAGATAGAAGCCTTGCAAAACATGCAACCTCCGAAGACTGTCAAAGATGTACAGAAGCTAACAGGATCTCTCGCGGCACTCAGCCGTTTTCTTTCCAAGGGAGCGGAAAAACACTTGCCTTTCTTCAACGTCCTTAAAATGGCGAACCAATTTGAGTGGTCCCTTGAATGCGGAAAGCCTTTCCAAGCACTTAAAGACCACCTCCGACAACTTCCTACACTGTCAAAACCTGACAAAGGGGAGACTCTTTATTTATATATATCTGCGTCTCAGTTGGCCATCAGTCCTGTGTTGATCAAGGATAAAGAAGGATCGCAGCACCCCATATATTATGTAAGCAGAGCTCTACAGGGGCCCGAGACCAGATACACTCCTCTCGAGCGCTTAATATTGGCCCTTGTGCATGCCTCTCGAAGGTTGCGGCCATACTTCCAAGCACACACGGTAGTTCTCCTAACCAACTACCCGATTAGGCAAATCCTCCAGAAAACGGATGCCTCGGGACGGATGATGAAGTGGGCCATCAAGTTAGGAGAACATGATATACAATATAAGCCTGGGACAGCCATCTAGGGCCAAGCCTTATCTGATTTCATAATGGAGTCTGTTGAACCAGTGGAGATCAACCAACAAGACCCAGTTCCAGACACAGGAAGATGGTGATTATATGTAGATGGATCCTCCAACTCGGGGAGGGGGGGGGGGAAGTGTGTTGGAGTCTTACTCACCAAACCCGATGGAAAGGACCATCCTTACGTTCTCCATTTTGATTTTCGAGCCATTAACAATGAAGCAGAATATGAAGCCCTCATCACAAGGTTAAAGCTGGCAAAGGACCTCGATGTTAGGGACCTCGAGATCTTTAGTGTCTTTCAGATCGTGGTGCAGCAGGTCAAAAGCGAATACGAGACCTGAGAGTACAGTCTCCAAAAGTACCTCGAGATAGTTAAGCCTCTCCTAAATCAATTCCGACATTATGAGCTGAATCACATCCTTCGAGAAGGTAACCATAAAGCAGATGCACTGAGCAAACTTGTTTCCTCGGACCTCAACATAAGATTTTCTCAAGAATTGCTAATGGAAACCTTGGCGAAAAGAAGTTATGAAGAGAGCAGCATCATGGCTGTTGATTTGTCTTGGCAGAGCACTGCTTCCAGTTGATTGGTACTTAGCCCAGAACTTAGCATGAGCTGTGAATATAGACTGCATCATGTCCCTTATCCGTCTGATCAAAATTGTTCTGTTAGGAGAGAAATTATCATAAATATAACTTGTCCTTGCACACCAAATATGCCAAATAATTACGGCAGGGAGTATTCTAGATATATTCATCTTAAAAATTGAACCATCCATAAAATTCCAGTAGTAATATAATTTATCTCATAAGGATTCACAGTTCAGATCTAACAAATCATAGTTTCTATTAATATCTCCCCACACATTTTGAATGAATATGCAACTGTTAAAACAGTGATGCAATTTATCAGAGTGGGAGAGGCAGAAACAGCAAATTGAAGGTTGGTGAATATTCAGCTCCTCAAGAACATCTGCAATAGGGATTATTATGTTCACAAGCTTCCAAAAGAATAATATCATCTTTTTTGGTATAACCTTTGACCACATGTATTTATAAGAAGGAAATGGGATCCTTTAAGCCTTAAGATCTCATAGGCAGAAGACACGGAGAAGTTGCCATTAGGGTCAGGTTTCCAAATCAAAGTGTCCTCATAATTCTCAAACAAGGGAAACTCAGTTGCTAGCATATGATGATATTCACTATTAAAATCACTCTTCATAATATTGAAATAGTGTACCTGATGAGCACAAAATTCACTTACTGTCAAATCTGGACTTGGAAGGTCCAGATTATCATCTGATAAGTCAATAAAGGCTTTATCAAATAGCCACTGAGAGTTCCAAAAGGAGCTATCTCCCTTTTCCAATCTGTATACATGTGTTCTAAGTAGCAATATCATCAATCTCTTTAATTCTGCGCCAAAGTCTAGATCTTTTCAAGTAATCAAGCATAGACCACATAAACTCAGACCACAAATTATCATTTAAATGCAACTTCCACCACAATTTTAAAGAGAATGCCTTTATAGTAATATTCAAATCGTTAACCCCTAGTCCATTCTCCAGTGGTGTATAACTCAACCTTGCCCATGATCTCCAGACTCTTTTTTGTCCATATTCAGTTGAACCCCACAAAAATTTAGAAAATAAAACATTCATCTTATTTACTACCCCTTTTGTAGGATTTATAACTGTTAAAATATGTAAAGGGATAGCAGATAAAACATGTTTTATGAGCACTAATCTTCCATTCTGATTCAACCATTTATTTTTCCATAAAGCCAATTTCGCAGCCATTTTATCAAAAATAGTCTGAAAATAAGAATGCTTAGTTATCCCCAAGTAAATTGGACATCCCAAATAAATGAAAGGGAAGTGACCTTCCCTAATACCTGAAATTTGGTTAACCATTGACTTTAGAGCTCCTGAGGCATGACTGGTTATGTAGAAAGATGATTTATCCAGACTAATCTTCTGACCAGTAGCCCTTTCATATGTTATCAGAAAGTCTTTCAGATTGTTGACACATGTCCTTGTAGCTTTTAGGAAAACAACAGTGTCATCAGTAAAATTAAGATGTGTTATTTTCATAACTGAATGTGGCAACTTAAAGTACCCTATCATTGCATCACAGAGAATAGCTTACTAATATTTCTTGAGAAAACCTCAGTAAGAAGTATAAACAAAAAAGGAGAGAGAGGTTCCCCTTGTTTTATACCCCTAGAGGTTCCAAAGAAACCATTAGGTTTGCCATTTACAAGCACAGAGCACTTTGTTGCAGCAATATTGCACATAACATTGTTAACAAACCTATTGTGAAATCCCAGTCTACTTAAAAAACTCCTCATAAAAGACCATGACACTCTATCAAAAGCTTTGACCTTGTCAAGTTTAAACAGAATGTTACTACCTCCAGATTTGTTATTCAGAAAACTAGTAATTTCTTGCATTAAAAGTACATTTTTAGCTAGTTCTCTTCCCTAAACAAAGCTGAATGTTCAGGGGAGATACTACTAGGCATTATGGGCTTCATAACTAAAATTAACTAAACTGAAGTAAAGTATAATATAATTTTTTTAAATATATTTTAACCATGTATAACAGTGTTCAGTATATTTATAGTTTTCCATGAATATGCTGATTAGTAAATATACCAAATTTAATTTAATTGAAGGACCAAAATTACATAATTAACTATTTATTGAAAATCCGGAAATAATCACGAAAACATGTCTAATTGAATCTGAATGATACATATAGAATCAAGAAAAATAGTAAATTAACATAACTAAGAATAGTAAAACGGTAAAATTATGGTTTGATTGGGAGTAAAATTTCAAATAAATACAATTAAAACTAAAATTGCAAAATAACCCACTAATTAAATCCTAATTAAATGCACTACGAAAACTTGTATTCATATTAGGGTGTGAGTAAGGCAGAATTAAAACTGAATAAATATGAGTATATTGATTCGAACTGAAAAAATATAAATATACTGAGTGGAACTGAAAAAATTAAATATATTTATCTGAACTAAACTTAAATAAAAAATTAATGATTGAAGTTTACTGTACAAAAGTGAAATGAATAGAAATTTAATGAATGAAAAAAAAGTTTAAGACAGTATGATTGAATGCAACTATATTCCATCAATAAAATTGCATTTATTCATAACTAAAATTAAACTAAAGTGAAGTAAAATTAATATATTTTTTCAATATATTCTCAATATTACAAAAATGAAAATACAAAATATCAAAATTATATTAAAAATCAAGAATGTCATTCAAATGTCATAATACTAATTCATATCATTCTATACACTATAATACATATTGTTCTATATGCCAAATCAAATCCTCTCTCTAGAAAGCAAACTCTCTGCCTTCTCTCTACCTTTTCATTTTCTTAGCCGTTAATTATTAGCCGTTTACGGCAGTAACGGCCTTATCCGCGGTGGCGCTATGGCGGATCCACCGCCGGACCGTGCTGGACACCCCAAACCCATGTCATTTCTTCACGCTCTCACCACCAAACCTCCACCCCTGTCATCATCTCTCCCCTCCAACCCACTAATTCAGCCAATTACGGAGTTTAAAGGCAAAATTGCGTGCATTATTACGCCGGACGAAGTTGCCCAACTGTGATCACACTATAGCAACGCTCTGGTCGGAAAATTTCCGAGGCTGAAACCATCGATGGAATATCTATATGATGCTTTCAAATCAGTAGGCTTCAACGGCAAATATCAACTCGGCTCCCTGGATTTCCGACACGTACTAATCCGTTTTGAAGATCCCGACGACTACCGGAGATGCTGGATGAAGCAAGCATGGTCTTTCAAAGGTCCGGTCATGAAAGTCTTCAAGTGGACTCCAGATTTTACACCGGAGTCAAAAATCTCTATCATTCCAATCTGGGTAACGCTTCACAATATCCCTCTATTTTGGTACAATACTGCGATGCTGGAAACTATTGGTAATAGCATTGGCAAATTCATAAAAATGGATTTAGCTACTGCAACTCTGTCTAGGCCCCGAGCAGTTAAAATGTGTGTTAAGATAGATTTATTGGCCAAAATCCACAATACAGTGACTTTAACTACTAGTGTAAGTGGTGATGTTGCAGACTTTGAAATTGAATATGAGCAGATACCATTATACTGTAGGCACTGTAAGAAACTAGGCCATGAAGCTATAGAGTGTAGAATTCTGCACTCTGACCTAAAGCCAGCTCCATATAACCCCAGATTCAACAATTACCTTGGCTCCAAAGCTAACCATCCACCTCAAAGAACACCCAACACTCTTTACCAAAAACAAACTCCCACCCCTCAGACAGCCTCCTCTTCTGGCACTACTTATGCAGATAAGCAGAAAACTTTGAAAAACCAAGCCCCTCAGATGGGAAAAGCCCAAACCCAACCAAAGGAAACTGAACTGAGATATGTGCAGAAGGTGCCTCCACCCCCACCCCCCATGCAGAAGGTGCTTCCACCCCCACCCCCATACAAATAGATGATGACCAGCCATTATCCCCTCAAAAGCTTAAAGGAAAAATGAGTGACATCCTTGATACTACTTTCACACCACTGGAAGCCAATCAGGACTGTTACATCACTTCCACATCTGGAGACAAAGTGACAATTGAAGAATCCCTCACTACAAATGTTTATCCACCTTCCCAACCTATTGAGTCCCCTACTCGCACTCAGACTGAAACTTTGTCAGACTCACATACTGCTCTCACAGTCACCTCAGAACCTGGTCATACTCCCCACTCAAATCAACTCCCTGTCCAATCACCAACAGCACAATGGTCTACTCCAAGAAAACCAAGGAATTTTGCAGCTGATGATATTCACATCCATTCAGGTAACTCTCTTTCACCTGGTAACTCTTTTAATGCTGATAAACTTCCTTTCCACTCTCAGCCAAGAACAGGGAACAACAGATTTCTTCCACTTATACAAGAGGATGATGAGCAAGAAAATGTGGAAAAAAATGTGGATGAAAATAGGGAAGACAATCCTATCAGAGAGGTGAATTAGGTCTCCAACATATTCCTACCCTTACTACAGGAAGGAGAGGATCAGGAACATACATCTTATGAAGAGTTCACAGATGCCCTGATGGACAAACAACAGGAAACTCAAGATGACACTCTCACTGCACCTACAATATCCAACACCTCAGCAACTGAGCAAATCCAAGGTACTGTCTCCACCTACTTTACTCAGGTAAATAAAGTCCTTACCAGGACCGCAACAAAAAGTATCCAACCTCGTAAATATGATAAATAAAACCTTAGGTATTAATATCTTGGTTTGGAATGTCAAGGTATGGAGACTTCAATTTTGAGGATTGAGAAACTAATAAGAATTCATAAACTGGACCTTATCTGTTTCATTGAGCCTCAGCACAAAAATCATGAAATTTTTGAATATTGCAAAAAATTTCATTTTACTCACTGCATGCACTCATCTCTATGTGGTATTTGGATCATGTGGAATGACAGTTTAGTAATAAATCTAAGGCTTGATCATAACCAATTCTTACTAGTACAGATCAACAGCCATATACTAAATCAGTCAATGGAGACTGTTTTTGTGCATGGTTTAATATCTAGGTAAGGAAGAAAATATTTATAGTATGACCTGGTTAGTTTACAGCTTACTGAGTGCTTATACATAGGTGATTTCATTGCCATGACTACCATCTCTGAATATAAAGGACCTACTTCTCCTAAATTAGGTAGTATACAGGATTTTAATGATTTTATTAACACAATGGCACTTCACACACTGAACACAGTAGGGAACTTCTTCACATGGACAAATGGCAGAACCAATGAAGGTGTAAAAAATCTAATTATTGAAAGACTGGATAGAGCATTGTGCTCCCTCCAATGGCTATCAAAATTTCCACAATCTTCTGTCCGAGTCCTAAATAAATTATCTTCTGATCACTGTCCTCTTCTCTGTAGAATTGGATCTGATATTCCTTCTACTCCAAGACCATTTAGATTTGTCAACACCTGGTTTAAAAGAGACCATTTCAGGGATTTGATTAAATCTCACTGGAATGAACCTCTGGAGGGTAGAGGAATGTTTAAACTATTTATCAAGTTAAATAACCTCAAAGTTCATTTGAAAAAATGGAACAGAGAGATTTTTGGCAACATTACTGATAATGTAGTTAAAGCAGGAGAACAATTGAGACTCCAGGAATGTGCTTTTGAATTTAATAGTTCAACTGATGAGCTAATTAAATTAAATAAGGCCAGAGCCATTTTAGTTAGATCACTAAAAGAGGAGAAACATTTCTGGAAAAATAAGGCTAAGGTAAAATGCTTTAAAGATGGTGATGAAAATACAAAATTTTTCCATCAATCTGTGAAGGAAAAAAGATGTAGACTTTCAATCACTAAAATTAAAAGTGCTTCTGGGAGGTGGCTTGATGACAGTACTGAGATAGAAAATGAAGCCATCATTTTCTTCCAAAACTTGTTATCTGATGAGCCTCATCCTGAGCATGAACTTTTTGCTTCTCATTTTCTCTCCAAAATCCCTAATTTGGTGACTAAGGAAGATAATGAGGAACTAATTAAGCCAGTTACCATAGAAGAACTAAGGAAAATTGTTATCAGTCTTAATAAATCAAGCAGTTCAGGACCAGATGGTTACACTGCTCAATTTTATATTAAGGCCTGGGACATTATTAGCCAAGATTTTTTAGAGGCATCAAATGATTTCCTGTCTAGATCACATATACATAGGGGCATTTCCAGTACCTGGATCACTCTGATTCCTAAAAAAGAAACCCCTATTTCCTTTAGTGACTACAGACCAATAAGTCTTTCCAATGTTTCCAATAAATATTTTTCAAAAATACTGATGGAAAGACTTAAATCTTTGATGGCTAGATTAATTTCCCCACATCAATCTGCTTTCCTCCAGAATAGGGACATTGCTGATAATGTCATCTATCTGAAAGAATTGTTCAGATTTCTGGATAGAAAAGTCAGAGATCCTAATTGCATTCTTAAATTAGATTTAATGAAGGCTTTTGACAGGGTCAGCTGGTCTTTTTTAAAACAAATACTCCAAAAATTTGGTTTCAGTGGCAAGTTTATTCATTGTACACTCAAGAATCTATCTGATGCATGGTTCTCAGTCCTGATCATTGGCAGGCCAGTAGGATTTTTTTAAGCCACTAGGGGCATTAAACAGGGTGACCCCCTCTCCCCCTTTCTGTTTAATCTTTTTTCTGAGGCATTTACCAGAAGCTTAGCTTTCATCTTTGAAACTGGTAAACTCAGCTACTACAGCCTACCACCCCATGCTATCAATACCTCCCATTTATCCTATGCTGATGACACTGTGATTTTTTTAAAAGCCTCCAGACTCAATTTAATTAGAATTAAGGCTTTTCTTGTTAAATTTGAGGACACCACAGGTCAGAAAATAAATTTTGAATAAAGTGAGGTCTTCCTGGGGAAACATGCCACAGACAATAAACAGAGACAGGTCTTGAGTATACTTGGTATGAAAAAAGGTAGCTTGCCATTCAAATATTTAGGAGTAGAGATTTTTTCTGGTAGAACACTCAATATCCATTTTCAGACCATTCTGGAATGCATAAATAATAGAGCTAAAAACTGGAAAAATATTTGGCTATCTGCTGGTGGTAAGCTGACTCTAATCAAATCATGTTTACAGTCTTTACCACAGCACATATGGTCAGTGTTGGAGCCAACTAAACAGATCATAAAAAAGATTGAGAGGAAATTCTCAATATTTTTTTGGGGCTCCACTGACAAAGGACCAAAGAAAACTTGGAGGAAATGGGATGCACTGTGCTATCCAGTTTCTCAGAAAGGTTTAGGTTTCAGGGCTCTTTCCACCACAATTACAGCTTTCTCATGTAAATTGTGGTGGAAATACCAATTAGGGAATGCACCATGGTCCCAATTTTTAGCATCCCTACCTGATACACACAGAACGTCACAAAACTGGAAAAGAATATGTAAAGTTAACAACTTTGCAAAAAATAATTCAAGGGTCATTATTGGCTCTGGCTCCTGCAATTTTTGGAGCTCAAATTGGACAGATTTTGGTCCAATCATTGACCACTGTGAACCTCCCTCAGCAGGACTTCTTCAAATCACAATTGCAGAATTTATCCAAAATAAAAATACACCTTTGCCTTCTCTGCACCAGCACCTTCCCAACCATATCTCCCATTTTCTCCAAAATGCTACTATCTCACCCCATAAAGAAGATCAACTGATCTGGAAGCCAAATGTCACAGGAGCCTTCACTATCAAATCCACATACCTTACACTGAGACCTGTCCTTCCACATAGGCCTGTTCTTAAAATTATCTGGTCTCCACAGCTACAAAAAAAGATTTCAATTTTTATGTGGCGACTACTGAATGCCCTCCTGCCCTTTGATGATATCCTCTCTTTCTCAGGTTTTCAGTTTGCCTCAAAATGTTGTTTCTGCAACTCCCAAGACTCACTACACCATTTTTACAACACATGCCCTGTCACTGTTGAAATGTGGAAGGTGATGCACTCTTTATGTTTCACCAAATATTTCTACTGTGATAACCTTTGGGACAGGCTTGCCACACTTTGGGCTTTTCAGGGACTATCACCCATCCACACCCGGCTGAACCACATTGCTCCTGCAATGGTGTGCTGGCTATTATGGAAAGCAAGGAACAAGAGACTTTTTGAAGATACCCCTCCATATCTGCAACAACTATCCAAAGATCTTAAACATGAATTGTATTGGGCATTTGTCAGGCACCCCATGTCCTTCACTAGACAGGTGGATTCTGAACTGGCACTTGCTGGGATTACTCCAACCCCATCCATCCCTCCTAAATCCAATATAATCCCTGTCAGATGGAGCACTGATTTCCAAGGCCTCAAAATTAATGTTGATGCTTCCTGGCAACATGGCAAGGCTGGCATTGGTTTGGTTTGCAGAAACAACCTAGGGACACTCATCCAAGCAAAGACTGACTTTTTAGAAGCCACTGACCCCCTCCATTAAGAATTGCTAGCCATCAAAGCTGGAATGGAGCTAGGAAGACTTTCTGGACACTCAGAAATTACAGTGGAATCTGACTGCTTACAGGTTGTGAATATGATACTCAATCCACTCAAGAGGCACTGGAAGTTGGCTACTTTACTAGATTCCATCTCAACCACCCTTAGCTCCTGTCATTTTGTTCATACTCTCAGGGAAGGTAATCAACCAGCAGATTTCTTGGCTAGGTGGGCTGCAAATGCAAAATCAACAGAACATTTCAATGAAGCAACACTCCCTCCAACCACAAAAGGATTGCTATATCTTGATACAGCTCTGGTCCCTACTATAAGGATCCATAGAGGTCCTCTGTCTGATCCAGGTTGACTGTTTCTTAACAGTACTTAGATAGTTTACAAATTGTAAGGAAGAGCTTCTTCTTTTGTGTGCACTAATCTCAGTTTTCAGTTGGTGGTTGCCTTGTGTTTTGCTTGCAATTCACTAATAAATCACTTACTGAGTGCTGAGGTTTTGGTTAGTGTGCAGGGGTCTTTACACCCTCATTTAGGAGCTTAGGCTAGATTTAGCTACTCATTGCCATCTGGTTTGTATCTATGTCATTCAGATGTAATTTTACCACTTTGGTGGTTTTTCATGGCTTAGGGAGCCTTATATAATCCCTCCATCTTTTGATGGTTTAACACAAAAAAAACATATTGTTCTATACACTAATACACATGAATTGCAGTATAAAGAAGCACCTGATTTCTCCATTGTGTTCGAGATCTCGACTTACAAATCTCCTTCTCAATGCTCTTCTCGGTCCACAGGTAGATGGGGGTAGCTGATGAACTCTTCACAAGGTCCTTGATCTTCCTTTCTTCTAGATACTCCATCTGAAAATTCAGAAAAAAACCAGATACAAAACTAGTTGAGTACTCCATCCATAGAACAAAACAATCTGAACTGTCATAAAAATCAGAGCGAAAATGAAGAACATAGATTACCTGATCTTCTTTGAGGTATAGAGTAATCTTTGTTCCCCTGCCAAGGGGCTCACCCTCAGTGTCACGAGTGACAGTAAAGGAACTACCAGCTTGAGACTCCCACACATATTGTTCATCATGATTATGCTTTTGTGGTGACGATGAGGTCTGCTGGGAGGTGCTACCATGGGAGGTGCAGCTGAGGTCTTTCAGTGCCTTGAGATCAGGAGTGCTGCTTCCAGAAGTTGCAGCTGCCCTAACTTGCTCGAAGAAGAGAACCTGAACCACCACGCGTAAAAGAAGCCTCTCATCTTGGACAGCATGCATACAAGCTTCAACAGACAGCTTCTTACAGTCCATGAGCCTGTAAATCTTCTTCCTTTCGCTCTTACTAATGCTACGATGCAACTGTTTATCATAAACAAAATATCATGAGTATCAGATTGCAAACAGGAGAGCTTAATTACACTAAAAGTATGCAGGATGATATGTTTAAAACTGATTCACATTAATGCAATGCTGGTTGCATTCATAGAAAGTATGATACATGATAAGTTAAAATGATATTCAAATTGGTATGGGAGGGACATCTACTTTCATGTACATGTCGAAAAGCCTGAAATCATCTCAGCAAGGTTGACAAAAGCTGACAGAAGTAGATGACGATCCTTGGCTCAGCAAGGTACAAATCAATCAGCTTTGTAACCATCAGCTTTGAGGCTCCAGACAGGATCCGGGGCACCTAATTTCCTTAATCTCTTCACCATTATGGTCCAATCCCGACGCATCATTCTGGTCCCTTGTCAAAAACTCCTGGAGAATCTCACGAACAACCTGGACATCATACATGGATGTGTCCTTATCCTGGGATGGGATCAGGAGATCACTCACATAAGCCTCTTCTTATAAACACATCTATGCAATTCTACGTAAAAAAATGTCAAACCAACTAATCAATACCACAAAAAAGGCACAAAAAAGTAGCACAAAAAGGGCTTTTTACACTTGGTAGAAGTTAAAGCACAAAAAACCTCCCAAGTCCTACACAGCCACCCATCCTTGATTTTTTATACTACACACAACTACCATCAGACAAAACAATTAATATTACTACCAAAACACCAGCTAGGTCAAAACTCAGCAAGAAACCATACAATCAGGAAAAGCCAAGAACAAACTTACCACCATACAAAAATTCAGCACCAGGTCTCCATGACGCTTTTGACCTTAGGAGCATAGAGGGAATACACTAAACTTGGAGCTGAATTCATTTTTCATCTTGGAGCATTTTTCATCATTTTTCTGTAATAATGAGCAAAGAGATTTCAATCAAAAACATGTACTAAGAGCACATCACAAATCACAGAAATGAACTTCAGTTGTTTCTATACCTGCTTATTAACATCAGGGTGGAACTTGAGGGCGAGTTTTTTGTAAGCCCTTTTGATTTCATCCGGAGTTGCAGACGGGGAACCCCCCAACACCTCGTACGGAGACTCTCTGTGCTCGCCTTCGCTACCACGCTTCTCCTCCTTCCTCGTCCCTTCTTCATCTCTTCGAACCGGTAGCAATTTCTGCAGCTCAAATTCTACGAAAATCCCAATGTTTTTCTCCACTCGATTATCTTCAGATTCGGGAGAAACCCACTCCCAAATCTGCAGACTGGAACCAAAAACAGGGTCGGAATCTGCAGTCACGAGCCAGGCGTTGTTCGGCCTCAAGAGCGGCAAGTCCAGCGGCGAGAGGATCAGCTGCATCCACAAGGTGAAGCTCGTCACTCCAGAAGGCGAGATCGAGTACATCTGCCCGCCGGATGTTTACATCCTCGACCATTTGGAGGAGCAGGGGTATGATTAACCTTACTCCTGCCGCGCCGGATCTTGCTCGTTGGCGCCGGAAAGGTCATCTCTGGCATCGTCGACCAGAGCTTCTTGGACGACGAGCTTCCGGAAACCCGAACCCGTTTCTCAGAAGGCGGCGGTTAAGGAGCAGATGAGCAAGCGGTTCTCCGGCAGCAGCAGCGAGGAGGAAGTTCCGATCGGGTCGTTGATAGATAACAGCCTGAGGACGAAGATGCAGCGGGAGCGCGATTTCTCCGGCGAAGAACAGCCGGCGAGAGCGTTGCCGAAGTATCTCAAGCTCATCAAGTCGCAGATCGAGGAGAGGTGTGGATCAGCATTGAGAAAGATGTGGGATGAAAGATGATTCAAGATTTAGAGGATAAGGTTCAATATATAATTATAGCGTCAACGGTTTAGATTAGATTAGATAAAATTAATTGATGGATCAGATCTATGGATACTATTTAAGAAAATGCTACAAGCAATTCAGAATTAATATTTCATTCTAATTATATTCATGAATAAAAACTATGCAGCCTTTACATGTTCTTTTTGACAACATACAAATTTTAATAACTGCGTATTAACCATCAATTTTAGTATAATTTTAATAATATATTAAATATTTAAAAAAAAATACAATTTCAATACAAATTATTGGTTTTTAACATTGATACCAATTGTAAATTTTGAATAATACAATTCTTTCAGAAAATAGTGAAAACACGGGTAAAGAAAGCTCTTAGTTGAAACTTTTATAAATTTTAAATTCACCCCTGTAAAAAATTTAATTCATTTTAAGATGATATCGTGCACATTACACGCTTTATGAACAATGATTAGTACAAATACTTTATTTTAGTGCATTATAAATGGAATATTAGCAGGGAAAAATATAAAATTTAACTTTTACACTTGATAAAAATTTTACACTTGATAATGAATTTTCGAACATTCTTATCAATGTTATTTCATGAACTTTCTGTTATAATATCTCAACATCAGTCAAATATACATAATTTCATTTACTAATTGAAATAATTGATCACCACATGATGGAAATATGACTCCAAAGTATATCTACTAACTACAAGTTATAGTCTTAGTAAAGCTTCTCAGATTCTTGCTACTAAAGTTGTCACTACATGTACTTTTCATCGAGTCAATACCAAAGCAGATTCACATCAAAATTATATTATACATTATAAAATTAACATAATCATAAAAAATTCATTATTAAAAGTAAAACATTTGATGTTTTGTGACATTTTCAAATTGTTACTCAATTGAACATTTGTATCAGTGATATTTCATGGACTTTATATTGTAAGGCATAAAAAAAGTCAAATATACTTAATTTCATTTAGTATTTGAAACAACTTGATCACAACTATGGGTAAAATATGACTGCAAAGTATATATATTTAACTAAGTTGTAATCCCAGTAGTACTTCTTAGGTTCTTGCTTCTAAAGTTCTCACTAAACGTACCGAAAATCGAGTCAATACCAAAGAAAATTTACATTAAAAGTGTCTTATACATTCTAAATTACCTTAATCATTAAAAAAATCAAGTTTAAAAGTCAAATTTTGATATTTTATGACATTTTTCAATTATATATACAAAGAGCAGTAGTTACTTGTTGCCATGCATACGTGGAGCAGCCATTAGTTGTTGCTATACATACCTAGAGCAACAGTTAATTGTTGCTATGTATACCCAGAGCATAATTTTTACATGAATTTGGTCCACCAAGTCAATATTTCAAATTTATTTGTCGTTAATCACGCCAAGAAACTATCGTATACATAATAAAATTATCATAGTTATAAAAGAACTAGTTTAAAAGACAATATTTGATGTTTTGTGACAATTTTATGACAAGATTTGATGTTTTATGACTAGTTTTCATTACACATATCATTTATTGAACTAATAGCAACGTAAATATACATTAAAAGTGTCATATGCATAATAAAATTAACAAAATTATCAAAATATTTAGGTATATAAGTTAAAGTTTGCTTGTTTTTGACATTTTTCCAAATTTTTATTCAACCTGACAGTCTATCAATGCTATTTCATGGACTTTATGTAATAATGTCTATAAAACAGTCAAATATACTTAATTTCATTTAGTATTTGAAACAATTTGATCACAACTATGGGTAAAATATGACTGCAAAGTATATATACTTAACTAAGTTGTAATCCCAGTAGTACTTCTTAGGTTCTTGCTTCTAAAGTTCTCACTAAACGTACCAAAAATCGAGTCAATACCAAAGAAAATTTACATTAAAAGTGTCTTATACATTCTAAATTACCTTAATCATTAAAAAAATTCAAGTTTAAAAGTCAAAATTTTATATTTTATGACATTTTTCAATTATATATACCAAGAGCAGCAGTTACTTGTTGCCATGCATACGTGGAGCAGCCATTAGTTGTTGCTATACATACCTAGAGCAACAGTTAATTGTTGCTATGTATACCCAGAGCATAATTTTTACATGAATTTGGTCCACCAAGTCAATATTTCAAATTCATTTGTCGTTAATCACGCCAAGAAACTATCGTATACATAATAAAATTATCATAGTTATAAAAGAACTAGTTTAAAAGACAATATTTGATGTTTTATGACATTTTTATGACAATATTTGATGTTTTATGACTAATTTTCATTACACATATCATTTATTGAACTAATAGCAATGTAAATATACATTAAAAGTGTCATATGCATAATAAAATTAACAAAATTATCAAAACTTTTAGGCATATAAGTAAAAAATTAGTTGTTTTTGACATTTATTCAAATTTTTATTCAACGTGATAGTCTATCAATGCTATTTCATGGACTTTATGTAATAATGTCTAAAAAAACACTAAAATTTACTTAATTTCATTTAGTAATGGAAATAAATTGGTCAACTATGGTGGAAATATGACTACAAAGTATATACTTAAGTACCAAGTAGTAGTCTTAGTATTGTTTCTCAAGTCTTGATACTAAAGTTTTCACTACGCGTACCTTTCAATGAGTTAATATCAAAGCAAATTTACAAGAAAAGTGTCTCATACATACAAAAAGTATAATAATCATTAAAAAAATTGGTTTAGAAGTAATAAATTGATACTAAATGATTTTTTTCTTCAAATTTTCATACATTTCAACGCTTTGAAACAAGCGTTAAAACAAGAGAGACGTGGCTTCTCTCCTTCATGACACGTGTACACATTTTGCAATTGGGCTATGGGTGAAATCGTATAGTGTTGGATATGGGCTATGGGAGAATTCGTATAATGTTGGATATGGCCCAAGAGTAGGCTTTTTTTTAATTTGCCATCAATTGTTTCAACGTTTGGTGGTAATACTTAAACCGCTGAAATAACACTTGGGCCTTTATAAATCAGGATCCATTTAATATATTTGTGAAACAGGCCCAATAATTTGGATTGCAAACTAAGCCCAATTGTAGAGTCAGCATTCATTACAGCGCTAGTACACTCACCTAGCACTGAAATAACGCGGGGTCCAACCAGAAATTCAACGCAAGCACTCGGTCAATTCGTCCAGCAAGCATTCGTTACAGCGCTTCCCTCACGTAGCGCTTAAATATGTCGGGGTCCATCCACAAATTCAACGACCAGGTTCTGGTCAATGCCTCTAGTCAGCTTCCCGTTCAGCGGAATGCCTGGCAACGCTGAAAGCAGATTGAGCCATATCTCATTGTTTCAGAGACATTTGAGGAATCCGCTGAAAGCTGAAAGTCAACACTTAAATTCTTGGTCAGACTCCGCGCCCAAAATAGAAATAACCGCTGAAATGATTGTTTCAGCTGTTATTTTACACGTTATATCAGCAGTGTGTGCAAACACCGCTGAAACGGCTCCGTGTTTTTCTAGTAGTGTATAATGAATGTTCTACAAGGAATATACATCCTCCTAAACATGGTAATACAACCATGACCGAAATACACTTCCTCTATACATGGTAATACAACTACTATTCCTATAAGAGTTGTATTCCTACCATAAATACATATCTTGGTGATCTACGGATTGTAGCCATATAAATACACACAAGATTTGGTACACCTTTTCTATCTCATACTACAAACAATACGCCTTACGCCTTATACTAACTTGAGCGTCGGAGTGTCTACCCTCGGGACACCCGAGGCTTTGTTTTGCAGGTCAATTCGTGAGCAAGGTTCGTTGTCGAAGTGCTGGTGTCTGCCATACATCAATTGGCACGCCCAATGGGACGCCACATCTATTGACGACGTCGCCGAACTTTGTATCTGATCTGATCTTGTGCACCTGTTCAACAAGTTTTTTCACGCCATGTCTGAAGCTGAGCAACCCAGGCGAAGCGCCCGTATGCAAGGGCAAAACCCGGAGGAGAATCCAGAAGCAGAGCAGCCACCCCAAGGACGTGGACGCGGTAGACCCAGAGGATCTCGAGCGCGTTCTACTTCAGAACCACCACCTAGCTCTACTATGGGGGCCGGAAACTCCAGCGTTCCGAACTCCTCCGATTCAAATCCTGCTGTATCCAGAGCACCACCTTCTGGATCGAACCCTGTTGGATCTGAAGCACCGAACTCAGATTCGAGGATATTGATCCAAACTGACATGAATCATAGCGAGCGCGTCAACAACTCAGAAGGCCTCGACCGAGAGAATAGGTTAGGGTATAACGGACCCGACTCAATCTTCTCGGAGGAGGAAAGAGCGCAAAGGGATCGACAAATCCTCGCTGAAAGACAGCAGGAGGAAGAGAGACAGAGACGTCTCAGGGAATCCTTAAGCAATCCATACGGCATAACCCGCCGGGCTCTGAGCCGCCCTATATCAACCTCGTCTAGGACACCCCACCGAGAGGAATCCCAGACGATGATCGAGCACTGATGAGGGACTTACATTCCCAGTACCCTGACTTCGTTGTATCTTTGATAAACTCAAGTCAACAACTTCATGCCCAGACGCATGAAGCCCCAAGTCGAGTATCTATCCCAGGAGCTCGAACAACACCACCCTCTGATCACAACCAACAACAAATATTCTTGGATGACTTATTCCAGAATCTACCCCCTACAATACTCAGAGGAGCATACCACCACCTCCTGATCCAGTGAATCACCGCAATGAAAGTCTAGGGCTGAGCAGAGAAGAGGTGCGAAGGATGCACATCGACAACATCCAGGAAGAACTCAGGCGCGAGAAAAGGGAGCGAACCCAGAGCGAGTGGCAAACCAGTGCCGATCGGCCTTTCACCCAGGATGGAGCCTATCCTACTCGGGGAAAATACAAGGTTGATCAGGAAATCAAGCGTATCCTCGGACCCAGAGGACAATCTACTCGCTCCTCCTTCTCCCGACATATTGTCAATCTCCCTTTCGATGGCAGCAAGAAGGTCCCGGAACACTTGCCCACATACGATGGCACCAGCGACCCTAGAGAATTCCTTTCGGTTTTCTTCAAAACCCTGGAAACCCGGAACTTCCACGAGGTGGAGATATGCAAGATCGTTCCCAGTTACCTCCGAGGAAAATCCCAAACTTGGTTTACTCAGACGAAACCAGAGAGCTTATTTGATTACTGGGATTTTGCTGAATTTCTCCTCCTCGCTTTCTTCCAGAAGAAGAAATTCACTAAATCCCTGGGAGATCTGGGATATGTGGCTCGCCATGAAAGAGAGACTGTGATAGAACACTATCACAGATATATGGATCTAGCCATGGAGTGCTATGATCGAGATGAGATCCTCTTGATAAACATGTATCGAATGAGTGTAGATGATGACACTCTGAGGATGAAGTTGACAATAAAGAATCCTACCACTATTCAACATCTCCAGGCCATCATGGAGAAATATGCCAGCAAAAGGGAGCGCTAGAATCAAGGACATAAGGACCATACAAAGTCTCCACAGCCCAATCTGGTGGATTTTATCTCTTGCAAACTCGTGAAGGAGAGCTCTTGGATCCTGTCATTATGGCGCCCTTCCTACGCAGGTACCTCGGAGCTAAAATCAAGTAGACCTTCTCCAAATAAGGAGAAACTACTTTAATAAGGCCTACAGGCCAAGCTTCTTTTCTTTTCATCTTTTCATTTTTCATACCAGAGCTCCCATACTCGGGGTTGTCTTTTATAATTTTTCCGAACTCCCTAGTTCGAGGAATACAATTTCTTTTCAATATATATATATATATATATATATATTCTATTTTATTTTAAAGCAGTCAACATCCCTCTAATACAAAGAGACACTATGCCTTACAAAGCATGAGTGAAGACTGCTGCCTAAGATGTATACGCTTATAAGCGTGTGATTGATGCTTATCTAATATGAGCTTCCGAACCACAGACACCTTAGGCTAAAATAAAATAATATACTTACAAAAAGTATATGGTCAAAGACCAGCATGATATGAGTCACACAAACTCACAAAGTTTGAAACTTGACTCTCCATAAGGTACACCTATTAAGGTACATGCCAATATTTATCTGGGCTATTAATAAGCCGAACAATCAATCTCCCAAAGGATTGAAATATAAAGACCTTTATAAAGGCAAAATCAAAAGTATCATCACACTATGAATTCCTACACCTCGTGAAGGTCTTTGAAAGCAGGGGTACGTCCTCGACCACGAGAAGGAATAGAGGCACGACCTCGATTACTATAAAGGCCTCAGCCCCAATTACTCTCTTCTGCCATCCTCATTAACTGAGAGGATGTAGGAGATTCTACTCTTCTACTCTATAGGTGCAGGTCGAGAAAAAGAGCCAAGCAAGCCATGAGCTCCTGGAATAGGTGATGCCCCTCTTCCTCTTCCACGTGAAAATCCTGCTGAAGAGTTTACCGTCCCACGAGACACACCACCTCGAGCAGGAGGCATCATCACTCGTCCTGAGTTCGGAGCTGAAGAAGGGCCCCCTATCTCTCTCCTTGAAGACACTGAATGCGTGCTAAACACACCTTGTGCATCAAGCTCCTTTATTTGGATCTTACAAGCATTCAGCTCGACCTCACGTATCCTTGAATCATCAATAAGAGAAACGATCTTATGATTCACATCAATATTTTCGTGCTGAAGAAAGGATATACGAGAGTCTTTCTTATGACCCTCTTTCTTGAGTTCAATCAACTCCTTCCTGGCCTTCCTCAGCTCTTGATCATACTTCTTATTGGCAGTCAGAGCTTTGCCATAATTATCCTCGAGAGTCTTGTGTTTATGATGAAGATCACTCAGCTGCTTATTCAGCTCAGCTCTTCGCTCCAGACTTATCACTTGCTGACCACGAAGACTATCACAATCTTCTCGGACTAGGCTACAGAAGCCCTTGGAGTCATCCAACTTTTCCTTCAGTTTCCTGTTTTTCTGAAGAACAGTCTCATACTTGACCTGCAATTCAGCACGGGCAGCTACGCAACACTGGACATAAAGAAAAACATAGAATTGTTAAATTCATGAAAAAGATATATTATTCGGAGTACATGGTTGCCAAAAGCTGGACAGAAGAAAAAGATTCCTAAATAAGGAGTAAAGGCTCTGTTTACTTGAGATGGATGTATCCATTCAAGCGGTAGATGAAAATTTTCAAGCACTTTGTGAAGAATGGATACTATCCGGATGCTAGTATTGTTCAACGATATGTCGCTGAAAAGGTGATAGATTTTTGTATGAACTATCTACAAGATGTTGATACTGTTGGGATACTAGTCAGCAGACACACGATGGCAGGGGAAAAGGACTCGACCTTAGGAATTGGGGTTTGTTTAGTCCTTCTCCTAAAGATTTGGATGCAGTGCATCTCTATATTCTATGGAATCACTCTACAACTATTTCATCTGTAGATCTTCATATGATATTGATCAATATTACTCATTCATGGTGGGATGGTGACCCAAGGGTACTAGAAGAGCATTGTAAGACGTTTCCTCTCTGGTTAAGGAATCATGTTGGGACTGGAGAGCATCCAAATATTGTGAAATGATTAGTAAGGACACCTCTTAGGACTGTCACGTCCTGTGGCGGTTATGACATAACAGCTACACGTTTGGGAAGAGTTTAAAGTATGGCTAAAGATATCTACTGCTAAAAACTGAAGAACGTCATGTTTGAGTGTGATATTAAGATGATTGTTCCACATAAACCAAATCTTTCCACTTTGAGAGTTGAGAGAAATAAAGAAAAGTAACTTTCTTCTGTAAATATCACAGTTATCATTTTTATGCATTGGTTCAATTAATAATGCATAAAAATTCCATCTTTTGTTCATGAACCAGATCGATGAGCCTATCTAAAGAAGTCCTCATACCTCTGATATTCCATACAAAAAATCTAATTTTTAATGTTGTATTAATCATTAAAAACTATTTTTTGACCTAGTAAGAACCTTATTAGGTGATGGAATTTGTGTAATCTTTTTGGGGGTAAACTTCTTGTTGATTTGTGTGGAAAAAGTAGCTAATTTAGATTTATCTTCAACAGTATTTGAAGATGATTCTATAGGTAACTATTTCTCAGAAAAATCAGTAAGAAGAGGGTGTGTAGATGTAACCTGTGTTGAGGTGACTGCCAAATTGTCATCCTAAGAGGATTCTATTGAGATTTCATAGTCAGAAGGATTATCCTTATCATTAGCCTCCTTGTTCAGTTCCAATAGTGGTAGAAACATGTTTCTTTGCTGACCTTGAGGAAAAATAGGTTTGTTAGGAGATAGAGAATAATCAAATAAGTTGGATTTGTTACTTGTACCTACTATTAGGTCATCATTGACATAGGAGGCTGGTATTTTATTTTTGGGAGAGGAATGTTGAAGGGTGAAGTCGCAGCAACTGTCATGAAGGATGGCTCTTTAAGATGAGTAACTGGTGGATAATGTTTTGGTGAAGTGGATTCTGAGGAGACAGGGATGATATGAACAGGAGGTTCACTGGTGAAGGATGCACGCAGTGAGGGTGTTTTCTTTTTGTGTTTTCACCGGTGGGGATGAGGAATATGGGCTACTGGAAGTGCAGCTTCCTTTTCTTTGGTGGAAAGGGAGTATCCAAAGGGTCCAACTTCAAATGGAATTAGTGGAGCTTGCTCAGATTGAGTAGGCTGATGAGGGAGTGGTTGAGGCAGTGGATCATGAGCAAAGGGTTCAGAAATACTGTCATTGTTAACCTTGTGGATGGGAAGGGATCAATCCTCCTTAGTTGTTGTATCATTTAGTGGTCTGAGGGGCTGAGTTTTCCGCAATGGCCTATCATGCAGCAATGGTTGCAATAACTAGCAACATCCTCATATTCTATGGGGTATCTAGCAACATTCTCATCATCAATTCCCAGTTTGATGTGAGCTGGAAATTTTTTCCTCAAATCAACTTCTACACACATTTTGATCACATTAGGCCTAGTCAAAGAGATAGTTGCAGCATCTAATTTTATAAATGTACTTATTTCATCTCCGATAGACTTGATCATTGTATCATTAAAGAAGAAAAAAGGTACCTATCGGATACTGACCCAAACTGGGACTATGGATGGTTCTGCATCAGGAGAAAATTCAATGGTCTATTTAAAGACCTTCATCTGAGCAACCCCAAATGTTCATTAGCCTTTCAACCAGCAGCGGCGATAATCTTCCGTATCCTCAAAACGGATCAGTGGCGGTAATCTTTTGAACCAATTTTGTGTTTGCCTTTGAAATGAGCTAATTTGAAGCCTCGTTAAGCTTATCATATGGATGGTTTTTCGAATGAAAAGTTTCCGATTAAAGCGCTGATGTAGTGTGTGGCCAATGTCTCAGCTTGCTGCCTGGTAACTATGCACGCTCTCTCTCCACGGTGAAGGTTAATTTGTTTAATTTTCGGGTTCGAGGGTAAAGAGGAAGAAAGGGGTGGAGGATGGTTTGAAAGAGCTTGTGAGAAGCTCTTTTCCGGAGTAAAACCACCGCGCAGTGGCGGTGGCGCGGCCATGGCACCGCTCAGTTGTAACCTTTATCTAGCCGTTGCGGTTGGGTGAATGAATGACAACGGGAAAGAAAGATCTGTTGTGAATGATTCCGATGATGAAAGTGGGGAAAAAGAGGAGAGATCTCAGCATTTAGGGAGGAAAAAGAAAGCCTCGAGAAGAAATTTTAGTGCTATCCTTAGAGCGGTGAAGAAAAAAATGAAGAATTAGACCATTTACTTATCATAATGCCGCTTACACAAGTGTTTCTCATAATATTATACTTTAATCTTATTTTTTATATATAATTTAATATGGCATTGTTGATCATAAATAACAACATAAAACTTTCATATTCATGCAATTGGTAAACTAATTATATTTCAAAATCGGATATTCTCCAAATATGTATATATTGAAGTAGAATTTTTGAAAATTACGGCAAAAAATTGTGCAACGTTCGGTTTGATTAGCCTAGTTATTGTTAAAGTAACAGTTCTATAAATGACTTTTTTAAAACAGTTCTATAGAATCGAAAATTAATGCCTCATCATCAATATTAAAAGTTTCTCCAGTACCCCTGAATACTTATTATGTACTAATGTATCACTCAATTTTGAGAAAGTGTCCATCTACCCTTTATATTTGATTTTACTAAGATTCACCGGCCGCTTAGATCTACTCTTCTTGGAGGGGTGATAGGGTTGTTGCCGCCGCTTCTCGCTGCTGCGGCCTCCCCCTCGCCCAACACTTTTATTTCCTTTTTTTCCTGAACCGCCCTATATATTTCTCTCGCCAGAAACTCTCTCCTTTCCCTCCGATCAGTTACGATTTTGTTATTTTTCGTTCAGCCGCATACACACGCCGCCTATATGCAACCGGTAAGGTATGGGTTCTAGGTTTTTTGGTCGATGGACGAGAAGACTCTAACGTCGACAGTCGAGCTCCACCAATCTGGATCTGACCAGAGCCCACCTCGCCCCTATCCCATGCATCTACAATCTACAATCGACAAGCGACGATGTTTATCAACTAATCGAAATATCCAGGAGTGCTCGAACAGGATGGAATCGACCGGATCTGACAGAATGCAACCTCGGAAAAGGCATGCGCTCCACCATGTGCCGTTGCGTGAATGAACAAGCCGGCGTTCCATCGCGTTACTGGCGCTTCAGCGGCGATACACGCTCCACCAGTTGGTCAACGCTCCAAGGGCGGCACGTACATGTCACGCGCCATTATGACAGGAAGAATGTCACTCTTGGTCCCCAACCTGTATCGTGATAGTTAGTTTTTATTCTTTTTTATTTTTGTTACATGAAATATGCTTTTGCAACTTGGTCTTTTTGTATAACTGTTTTGGACTAGTTTATCAAGTATCATTGTCAAGTTGATGTTTTCTCTTGTAACTGGACTAGTTGGACAGATGGAAAATCCCCTCGACTCCTATATTCTTTCCAATTAACAGTAAAGGACAAATTTAAGTCAATATAGTTTAGACGACTTACTACTGGCGGTTATGTGAATGGAATTAGACTAGTAGACTTGGTAGTTGGGACCTTATAGTTCTAGTCGATGCAAGTTATTTATACTATACATGCCAGAAACTTAGATACTCTCGGTATTAGACCTTTAGGATGTTCAGATTTATTTCATCACACTTTTAAGATTCAATACAGCTTATATCCGCGCTTAGATGCATATTAGGTTTTAACTTTCTTTGTAATCTGTCAAATAAGTTTCGAAAGTTTGACGAGTCTAATAAATATTCACCCACCTCTTGGATGGCTTACCATTAAAAAATAAATAAAGTAGTGGATAAAATCAAACCACCATTAGCAATACACACACTTTCGATGGCGGTTTAATTCTCTCAAAATCTCCAAAACAAACCTCTATCCACACTTTCTGTCTTATCAACGAGTTTCCCTTGCCCAGTAAAACCAGTACGTTGCATACTTGCCCCACTGAACTTCATAGTGAACATTTTGCATGAATACAACAGAATGACTTAAGTGAACAGCCTTAGCACGGTACACAAGTTCCCACGTTAGCACCTATGCCCTGTACCTGGTTTTAAAGGGCCTCTATTCAAAGCTTAATCATCTCAACTAAGGATGAAGAAACTTTTAATGAAATATGCTGGCTTCACTGCTACCCACAATAGCCCTACTTTTTTCCATCTTTTTTTTAAGTTCAACTGCAACAGCAAGATGCCTGAGTGAAGGCGGTGGTTGCTTCGACCCTGATGGGATGCTACAGAGGTATCAAGACTGGCAGACAAAATATGGTAAAGTCTACGGCGACAGGGATGAATGGGAGATGCGATTCGGGATATACCAATCTAATGTGCAGCTCGTTGAGTTTGTCAATTCTCAGAACCTGTCATACAAACTCGGAGACAACAAATATGCAGACATGACAAACGCCGAGTTCAGATCAATCTATCTAGGGTACAAGCACCCTAACAATTCAGATGACACCATGTTCAGTTCTGCGGAGCTTGAAGATGTCGTCATGGATACTGTGAGCCTGCCATTTGAAGTGGACTGGCGAAGAAAGAGCGCTGTCACTATGAAAGATCAATGGTGTGTTTGGTTGGAGTGGATTTTAAGAGTCAGGACTTTGATTTGGGATTTTGAGAGTCTAGATTTTGTAAGTCTGGATTTGCTAAAACCTTGTTTGGTTGGTTTGAGATTTTGCAAGTCCGAAACAAAAATCTTGTTTGGTTAGAGTGAATTTTAGAAGTTTATAACAAAAAACTTGTTTGGACTTTGCCTTTTACAAAAACTGGACTTTGTAAAGTAAAATCTGGATTTTGTAAGGAAAATCTGGACTTTCCAAATAGCGAACCAAACAAGATTTTACAAAACTGGACTTGGATAATCCAAGTTTTGCAAAATCTTGCCCAACCAAACACACCCCAAAGGCTCCTGTGGTACTAAAATAGCACCTCCTACTGGTGCATTTTTAACACTGAAAACATCAGGAAATGAATGACCCATATAAAAAAGACCATGAACTCTAAACATCAAATATTTGGGTATCTTTTGCAGGAGGTTGTTGGGCATTCTCAGCAATTGCAGCAGTGGAAGGGATCAACCAAATCAAGACTGGAAGACTAGTGTCCCTTTCAGAGCAAGAGCTTCTAGATTGTGATCACAGCACTATAAACCAAGGATGTCAAGGTGGACTCATGAATAAAGCATTTCAATTCATCGAGAGAAATGGGGTTACAAGGGAAAGGGACTACCCTTTCGCAGGAGAAAACGGTAGATGCAGTAGAGTCAGAGAAAGAGAAGATCCTGTGAGAATAAATGGGTATGTCAAGGTACCTAGAAACGATGAGAGAGCCCTCCTAGCTGCTGTTGCTCGCCAGCCAATCTCGGTCGCTATGGATGCCAGAGGCTCTCCCTTCCAGCTCTACTCCCACAGGGTCTTCACAGGCCAGTGCGGGGATAGACTCGACCACGGAGTCACTGTCATTGGCTATGGTGAAGAAGATGGGGAAAAGTACTGGATTGTGAAGAACTCATGGGGAGCCTCCTGGGGCGAAGCTGGTTACTTTAAGCCCCCACGGGGAACGGGTATAATTAATGGTAAATGCGGCATACACATTGAGCCTAGCTACCCTATTAAGGGTGACCACTAGGAGCTTATAAGCCAAATGCTCGGATGTATACCTAAATGAACCCCATCTACTATTATAACAGCAAAGAACCTACTGTTTTCATCATAATAGTTCAGATTTACTTCAATATATGAAGATTATAGCATTAAGACCATAAGAATGGAACTATAACCCCGAAGACAATCTAAGACGGGTATGATTCCAGTTGTAGATGACAATGCCATAGATATTTAGGCAATCAATTATTCCAGTTCTGCTACTTACTAATTATGTTGACATGCACATTTTTCCTGCAACGAAACACAATTCTCCATCAACCAACAGAATCTGCTTCAGTTAGTAGGGGAGGCAGCATGCATGGATTCAAACCATTGCCAGCCCTTCTATTGTTCAAAAGGCAGCAAGATAGGATATGAAGCATCCAGATGTAGAAAGTTCCATCCTCAATGTCAAACCATTCACTCTGCCGAAGATTCAACCAAAATGACCTGCTGCAACTGTGCTACACAAGGCACCAAATCAGCTCCCAACATTCATTCCTGAGCAGCTGCAGGCTCCTCAAGGAACCCACCACAGCTAAATACTGGGATCAACTCCTTTGCAGCTCGGCAACGTGAAGAAGCGGAAATTTTCCTTGATGCTCGACAACTGTAGAAATCTAAGTACTCCAACTCAGCCATTGGGAAGTATCTCAATCATCTCCTCACCAACACCACCGAGCCTCAAAAAACCAAATAAATATGCACAAAAAACAATATGGTGGATCCAAGTAAGAGCAAATCAAAAGCCAATTATCTAACCACCTCAAGAGAAGGAAATCAAAGGATGATCTATATAGCAGCAGTACTACATCTATTGCCAGAAAGGAATATCATTTCATATTACATAAAACACATTTAAAGTACGTCAAAGAGTTTGATCCGAGAAATTAAGAGTTCACATATGCAAGTCTGCTCCTTACAGCAGAAGCCAGTTCCACCTCACCGATCGAAGAAAGGCCTTCGACTACCCTATGCCTAACATTGATGTAAGGTATATAGCCTTTTCCGGTCATTCTCATCACAAGTTTTCCTGCTATGACAAACTCACGACAGTGCAAACAACCCTCCAGAACAAACTCATAAATATCAAACCCAACATGAACATCCTTACTTTCCAAAAATTCAATCATATCAACTGCTCTATAAAACTCTTTATTTGCCCGGAACATTTTAGCTACTTTGACAATCAGTTGTTGCCTTGGGCTCAGGCTGAAGGTCTCCACCATGTCCTTCATCATGTTCACTACATCATTAGTCATTCTGAGATTAGTCATTTCACAGATAAGAGTACCATAACTATCCAAATCAGGAACACAGCCAGCCCCAAGCATACTCTTTAGGACTCTAGCTGCTTCTTTTAACTGACCAACTCTACCAAGTGACAATATAAGATAGTTGCAAATCCCACAATCTGGATTGTACCCAATAGACTGCATCTCCAAAAGTATGTTTGAAACGGACTGAGGTTGGGATCTACGATGAAGCCATGCTGCAGAAAGAAGGATGTGAGTTTCGGGAACAGGAAGACAACCAGACCGAAGCATGTGTTGGAGGACAGCAAAGGCAAGTGGAAGTGGATCAGGACTCTGAAGAGTGTAAGTAAGGAGACAAGAGTATGCTATGTGAGGGTGAAAACGGGGTCTATGGAAAAGAAAAGAGTGTAACATGTCATCAATAATATTGGTTCTTACTTCTACAGGGGAGTTGTTGAGAAAGGAGAAGGGATTAGGCTTCTTGCCATCTATTTGTGAGCCTGACAAAAGATCAGGAATTTCTCCATAATTTTTTGCTTCAACAGATGCTTTAACCGATTCCTCCAAAGAATGTAGTGAAGAAATCCCACGAACCGATGAAAACCGTAGGAAATGACGGACGGAATGGAGAGATGAGAGAACCTTCAATGTTGCCATAACACTTGTAACATCTATCTAAGTAATCCTAACAGGAATGGGGATGAACAGGTAAGCTATAATTGAATTTTTAATAACGATGCCTTCTTTTAGACTTAGAACGCCAGCAGAGTACCCAAAATGCCACAAAAATCACCACAACAATAACCTGCAGTGCCACCAGTACCTTTAGACCTGAAATATTACCACGATAGTAGTTATAAATCAGAGAGCATGAATAGCTACAATAAGCCTCGGATGACCAAAACTGATTTACCATTGAGCTTCTCGACTGAGTCTTGGGCATTCATGCCAACATCAGTCCTTTCTGCACCAACAGAACTAAGGTGTTTGATCACTGAGCTACGACTTATGGAGTGATAAGAAACAGTCCCACCCATAATGCAAGTATTAGGACAAACGGTACCTCCATCATACTCATCACTTCCATCACAACAATCTAGAGAATGTTTAATGGCGTCAGAACAAAATGTTTAAAAATATATAGAGAGAGGTAGAAAATAAAATTGTGTCTGAGCCTAAAAATAAGCATAATCGTCTACTGGTGAACTTCCAAGAGCAGACGGAAAATTTGAATTTGGACATACTAAACCATATTTCTTATCATATTGGACAACAACTATATTTCCTGAGAAAAAAAAATCCACACTGTTGGGTGAAGGGTATAAATGTAATGAACTGTTCAATTATAGCTTTCTAACTAAATATCCACATAGATAAAAAGCAACACAGTCATGATAGAAAGCAACTGTATTTCGGGAATACTCAAAATTCAATGGTGAACTATATAAACGCAAAAAATATTGAGATAGGTAATCATAGGCTAACTGCAGTAGCAGTATAGTAGAGACGATGGAAATTGCAGTCTCCCAATATACTAAAAGAATCAAGGCATCAGTATTCAGCAGCCTTAGGAACAGAAAGTAGAAAGAAAAAATCCAACCTTTCAGACTATGGTAGGTTATGAAATGGCCAATGTAATGATCTTATGCTAAATTAATCTTATTTATTTCACCTTAAAAGAAAGTAGTGCAGGAGCGTAAATCAAGAGCATATTGCAAATGTAGGAAGAATACTCACCACATATGCGATCATTAATGCGAGAGGAGAACAAAAATCGGGGCTTGCTTCCTAAATTCTTGCAATAAAACCTACCAACAGGACATGCTGAGGTTCCTGCATACCCAACAATGAAAGGGACTTGACCTTAGTTCAACTGCAATTCATATACTTTGGGGCAAACAAAATACGAACTATGTTTCCTACTAGCTGAATACTGGGCAAGAAGAAACTGTTGAATTTGAACCAGTCCTAACTAAGTGATTTCAAGTTGTTCGAATTTGTTCAAACATGTAAAACAAAAATAGACATGTGGGCACCTGGTTCATCCGTTCCATCTGGGCAGTCACAAAAACCATCGTTAATACGGTCTCTGGTGAAGTAATTTGACCCGTCTTTACATTTGATTACTCCAGAATCATAGTACTTGTAGTCTGTAATAAAAACATTCGTAAAAGGGGTCAATCAAATACATTGATACAGTTAGGCAAAGTATGAAGTCACAAGAAACCGCAGTAGCACCTAAAGGATGGGCTCCAAAAGGCAGAGGAGAGGAAGAGCAGAGACTCGGCAGATAGAGAAGGTAAATGATCTGAGCGATGTTACTGCCCATTCGAGTATATGCTGAATTGCTGCTGCTGGATTTCAGCCCTTGCTTTTATAGCCCATACCATACCATACCATACCAGTGCCCAGCTCTCTAGAGTCAAGGGTCCAGCCAGCTATTTGATATTGTTAATATCACCCTCACTTCTTCTTGATATTTGTAAATATAGCATGTGTTTTTGAAAAATGTTACTAATAACCTTGCATTGAAAAAAAAAAAATTTAAAGTTAAACCACCACCACATGGTGGAGGGGATTTATATGGCACTCAAAGCCATGAAAAAATTATAAAGCATGAAAGCTTACAGAAAGTTATGGAAAGTTATTGCACTGGAAGAACAATAGAGCACATTCGTTTTAAGAACAATGTCTCTCCTATACACCTTCCCTAGTCAGCTATCTCCCACCAAATTGCACCACCGCTCCATCTCGTAAAACACGACCATCATCGCTGCCAAATTCTAACTCGATGCTCTATTGGCAGGGCCAGTCCAAGATTTTTGGTGGCCTGAAGAGAATTGTTTTTTTAAAAAGAAACCCTAATAGAGGGCTGAAACAATTTTAATACATAAAGGAGAAAATAAATTAAGATTAATTAAAATTAAGAATTTTATTTTTTTTAAAATGGGGCCATGTCGTGATCTGAGAGGGATCACAGGGATAATACTGTGATTTGACAAGCAACCCGCAAGAATAGTGAAGATAAGAAGAGATAGAGAGAAAAAGGATTGTAGCTGAATTAGAGCAGAAATGGGGTTGGAAGATCACCAAGATGATGATTGTTTACAGTTGCAAAAGCATGCCCTCTAACTGACTAACAGACTAGCTATATAGACTAGAAAGTAGTTACAATCTGAAACTAACTTCTGAGCTAACTACTTGAGCTAACTGCTTGAGCTAATTGTTTCCTCTTAGCTCCTCCCAGCTGCTGGTTTGGTGTAAAGACCTTCTTGTCCTTGCTTCTAGGCCTAATCCTGACAATCCCTTCCCCTTAAAAGGAAGCTTGTCCTCAAGCCGGAGCTGAGACAATGGTGGAACTGGAGATAGCAACACACCTTTTCTGTGATGCTTGGAAGAAGAGCAGATCTACTTAAGACTGAAAAGAAGGAAACTGCAATTTGATCACATCACAATCCTCCCAGGAAGCATCTTCAAGAGGGAGGCCTTGCCACTCTATTAGCCATTGCACTTCTGTTTTGTTGACAGAGATGGGTCTTCTCTGTAAAAGTTTGAGTGGATACAGAGAAAGAACTTCTGGAACCAGTTTTGGAGGAATAGGGTTGATCTGAGAAGGAACCACTCCCACACGTTTCTTGAGGAGAGAAATGTGAAAGATATGATGTATTCTAGAGGAATTGGAAAGTGTAAGTCTATATGCAACTTTGCCAATTGTTTCTGCAACCTCAAACCAACACACTTGGGAGCCAACTTAACATCAGAACTTCATTGACAACATGAAGGATCTGTATTATGCAGATACATCTGCCTTCGAAGTTGGGATTGTAGCATCTGTATTGTAGCCTTGGTGACATAGCCTCAAACCTGTGACGTTTCTGATCAACAATACCCCACTTCTCGTAGATAGAAACCTGGTCAATTTCCAGAAATTCTCTCCGGTCTCCATCATGTATTAAGAGCCATGCTATCTGCCAAATGATAGTTTGATCACAGATTTCATGAAACATAAAAGTTGACAAATCTGCACTTCTCAAACTGAGGTTTTTTGAACCCTTCTGGACAAGCTTCAATACTTTTGAACTGCGTTCAAATATTGTCACCACTTTGTCCCATAAGTTTGGCGTTGTTCTGGTTGAAGTGTAGTGCCTCGGAAGATCTCCAAGCTTCCAAAGTATGTCATTGATCTTTAACATAATTTCAAGCTGATGAAAAATTTTAACTTCGTCCAAGGTCGAGTCAAGTGCATCTGCTGTAGTTAACTCCCTCTCAAGAATGAGGTTACCTAATGACACCATCTTTGTCGTCTTCGCTCCCATATTTTGCATAGCATAAGGTGCAACAATTTTCCTTGCCTTTACAGATTCAGCTGCGATTTTAAATCTCTGGCCTGATGCATTTATGAAGTCATTGTATGCTGCATTTTCAAAATTCTGAAATGCTGCTGTCATCTCTCCAATAACTCCATTTTCTGCCACAATTCTGAACTCAAAATCTACCACAAAATGCTGCATTTTTCTGAACTCAAAATCTGCCATAAAGTGCAGCATTTTCCTGCACTCAAAATCTGCCACAAAGTGCAGCGTTTTTCTGCACTCAAAATCTGCCGTCTGCTGCCTTTCAAATTCCTTGGCTGCTGCATTATTTCTGAACTTAAAATCTGTTGTCTGCTGCCTTTCAAATTCTCGGGCTGCTGCATTAAGCACTCAGAGATTCCCCTCCTCCTTGAGAACAAGCTTGTCCTCAAGCTCCTTTTCGCCACATAACGCTGCTGCAAATTTGACCTTCTTGAGCGATTCTGAATCACCGAGTTGAAGCATTTTTTGGTGCTCCAAGCTACCAGCTGTCGTATCATTATAAATGTGCAGGATTGCTACTCTCATGATTTGTATAATGAATCCGTAAGTAAGAACTGCTGCTAAATTTTTCAAGTTCTGCTCTTCTGCAAAGGAAGTGCCTCCTTTGAATATAGTAGAGAGTTTATCCCAAGCTCTACCACATTTCTTAATTTGCACAACGCTGATAAAATATCTAAACAGCAGTAAGATGTCCTCTTCAGAGCTTATATCCATTTTATCAGTTAAAAGCTGATCAGCATTAGTAAGAGTCACAAACATCATTGTTCCATCCTCAAGACTGTACTCCTTTCCTGAAACAATCCTTGTCCTTTTTGCCGCTTTAGAATTTAGCAAAAAGCCTACTCGCTTACAAACTTGAAAACCAGGGCGTTCTCCGCGCTTCAAAGCTCCAGCTAATCCTCCGTTAAACCGCTCACCAAAATCAGGATCAAACAACCATATATGTGCATCATACTTTCTATGGCCAATCTTTTCCACATTCTGAACCCCTTGCCAATAATTATCAAAGAACTTCCAAGGTTTGAGAACTTTGCTTCCATCTACACTGTTTCTCATAGAATCAGCATCAATTGTTTCCCTTTTCTCAATTTTTCACAATTAGCCTGGAACCAAAATCCATGTACACTACACCCATTCTTATCACTCACAACCACACCATTTCTATACTCTTGCAACTGTATGACATCCTCTTCAATGACAACCGCGATGTCACCTGAGTTAAGACAATTATCATACCTTGGGCTATTTCCAATCCACATTCCCCTTACATACTCAGAACCTGGATCAAAATACCTTACTGACTTATAATGTTCACCCCCATCTTTAGTATGTTCTTTACTCCTCAACTGATGCCAAACACCTTCTTAAACTCCATAAAAGTTCACTCCAGTTTCATATCTCAAGTTCATAGGATCCAGAATGCCTTTTATTGACTTAATTTCCTCATCATATACTAGGCTTACAACCTTCTCTTCCCACTCATTAAAAGAACGAGAATTTGTGCATAATAGCTCACATATTCCTGGATCATAGCATACATGATGCTCTTTACTTTCAATACTACCATCACTCATTTCCACAGCAAGATTTTAATAATTCACTTCTCTACATACTGTTATTTCCCTATGCTTAGTCAAATGACAATCCATAGCAAGTTTCATCTCGATTCAGCAGGGAAACACTTAACAACTTTTCCACCATGCATGATAGCAGAACCATCATTCCCACATACATCTTCATTATTGAACTCCAAGACAGTGATGCAATCAAGACTAAGTTCAGGCTCGAATTTTATCACAACATCATCACAAGCTTCAAATTTATCAAGAAAGTCAAGATCGACTTTACCCGGAGAGTGTTCAACAAGAACAGATGCGCATTTGTCATCGGAAATTGAAGCCAGAGAGTCATTAACAAAGCTTGACACTCCTTCACTTTCTTCTACCAGGATTTCAGGATGCTCCACCTCGAAGTCATCATTATCTTCAAGATTCACAGACAAAAGAGAATCCTTTTTGGCAGAGGGATTAGGGAATTGTTCGATTGGGATTTTTTTAATCTCAGCCCTAGCTTCCAAGAACAATTCTGCAGTTTCAACCTTCCTATCTTCTGGAATCTTGTGGTAGGTGAAGAACTTTATGTAAGTAATCTATGATACTAAATAGCCCGGATCATGATATATGTAATGCGTAAATGACATACAGGATTGTCGAATCCTCTATTTTCGTGAAGAAGTGCTATACCGATTGAAGTCGATCTTTAGTCGCACAAATGGTCCGACCTCTGACGGTATCCACACGAACTCGACTATTAGGAAAGTCAGTTTAACGTGCCAGCTCCGTTCATCTAAAACCAACTGTATAGAACTGATTTCTAATATTGTTGTGTTTCAACTGATCTTTAGATGAGTCTGACTGTGGCTATTTATAAGAATTGAGAAGGAGGGACTTAATGCTGAATTCATCACCATGAATTCGTAACGTCAAACGTTACAAGTCCCTGTTCAATTGCTTATTAACCTTCATGAATTAATAACATTATTAATCCATTATACCCAATAACTTGTTCTATTGTGTGTGACCATTCAGGTTCCTAAACACTTAGCAACAAATATGTAATTAGAAATTACATTGGATTTAGTCCATAATCCAACAAACTCCCACTTGGACTAAAGACAATATTTAGTCGTGATATTTCTAATACTGATCAAATTAACAACTTAATTTATCATCATATTTATAGATCAAGATTGGCCTCTAGCCAGGCATCATGACCACCCACTGACCCAAGTATTTAGAAATAAGTCAAATGATCGACTTCACCTATCCATGAATCAGATTTCATGTAATAATATCCTTTCACCATACTATATCATTTATCAGTACAAGAGTAAGGTATTGTGCCAACTCTTTAAAGTACTGATGTTTTCTTGCTCCAGAATTCAACTCCCTCTAAATAAAAATAGAACTTTTCTAACTTTATTAGACCGTTTGCAAACATTTTGAGTTGATATTCCAACAAGTGGCCATCTCTAGGATATACTCTCCCACTGGAGTGGTGAATCCTATATCAATCATAAAATATCAATCTATGCTTCTTGTTATACCCAGTCCAACCATACGCAGAGTCAGTTACGACAAAAGATGAGAAGAACCAAAGCACAACTATCCACACAAATTATACTCTTTATGATTTCAAGTCAAAGGATTACTTTACACTACTGTCATACAAAGAATTTCCATTAGCACAAAAAAGTTTTTAACCTTATGGAAATCTTTAAATGGTCATTCCAATGAGATATTCTCCAATAGCTCACTCATGTATCATCATTAGGGGTGAGAACGAACACGAGCGTTCGTTAAAAAGATCGAGATCGGATCGGTTAAAGATCGGATCGAGATCGTTCATTTAATAAATGAACCGATCATGATCAAAATTTTATGATCGTTTATTAAATGAGCGATCAACGATCATTAATATTAAAACTCGATCATGATCGCGAACAGATCGATTAAATGATCGTTCGTTAAGATGATCGAGATCGATCGTTAAGGTGATCGAAAATGATCAATAAAATAATGGTTGATAAAATAAGTAATGTAATTATTAAAATATTAGAAAAGGTAAATATATTTTAATTTTAATTTTGAAATCCCACGCCATTACAAAAAAGGTAAACTTGTTTTTTTTAATATATACGTGTCTTGACTTTTCAGTGTCTTATTAATTAATTCACCGCAAGTAGAACGGAATCTATTCTTCCCCTATTCACGAAATAAAAACCTCATCCTTACCTTATCCTCTCCAGCACAACGCAGTTCGTTTTCGAAATTTACCGCAGTCGGTCTGAGCTTAATCTCCGACAGAATCCAATCTCTGAACGTATTTTTCACAGTTTCATGATACATCACCACCAGGTATCCTTGGGCTTTTGCTTTCGTGAGTTATAATTTGTGTTGTATATTTTGATTCATATGAAAATAATCGTTTATGTATATAGGATGTTGATTGTGCTTTGAATTTGAGGATTTGCAGTTACTTTGGTTGCGGTTTTAGGTTTTATACTCTGAATATGTACTTTGATTGGGTTTTAAATTTGGGGATTTGCAGTTCTAGGTTTTAAAGTTTGAATATGAATTTTGTTTGGGCTTTAAATTTGGGAATGTGCATTTATTTTGGTTGGAGATTCACATATTCATTAGTTTTTAATGCTGTAATGCAGGATACTTGAACATTGGAATCAACAACATGGATGTGATTGAGGAAGATGATCCTCAAACTCCAGTAGCTGAAGTTCATGATTTAACAGGGACTGAAGAAGAAGAAGTGGAAGTTGTTGGTTATGGGCAAAGGAAAAGAAGAAAGTATTCTCATGTTTGGAATAGTTTCACTTTGCTTCCTAACAAGGCACCCGATGGTAGCAAAGAGGTTCAGTGTAACAATTGCAAAGATAAGCTTAAGTATCATGGAAATACTACCAACATGAAGAGGCACATACCTATTTGTCGTAAGGGTACACTTCGTGGACAGCAACGAATCTTGGTTTCACCATCGGTTCCTGGAGCACAAAGTGAAGGTTTAGAATCTGGGCCTAGTATGCGACCTTGGAGGTATGATCAAAGAAATATAAGAGAAATTATTTCTCATATGCTTATGGTACATGAGTTGCCCTTTTCGTTCGTTGAGTATTACCTGTTCAATGTTTTGATGAAGAATGCTTGCCCTGAATTTAAAGAGATATCTCGATTCACTGCTAGGAATGATATTGATACTAGTTATGTTAATGAACGGAAACGAACTGTGAATATTTTGAAAGATATTAGTAGAGTTAGCATTACTACTGATATCTGGAAGTCTCAGCATCAAAAGATTGAATATATGGTTATGACTTGTCATTTTGTGATCAATTTTCAACTGCAAAAGCGTGTGCTGAGTTTCGTTAATGTTCCTTCTCCTCATTCGGGAGTAGTTGTTTGTGATGCATTGTATAAGTGCTTAGAGGAATGGGGGCTTGTAAACAAGTTGGCTAGCGTTACTGTGGATAATGCATCTTATAATGATACTGCAGTGAGGCTATTGAAAGATAATTTGATGGAAAGGACATTACCTTACTTGGGTGGGAAATTGTTTCATGTTAGATGTTGTGCGCATATATTGAATATTTTGGTTCAATATGGAATGGAAGAGATTGGTGATATCATTGAAAATGTCAGAAAGAGTGTTAAATACATAACCGCTTCCGCGGGGCGGTTTTCTGTTTTTAGTGAAATTGCTAAGCAACTGAAATGTTCAAGCAAGAAGTTGGTTTTAGATTGCTCAACAAGATGGAATGCAACTTATGCCATGCTCTCATGTGCTCTAGAGTTTAAGAAGGTATTTCCTAGATATGGAGAGAGAGATCCAAACTTCAAAACATTGCCATCTGAAGAAGAGTTTGAAAAGGCTGGAAAAATTTGCAAGTTTCTCCAACTTTTCCATGTAGTTACAAACATCATATCAGGTAACACCTTGTTATTAAATTGTCTCATATTTGCTTTAGTTTGTCTCATATTTGGCTGTTTTGCTTGGAAAATGATCACTTTGTTGTTTCTGAAAAATACCTCCTTAAAAATTGTGCCTAAAATCCAGCATATCATTGGATAAAATTTGCTGCTAAATCCCAATTTCCCTTATTTTTGTCATGCTTAAACCATTATGTACATGTAATTCCTCTTTGGCCAGTGATCATCATTCTTTCCTGTCCTAATATGTTGAGTTAAGCCTTTTGAACAAGGCCACCAATTCTTGGAATTCTGTATTATTTTAGTGTGTGCTAGTGTCTTCTATTTTCTTTCATTTATTTGGTTTTCCGGTGATTTAAGTCTTTGGATTATGATCGTGTAGCTTAATAATACAGAATATTTTCGCTAAGTCTTTGCTGTTTTTTTGTATGCTAGTCTATCTAGATGTGTTTTTAGCGGCAATATGTAATGTTTCATTATGTTTATTTACTAATAATTAATTTTATTGCAGGATCTGATTATCCTACTGTGAATTTGTTTCTCCCAGAGCTAAGAGGTATAAAAGCTTTATTGGATAAAGAAGCAAATGGAACAGACATGTACATGGTGGGAGTTGCTTTGAAGATGAAAGAAAAGTTTGATAAGTATTGGGGCGATTCCAACTTATTGATATCCATTGCAGCCATTTTGGATCCCAGGGTGAAAATAAAGGCTGTTGAGTACATATACAAGTCACTGTACTCTGAAAATGAAGCACGAGATCAACTTGCTGTGGTACGTGAAAATTTAACTTCAATATATCAAGAATATGTTGATCACCATGTTAGTGCTGGCTTGGCTGAGAATGTTGAAGAATATTCTACTCAAAATGAGAGTGTTGGAAATGCATCTAATTCTTTGAATCCTGGTTTGAGGGACTTGCAAAGGCTAATGGAAAAAGATAGCATTCAGAGTACAAATTCAGAACTTGATAAATACTTGGAAGAAGGAGTCTTTATATGCAAAGGTGACTCGCTTGAGCAGTTTGATGTTCTAGAGTGGTGGAAAGCTAACCATTTGCGGTATAGGATATTGTCTAAGATGGCCAGTGATATCCTTTCGATACCGATTACCACGGTAGCTTCGGAATCCACGTTTAGTGCAGGTGGAAGAGTTATTGAACCTCATCGCGCTTCTTTGGGAACTGAGACGGTGCAGATTTTAATGTGTGGAGGGGACTGGCTCAGAAATTTTTATAACATCAAAAAGAAGAAAAAGGTACAACCTCTTTGCTCTATGTCATTTTTTGTAGTTATGTGAATTAAACCTCAAGTTCTTATATCGTCGTATGCATATGCAGGAGGAAAAGGACGTGGAGGAGTTTCAACTTACTTGTTGAGTTGAAGATGTTATTTCTATAGGTGAGCTTTTTGTTTTATCTAATAATCTGTTGTTTATTTTTTGCATTACTTTTATTTCATGATTTGTGTTTATAGATAGTTTGTTGTTTGCATTATTTTCGTTTCAACATTTTCTTCTACTTTTTTTCTACAGATGAGAATCATATGAAGATGAATATTTTGTGATGTCTTTTGCTACTTTTGCTTACAAGATGCAAGAACCACCTTTTGGCTTTTGGTACTTAGCTTCTTGTTTTTACTAATCTATTTGTTTGTTTTTATATTGCATCACTTTTAGTTCATGATTTGGGTCGACTTGTTTTTATAAATAGTTTGTTGTTTGCATTACTTTGGTTTCATCATTTGCTTCAACTTTTTTTTTCTACAGGCAATAATCATATGAAGATGAATATTTTGTGATGTCTTTTGCTACTTTAGCTTACAAGATGCAAGAACCACCTTATGGCTTCTGGTACTTAGCTTCCTGTATCACTTTTAATTCATGATTTGAGTTGATTTGTTTTTATAAGAGTTTGTTGTTTGCATTACTTTGATGATATCATTTGCTTCTACTTTTTGTCTACAGAAGGGAATTTCCAGATGCATATGAAGATGATTATTTTGTGTTGCCTTTTGCTACCTTTGCTTACAAGTTACAAGATGCAAGAACCGCGTTCTGGCTTTTCGTACTCATGCTCAGAAGTTGCATTTTGTATAAACTTTGAATTATAGCCAAGCAAAGATTGTATTTTATTCCCAGTGCCCTCATTTAACTTAGGAGAGTTTTGGATGTACTTGAGAAACTGGCAATGACCGTATATGTGTGTAATTTGTTGTGCCGTGAATTTTTATGAATTTGATAGTTTGTATGTTTTTTTACTTTTTAAAAACGTTAACGATCGATCCCGATCGATCACGATCGATCATTGATCATTTGATCGATTATCTATAACGAGTCGATCACGAGCCGATCATGATCATTGTAATTTTTAAACGATCCGATCACGATCATGAATTTTTTTGATCGCTTCGATCGCGATCGATCACGATCATCTCAAATTTTAAACGATCCGATCATGAACATAGTGATGATCGTGATCGGATCGGCTCGTTATCACCCCTAATCATCATACATGCTAGTCTGTCCGTAATAACAATACCCTTATTATTGTTAATACTATGACTAGGGAATTTTAAGAATAACAATCATATTATTCTAAGGACTTTATCATTTTAATAGTAGCCAAGTACATATAATCAAAAACGATAAAATTGTCATATGATATGTGCATATAGGATAATTTATAAATGTCATATTTCATGATTCAAGTAATCTCATGAATCAAGTAATCTCATGAATCAAAAACACATTTCTCGTACCTCTCAAACAATACGTGTCACTAGTATTTTAATTCACCCTCTTGTACTTCTCAAGTACTTAAAATTTCATCATAATGAAATAGTGTTTCATACTTCTCAACACTTGAGAATCATCGAATGAATTAGTGATTTACATGTCTCAACACTTGAGAACCATTAGAATGAATTTGTGTTTCACACTTCTTTCTCAACATTTGAGAATCATCAAATGAATTAGTGTCTCACAATTCTCAACACTTGAGAATCATCGAAAATGTATTAGTGTTATTTATAACACAAAACACTCGATATGTCTCATCGTAAAATGTGCATGACTAATCAGCGGAAGCATCAAATACCGTTATGCACATCATTACATTGATATGAACCTTAAACACTAGAAACACTGCGGGTTTACCATTTCATCGAGAAATTACTATTTACATCCTTAACGTACATAAGGGTAGGTAAAACATTTCTCATATGCATTAATTAAATAGAAAATACCATGTTACTCCCACTTGACTCATGTATACTCATAACTTATCATATAAGTAAATGTTGTATACTTAAATTACTTATCATATAAGTTCCATAAATCAAATTTTGATTCTATGTTAGTGGTTTTAGAACTTCTCTAAGTTCTATGTACTTATCATATAACTTCCATTCAAACATATTTTTGACTACTAGTTTGTGGTTTAATAACTTCTGTAAGTTATCTTTCTCCCACTAAATATTTTAAAATAAATAATTTATTCGAAAATATTTCATAACAAACTAGATCTTGTTCTCTGAACAACCTCAAAATCACATGATTGAAAATATGAGTGACATAACATTAATACATATATAAAATGGTTAGAAAAATCACACGACTAAGGTTAAATGAACAATATAGTTCAATCAGATAATCTCGTACTTCAAATTTTATATTTCTAAATTCAAAAGAATTCAGAAAAGTATTTCAATAAATACTTATGACCATTTTGAAGTAAAGGAAAAAGAAAACCGTCCTATTTTTACATAAGTCTGCATCCATCAACATGCATTAGACTTTAGTACTTAGTAGACTACTTTACCCTCCTACTTGAAGGTTGTATAGGTTAATAAACAATATATGCAATGTTAATGATTCCCAATCAATAACTTAAAAAACATGCATTTTATGCAGTTGCATACGTTCTAGTTTATAATTCTACTTTGTTATAGGATAGATTTTCTAATCCATTATCTTTGAATATCTTGTGTGCACTAATTGAAATAGGATTATTCCTAAATTCAAATTTTATTGTCAAATAACACAATAAAAGAACAACAATTATTCTTAATTGTGAAATTATCCAAATTCAGCATGAAATGGAAGATAGAACATTCTTCGAAAGAAATGTTATAAAAACAATAAATAATGAATTCTTAAAATCCATCTAGCGAAGAAATACTTAATGTTCCTACAATCTAAGTAGCAACAATTGCTCCATAGTAGGTCCATTTCTTCATCGCCCAATCTTTTACTCTTTCATTGGTCCTACATATTTCAAAAATATGAGAACGGGCATCAAATACCCAAATTTTAAAAGTATAAGATTTATTCAATCCACATATACCTGAAGTAGAAACTTCTCTAAGTTTCTTCTCCTTCACGATATTAAGATATTCCTTGCAATTTCTTTTCCAATGTCCATCTTGACCACAGTGGAAACAATTGCCCTTAGCCTTTCTGTCCATAGCTTTCTTAAGCTAACTCTTTTTATTGGAAAGAGGTTCAACCAATAACATATTTCCCTTATCATGCTTAATATATTCCTCTGCTGTAATCAACATATTCAGCAATTGAGACAGAGTGGTAACATCAACATCATCCATATTAAAGTTCACCACAAAGTTAGAGAAACTATTAGGAAGTGATTGCAAAATCAAGTCAACACTTAACTGATGTGGCAATACAAATCCCAATGATTCCAAACTCTCAATGAGGCTTATCATCTTCAACACATGAGACGATACAGCTGACCCCTCAGCCATCTTTGATCGAAAAAGCTCCTGAGAAATGTCATATCTCTCATTTCTTGCCTTTTTAAGATACAAAGATCTAAGATGCATAAGCATTCCATAAGCAGTCGTGTCCTCATATTGCTTTTGTATCTCAAAGCTCATTGAGGCTAACATAAGACAACAAGCATTTTCAGAATCATCAAAATGCTTCCAAAATGCATCTTTGACTGCTTGATCAGCCTCATCAGAAGGAGCATCAGGGATAGGGTTATCAAGGACGTAAGCGATATTCTCAAGCCTTAAAAATATTTTAAGCGCTTGAATCCATTCAATTAAATTTGAACCAGTGAGCTTATTCTCAAGAAGTACGTTATGCAGTTTCAAATTGGAAGACATTTCTACAATAACAAATGTAAGAAAATAAATTATCCAACACATAGACAAAACTAAAAATAAATGACATCTCTCCATTTTAGTTTTGTTCCCACTATTTTATCCAAGTCAATATCCCTCAATTTTGACTTCGAGAATTTACATATAAATTCATACAGGCTAGGATCCAAATCTCAGCTATTATGACTTGGGTATGCCCAACAAACCACAATAACCTCAACTAGGTAGGTAACACTTTACCAATTATAAAATTTTAGATATCAACATATCTTATTTTGTCATAATCACGATATAACAGATTTAAATACTTTAGAATTTCCTCAAAATTCCCAAGATAGACTTTTGGAGGGGTCACAAATGGTCCCGCTTAAAATCGCCAGCCTCCTTAGACAGAATTTGTATTGGATATTACTAAAAAGTTACTCTTAAATCCTTATCCAGTATGAACATTTCATCCATTATGACAAAATCCTTATAACTCCTAGATACTTGCCTCAAAACCATTCGACCTTGGGTATGCCCAACAAATCAAATGTTTTGTTAAATCGAACCCATTATTCACAAATCAAATTTAAATGGCACAAATTATGATATTGGTGGAGTAACCTTGGGTATGCCCAACAAGTCAAACCAACAACAAATTTATTTGATACCACCAATAATGGAAGGCAACAATTCATGATTTAATATTAAGTGAGGGACCTTGAAATAATCATATTATCACATAATAAAAATGATACTATTATTGAACAAATAAAATATATAAACATTTTACTCCCTTCTATTTATTCAATAAAAAAATTATTTATATTCTTTATAATAACATTAGTAGATAACACATGTCATAACCAACTGGTAAAACATATTAACCATATTATATTCAAATAATATAATAGAACCAACCAGTGACACTTTTCAATTAATCACATTAATTTCAATTAAGTCAAATAATTAAATTATTTGTGAAACATGTGTGCAACCAATTGGTATCAATTAATTACATGTATCAACTTTACTTTAATCAAATAATCTCATTATTTATGCATGTAATAGTTGTATAACCAATTGGTTCAATCCACTCAATTAATTTTATTGATTTCAAATAATCACATTATTTGTCAAACATATGCACAACCAATTGATACTATTCAATTAATCACATTAATTTTATTAACACTCAAATAATCACATTATTCATGTAGTATCAGCAAGTGGTTCAATTAAATTAATCATATTAATTTCATTGTGGTATCAAATAATCACATTATTTGTAAAACATATGCACAACCAATTGATACTATCCAATTAATCATATTAATTTTATTAACACTCAAATAATCACATTATTCATGTTGTGTTAACAATTGGTACAATTCAATTAATCATATTAATTTTATTGATTACTATATTCAGGAGTCCCAATTAATCCTATTAACTGATATAACATATGTAACGTCATACAAATTGAAATCGTCCAATTAATCTCATTAATTAGATTTCAATCATATTGAAACTGAATCAATCTTCATCAATTCATTCAGTTATACTATCCAACTAATCACATTAATTGGATTACATATGTTTAATCAAATTAAAATAAAATTAATCTCATTGATTATATAACATATGTAACATCTCACTTGCATTGCTAAATTAATCAAATTAAAACTCAATTAATCATATTAATTGCTAACAATACAAAGTGATTTGAATAAATAAGCAAATAAACAATTTATCTCTCTTTATTTATTCAAACTGATTATATATTACAAACATATTTAACTAATTTAATTTAAACTCTTTAAACTTATTGAGATTAGTTCAAATATCACATTGTTTCACCAAACAAAGTTTTCTATGCACTTAATTGCTCATTAATGCATTTAAAAGTAATTTATAATCAATTAGTTGATGCCTTAATTTCAGAAACCATTTCTAAAACAAAATCAAAAAAATGTTTATCATATTAAACATTCAAGGAAACTTAAGGTGGGGAATAAAATATGCTAACAATTAATCAGTCATTAATTGCATTATTAATTCTTTGGCTCTCACATTTTCTGAAAATGTAAAGTTTCTGGGGTCATTTCGGAATATCTGAGAGATATAGGGGTTTTAATGGAATCATGAAACAATTTCATTTCAGGCCTACTTCTAAAGAATTCACGGCCATCTACCATTCCCTGACGATCAACTTGGCGTTGCGTTGGCAGAACTATTCTACCTGTCGCATCCAATATCTTGGACCATATGCTCAAATGTTTACAATACTTTTCCGGAACGACAGTGAAACCCTCAGTAAACAAAGAAAGTGAGAAAAATTGAATCAAATCATATTTAATTCAATTGCAAATCCCCAAACATTTCAAAACAAAATCTCATAAACAACTCTTGTTCATGATCTTGTTTCTCTTGTATTAATTGAAATTCCGAAATCCAATTCTACCATCTTCACAAATCAAATTAGACTTCAAACCATCAACTCTTTGATTAAAGGTTAGGTAGATTAATAAAACTAAATTTCATCTTATGAAATTATAAGCAGACAATCTTTAGAAACCAAACCTTTCAAATTTAGAAAAACATCTTCTTCTCAAGAAAAATACTTTGATTGTTCTTGAAACTATATAAATTCAATTTCTTTGAAAAGAATTAACTTTCATTTTGTTTTTCATAACATATGCACGAATTTACCATGTAATTAATCTTATTAATAATATGAAAATTATAGCATGCATATCATCAAAAATAAATTATTACAGAATGATTCACAAAATCAAAACATGATTTACAACATCACATGTAATCCACGTATATCAGCAAAACGCATGAATATCACACAAGCTCTTGATACCACTGTAAGTAATCTATGATACTAAATAGCCCGGATCATAATATATGTAATGCGTAAATGACATACCGGATTGTCGAATCCTCTATTTTCGTGAAGAAGTGCTATACCGATTGAAGTCGATCTTTAGTCGCACAAATGGTCCGACCTCTGACGGTATCCACACGAACTCGACTATTGGGAAAGTCAGGTTAACGTGCCAGCTCCGTTCATCTAAAACCAACTGTATAGAACTGATTTCTAATATTGTTGTATTTCAACTGATCTTTAGATGAGCTTGACTGTGACTATTTATAAGAATTGAGAAGGAGGGACTTAATGCTGAATTCATCACCATGAATTCGTAACGTCAAACGTTACAAGTCCCTGTTCAATTGCTTATTAACCTTCATGAATTAATAACATTATTAATCCATTATACCCAATAACTTTTTCTATTGTGTGTGACCCTTCAGGTTCCTAAACACTTAGCAACAAATATGTAATTAGAAATTATATTGGATTTAATCCATAATCCAACACTTTAAGCACCTGCGTAGCCACTCCGCCGGATTATCGCCGGAAAAGTGTGGCAGCTCAATCCTAGATCGGAATCCTCCTGCCACTCGCGCATCTCGATCCTCCTGTCCATCAGTACGATCATTAATCTCAATGATCGGAGCAGCGCTGTTAAGTTGAGTAACCGTAACCGCCGCCGGAGCAGGCATGCTGACTGGTGGAGCATTGTTCGCCGGAATCTTGTTCTGAATCGCCTCCACAATCAAGTCCTTGAGCTGAGAAGTGATCCTCTCCGTTTGCACAGTTGTCGCTCGTTCCACTGCCGCGGCGATCTGCTCACTTGTTTTCCGTTCAAACTCCCGGCTGATCGCTGTGAATTTGGTGTCGATTGCATTATACAGATCATCACTCAATTTCTACGACAACTCCTGGAACTTGCCTTCAATCTCTAATTCCATTGCTTTCAACCGTTTTTCTGCCATGGAAACGTCGGTGCGGCTAGATCGGAGTGTTTTCCGGCCAGAGGAATGTCGGCTCCATTTGTCGTGATCTGAGAGGGATCACAGGGATAATACTGTGATTTGACAAGCAAACCGCAAGAATAGTGAAGATAAGAAGAGATAGAGAGAGAAAAAGGATTGTAGCTGAATTAGAGTAGAATGGGGTTGGAAGATCACCAAGGTGATGATTGTTTACAGTACCAAAAGCATGCCCTCTAACTGACTAACTGACTAGCTATATAGACTAGAAAGTAGTTACAATCTGAAACTAACTTCTGAGCTAACTACTTGAGCTAACTGCTTGAGCTAAGCTCCTCCCAGCTGCTGGCTTGGTGTAAAGACCTTCTTGTCCTTGCTTCTAGGCCCAATCCTGACAGGCCCTTATTTTGGGCCCATTTTCCTAAAAGGGAACTAGAAGAGTTATTGTTTATTGCTCCGGTGAATATTTAATTAAATTAATAAAAAACAATAAAAAGTATTAAACTACGTAGTTTTGAGTAAAACCACCGCATAACCACCATAAGATCACCATATTCCGGCGCCTACAATGATTATTAATCTTTCAATTTTTATTGTGGAACCATTATTTTTCGTTGTAATCTTTCATTCACTGTATTGGTATGGATTTTCCTTTTTGAAGGATTTCATTGCATTCTTCCATTCAATTAATAATTAGCATTAAAGACTCACTTTTCAAAAAAAAATTAGCAATAAAAATTCAAGCATGAAGCTATGATATTATATTACATAATTACTAGATGCAAATTTCCCAAACAAATTTGTATATAATATAACGACAAATCATCTTAAACCGAAATTCATACAAAGGGGTTGCGCATATTTAGATAGAGAGGTGGAAAGAGGATCAATGTTTTTGATATAGAATTTTATAATGAGTTTATTTTGTGGTAAACTGAACTGAATTGAATTGATATAAATTAAACTAATCTAAATAATAATTTGTGTGTTTATGAATATAATTATATTAATTTTAATGTATATCAATTTTAATTTAATTAAATTTATTTTAGTTGAATTGAATTGAATTAAATTAAGTAAAAAAATAGATTTCAGTCGAATCAATAAAATTCAAGTGACTATATACTTAATTACCTTTTCAACTTTAAGTATCATACTTATTATATTAATTATAAATATTACATGCCAAAATTATACTACTATTTCATACTTTTGCCATGCAGGATATTTCATTTAGATGCACATGTTTGATAATTCCAATGGTTGATATATATATACACACACATATACATATATATGTATGTCTGTATGTATATATATATATACATATGTATTTTAGATTTTTTTGATTGCCTCATACCCATTCTTTTTACTGCATTGCCATATATAAAATAAATTAATGCAACTGAACACATTTTAATACTTTAAAAGGAGAAAAAAAATCAAACACTGAAAATTCACATGACACTAAGAAATAGATGTTAGTCAAATTTTAAACTCGTATTTGTATTTGATGTAATATATTTCTTTCATTTGGTTATTTTTTAAATATTTTATGCTATTTATTGCACAACATATCAAAACATGTTCTAAGACGATATTATTTTTGGACTCATACTTCATTTAAAAAAATCAATTTATCATTTATTTAATCATTAAAATAAATTCAAGTATTAAAATTTTGTTTCCCTTGAGATTTTCTAATTTATATTGTAAAAATAAGTAGGTATACTTTAAACCAAAATGTCTAAAGTCATTGAAACTTTGAATTTAATAATTTTATTTCATTGCAATTTTCTCTCTTCATTTTATCAAATTCATTAAGTAGGGTTTGTGTTTGACTAACAACCCCAATAAAAACTACACTCAAAAGTATTTCGAACATACCGCGCAACGCGCGTTTCAATTATGCTAGTTTTAAAGAATAATTTTAAAAAAATACTAAATCTTTTTTTTTTTTTTTAATGGGGCCCTATTTTGACCCATTTTTTGGGGCCTGAAGCGCAGGCCTCACATGCTTCACTTATTGGGTCGGGCCTGCCTATCGGCGCAATCGAAAATATCAGTAGACATTCGCAAGTACGAATGTGAATAGTAACAAGTCGCAGATACTGTCTTCTTGTCTGGTTTTGTTGGAATCCTCTAAATAAGAGAGATAACTTTTGAAAAAATATGTATTGATATTGAAAACTGTCAAATAATGAATACAAAATCCCTATAAATATTAGGATTAATTCTTGTTAGAAATCTTAACGTAAAGCTAAAACACAATATTACACACTATTCTAATTCTAAAAGGGAAAATAATAAAACTAAACAGGATAGTCTTGACGACCCAGTCCTTTAAAGAAAAGAATTTGGCGTTAGACGAACAATAGAAACGATCACAAATTCTTTTTTTATGGAAATATTTTCCTTCTATTAATGATCAAAACCAATACATAATTTGGTCATCACTCGTAGCCAACAAAAAAATTTCAGGCATAAAAGAGCCCGACATGCATTCTTGTTTCAACCAGATTCTAAACAATTGCATTTTGGATCCTGGTGGAGACATATCTTCAACCTTATATAATAAGGCCTTTAACCATCCACAAACACATTAATACTTTAAGAAAGCATACCTAAGAGCAAATCAGTGAATTGACAAGTCAAAACACAAGGCTACCCATCAGGTGTTTTCTCTCTCATAGTAAAGACCAAAACTTCATCACCATTTACTATCTTTCTTTTGAGCATTGATAAAAACTGCTAGTCGTATTATTTAAGAAAGCATACCTAAGAGCAAATCAGTGACTTGACAAGTCAAAACAGAAGGCTACCCATCAGGTGTTTTCTCTCTCATAGTGAAGACCAAAACTTCATCACCATTTACAATCTTTCTTTTGAGCATTGATAAAAACTGCTAGTCGTATTATTTAAGAAAGCATACCTAAGAGCAAATCAGTGAATTGACAAGTCAAAACACAAGGCTACCCATCATGTGTTTTCTCTCTCATAGTGAAGACCAAAACTTCATCACCATTTACTATCTTTCTTTTGAGCATTGATAAAAACTGCTAGTCGTATTATTTGAGTCAGAGAGTTGTGGTGCCCTCAACTAAAGTTCATATACTACCATATAACCATGTGTATAGCTGCACAAGAAAGACTCCAAAGTTGCTGCTCTTCGAATACGAAAAAACAGTACGACCAGTCACCTCCACTTAAAAAGAACTCGTCCCGAGTTCACCTCCTCCACCATTAGTTTTGAACCTTTAATACATGTTCTCCAAATTAAGGCTCACGTCCATAATCAGCCAATTCAATATTACTGGCACAAGGATATCCCTTCCAAAGAGCGAGATACTTCCAACGCATCCAAGGTGAAGTACTAGTTTAAGCAACATCTTAAGATTCAGAATATCCCCAATACGATGCATACATATATCGACAAATATGTTTGTGTCACACAATTGAATATTGAAAACGTATAAACCTACTAAGCATTAATTGCCAAAATTAGGTTTACAAGAGTTTGAGGAAATAGAAGAAGAAGAACTGCTCAAAGTCTTCGAAATTCGAAATCCAAAACACACGAATCAAACATTCAAAGTCTCAAACCCTCACAGAATGAATTTTATGGAGTTTATGTAGATGTATATCTACATCTTCACCGCTCTTTTGATGGTCTAGATGGTGGACTTAAGGATGTTGCTTTGTTGCCTTGTGTAGCTCCTATCTTCATCGTCATCCATGACCAATGGCTTCTTGCCCATGCAATCAACTTTCTTCTTCAAGCCATTCAGAATCAGCAATGGAGATGACAGGATGCGCCTAAATGTTCGAGCACTCGCTGATCCACCCAGTTCCTTATCCTTAATCTGATGATCAGCCTTCTTGTCTTTTGGTCTGATTATTCTGATACCTAAGAATGACTTTCTATCCTCCTTCTGTGGATACGCAATATCCATGTTCATGATAATTTCATCAGGCTCGTCACTCTCTTCATCCTCCTCCTCTAATTCATCATCATGGGCTAGAAACAGCGTGATGGTGTCCAGCTCAGCATCTTCTCGGGCGATTTCTTTCTCAGCATCTTCAATGACAATGTTGATACGCTCATTTTTCTCAGCTGCTGAAGCCCTCCGCTCTTCCTCCAGGAACTTTTCCAACTGCTTGTGAACTGTGGATGAGCTTGGTTCATCTTCTAGCAAGGATGGTGCTATTTGCTTTTCCACCTCATCCATTTGCTTGAAAGTCTGGTGAAGCTCCCTTTCCGATGAGTATAATAGGGCTCTCTGAGCATCAAGAGTGGCCTTCAGAGAAGTGTGTGCGCGCGGACTCATTAAGCCTGGCTTGTTCTTTGTAAACCACTCTCCTGCAAGGAAACAATGACACACTCGTTACATTCAAGAAATACGTAGAAGTATTTTCTTTGAGAAAATTATGGCAAAATGATTCTTACTGATGCATAGCATCGCGGATCATCTTCTCCAGCACTCTTCTGTGTGAAGTCTGATACTCCACTAGCTTTCGACCCTTTTCAGCCTGTTTTCTTCTCTCCTTCAACTCAAGCTCCAAGTTTTCGATGCTTATCTTCCCATTCTCGGCCTTCTGGTTCAGTTCCTTAACTTCGGGGTCTAGTTTCTGTTTTTCAGCCCGCATTTCCGTTGCTTTGTCTTTCTGCCTTAGAGAATCCCTGCCTATGACTATGGCCTGATAAGGATTGCTTGCCATGCTCAGTTCACTGTTCTCAATTGAACCAGGTTTCACATTCCAAGCAGCTGAAGAACCTTCAAAAGAAGACATGAATGAGCAACAGAAACTCAAAATTAGGGCCAAAAGTAGTCAAGGTACTGTACAACTTATGTACTAACCAATAATGGGAGTGCTTGATCTTGGATTTGTGTTCATATCTAGTGATCTGACAACCAATGATTCGGGGTGACATAGAACAACAGCAGCTGGAGCTAAACCTATCTTCTGACTTGACTCATCAAAGAGTCGAGGAAAAGCATGAGAATTAACAGTCTGAGAAGTATACAGCTCCTCACTTTCACCATTAGCAAACAGCCAAGAAAACCCCCGACGCCTGAAGCATCATGCACATGCACAAGCAGGAATCAGTTCCTAATGCAGAAAAGCAACTTCCATGTAGAAAACCATAACATGACAAACAAACTAACCTGAAATCAGAATTCGCTGAAGCAAATATGGACAAGAACTGGTTAATGGATACACCGACTTGGAAATCCCACCAGGGCATGAGGAATTCCAGGTGGTGTTTCTTCTTCTTGTGCACTTGCAACTGAATAATCCTTAAATTGCTTGCCACTGTCAAACCACCTCCTGCATATTCATTTTTTCTTATCAATACACTATATGAAAGGCTCCTCCTTTTACTGGACATATAAAAAGTAGAAGGAGGCAAAAGAACATTACTTGAGCAAGGAAACCAATGGTCAGCCTTCCAAGCTAGGGGTGAAGCAGCATCAGCATGAAAGTACAGGACATTGCCATACGGGTCAACCCGGAATACTTTAGGATCAAAACCAGCATTACTGAAAGTTTGTAAATAATCAATCCTTATCAGATCACTCCCAGCTTCTTCTTCATCACCAAAGAATAAGAGGCCAAGAGAAAATTCTTTCTTTACTTACCCAAGGTGATTCAGCTGTTCCCATAAAAGGAAAATCTTCGGCTTCGAAGTTTTCCTTGCTTTAATGTTGATGATCGGGAATAATTGTTCAAGTTTTTGAGCCTGTTTGAAAATAAAAATTAACAGTAAGCAGAAGCCTTGGATAAAAAACACAACAGTAATTTCAGTCCTCATTCTTCACTTCAATCTAATCTGTTTGCTAAAAAGATCATAACTTTTTTGCATAAAAAACAAGGGAACAGACTAATTTCACACAAACAGCATCAGTAAACATGAAAATTTAGCCATAACCAACACCAGATCAATCAATTTTTCAAACAAAGATTCAATTATCTCCAATGAAATAATCAATTACCTCTTGTTGGGGCATTTCACTTCAAATTTTATCTCTCAAGAAGCTTAATTGAAGAGTCTTTTCTGAATATTTGGCCATTAGTCTTAACTTCTACCACAAATCCCACAACCCCTAATTTGATCCCTAATTAATCAGAAATCTAAGCAAAAAACATGACTAATTTTGTATAATCGACAACTATAAACTTGAAATGTCACTAGAATTAGGCCTTTTTCCTCTAAACACAATAGTTAAAGCTCCATGATCATTCTCCCAATCAAAAGAAAAAGTAACATCACTCCATGATCCTTATCCTTCACTTCTAACCTAATTTGACCCCTCAAAGATCATAACTTTTTTCATTAAAACAAGGAAACTAACCAATTTCACACAACCAACATCATTAAACATGAAAATTTAGCCATAATCAACACAAAATCAATCAGTTTCAAACAAAGATTCAATTTTTTCCAATGAATTGATTGATTACCTCTTGTTGGGGGCATAGCATAAGGCATGAAGGTAACCGGAGGGCCATGGTTGAAGGTGCTATAACTCCTATTTCTACACAGCTTAGCAAAGGCTTGAGGATACCCGAGTGATCCATCCACGGAGAGTTCTTCCTGTGTAAAGACGAGATCAGCCGCCATATCGGTGTTTTGGAAGTAAATCTCGTTCTTCTGGAACGAAGAAGAGAGTTTATGGGGGGGGGGGGGGGGGGGGGGGGGGGGGGGGGGGGGGGGGGCGGGGTGGGGTTTGAGTGGATGGAGAGAAATGTGAAGGGACTAACGGTTCCCTTTGATCTTCTAGTATTCAAAATTTCTATTACAAACCTCCACTTTAAATAAGAAATATTCCATATAATTGCAACATTCCAGCAAGCCCTCAAAATTGTTTGATAATTGGAATAGCAAGGAATTTAAGAATTTGATGTTCAATATCAAGTTTTTGAGCTATTTATTTAGCCTTAGTTTATAAGTATAGCTCAATCTTATTAGATTATGCTCTTTTTAAGTGTCCTAACATATAAAAAGTCAATTTCGAGACCTTAACAAGAAAACAATAAAACACTACCCTAGCAAATTAATAATTTATCATTTTGGTCGTTCCATCATAACATTCGATGCCATCAAAATTTTTAGAAATAAAACTTTAATTTATATAGACAAATTTCGTCACGTTAACACTTGCATATAGAGCATCAACTTATAAACATAATTTAGAAGGGGGAGTGGGAAGAATACAAACTCACCAGAAAAACTATGCCAATTTCTGTGACAGAAGGTGAGCATAAACTCTTCAGCTGAAAGGGCACCACATAGAGCGCCTGAATCTCGCATCTTGACTCTGTCTTTAAACCTCCTTCTGAATTTGCTGCAATTCTTTCCTCCAAAGGAAACCTCTTATTACCTTCTTGCAGAAGCAAAATTCCGTGAGAATTGACAGCCAAAACCTCTTGAGTCATGGATTATGTGCTCCTTTGCTGAAAGGGAACTATATCAAAGCCCTGGACCTCACTTCTTTCCTGCATCTTCAACCCCTCTTCTGAACACATACCAAATATTTCCTCCAAAGATATCCTTTATTAGCTTCTCGCGCATACAAGATTCCCCAAGATCTGCACCCAAACCTCCTGATTCCTCTCAAACTGAATATCGGTCATAGGCATCGCCTCCTCTAAATCTCAACCTCTTCTCCATCATCAGTTCTGCTCTCACTTCTTCCTCGAGCAATCTTCTCCTGACAATATCTCCTGAAACGATAGGATCCTTTGCTTCTCAAGCTCTCTCTGAATCTCCAGATGACCACTAAAGTTGTTCATCATTTGAAAACTCCCACTAGCCTGTCCAGTTCCTGATGGAAAGAAATCACTTGTGCATCACATTCCTAGGTTATTCTAATCGCTCTAGGATTTCTATAACCAACTGTTTCACAAAATAAATAAAAATGTAAGAATTGTACAACCAAAATACACCAGAGAATTACTTGGGATTTAACCGAATTGAACCTTAAACGCAACTACATGTGAAATTAAGTGCAAATCACACTGAAAATTGGAGCAAAAATCTTAAGAACTGATTATCCCACAAGTGTTAACTTTTTCCAGGCGTCAAAACAAGCAGCATTATCCTTAATTAAAACAAAGTGCAGCAAAGCTAATATATTGACACATACGAAAACAACCCCAAATTCAAGCACAAATCGTACACCAATTGAGTCAAACCAACGAGCGAAGATAAAGAGAAACTTGAAGACCATTCAGAGTGGTTACCGTATGAGAGTGGCGGTGGTGGATATTTCTGCGGCGGCGGAGGCGGTGGCTCTGTCCTCCGGAGTTCCATGGCTGCTGACTCTGCAGAGTGCTGACGGTGAAGTGACGGAAGGAATGGGGTTTTTTATTATCAAAACGCACACAGGGACGGTTGTCTTTTTTCCTTTGGAGAGTACTAGCAAGAACAAGACAACCGTATTTTTATTTTGAACCGCAAAATAAGTAAAATACGGACTACGTATAGCATGCTCTTTTTGTTATAATAGTCATTTTTATTTAAATATGGAGAATTTGAGTTTTTTTTAAATTCAAACAGATTTTTCATCTCACTCTCTATAATAGAGAAATTGAAGAGAGAATGTTTGCTTCCCTAAATTTGGAGAATGAGATCAAATTTTTGGGAAACCAACATTTAATGTTTTTGGAAAGTATTTGATTATTAATTCATTAATTATTTCTTTTTAATAATTTTGAATTGGTCTCTGGAGTGACCGTCTATATTATACCTACCTACTAGGTAAACCCGTGCTTTTGCACGTATGAATGTTAACATTATTATTTCAATAAAAATGTATTATCATAAAATATGAATAATGTACATTATATATATAAGTATGGCTCTTAAAACTAACTTGGATGGAGGAAAAAAGGATTAATGAGTTCATATTTATTTTAACATAAATGAATGATAAAATACTCATAAGATAATTATTAAGTACAAAGATGACGTGAAATGTGATTTACAACTTTTGTTTTGTTTGTATTATAGCTATTATAAGATCTGGTAATTCGTGATCAAAAAAAATCTGGTAATTCATTATATTATTTTATCTTTTACTAGATATTTATATATAAAAAAAAAAAGTGGCGGCGTAAATATAAATAAAAAAGAAAAAACACCGCCGGACTTTCACAATTTAATGTATACATAGTTAAAACTACGTAGTATTATAGCGGTATTGTGATTTTTCGGTGATAATTTTTTATTAGTTAGGAAAAATAAATATTTAAACACGGTATGTAAACAAGAATATAATTAAAATTTATGTATGGAATGAACCACCTAGATTGCTTAAATATGTAAACGTTTACGTAATAAGTATATATTCTTATGTGATATATTCCATATATTTTATGGAATTTGCGTGTATAAGTATATATTTTAGGAATCTTCTCTAAGGAACACATACGGCATATTTTATTTTAGCCTTGCCATGTTTTTAACAAACTATAATTATTGTTACGGCATTATTTGCCACCGTTACCATTTAATTAAATATGGATGTTATTCCATAATATATTCCTACCAAAATATCAAAAAATCTTAATATATATATTCTATCCCAAAACAAATTAAAAGGTATGGTTTAGTAAAAAAAGATGTAGGGGTTCTTCGGATTGTTTAAATCCTGCGCCGTCTTGCATTATCTGGATGTCTACGATAAAGAGAATATTGTTTTGGATTTGCACATGATGGTTTTCCGAAAGTATGCATTTTTGCAGCAGGAATCTGTACAATTTTAATGTGGAAGAAGACTCTGGTGTAGCGATGCGACAAGTCTGGGCGTAAATATAAATAAAAAAGGAAAAACACCTCCGGACTTTCACAATTTAATGTATACATAGTTAAAACTACGTAGTATTATAGCGGTATTGTGATTTTCCGGTGATAATTTTTAGGAAAATAAATATTTAAACACGGTATGTAAACAAGGGTATAATTAAAATTTATGTATGGAATGAACCACCTAGATTGCTTAAATATGTAAACGTTTACGTAATAAGTATATATTCTTATGTGATATATTCCATATATTTTATAGAATTTGCGTGTATAAGTATATATTTTAGGAATCTTCTCTAAGGAAGACATACGGCATATTTTATTTTAGCCTTGCCATGTTTTTAACAAACTATAATTATTGTTACGGCATTATTTGCCACCGTTACCATTTAATTAAATATGGATGTTATTCCATAATATATTCCTACCAAAATATCAAAAAATCTTAATATATATATATATTCTATCCCAAAACAAATTAAAATGTATGGTTTAGTAAAAAAAGATGTAGGGGTTCTTCGGATTGTTTAAATCCTGCGCCGTCTTGCATTATCTGGATGTCTACGATAAAGAGAATATTGTTTTGGATTTGCACATGATGGTTTTCCGAAAGTATGCATCTTTGCAGCAGGAATCTGTACAATTTTAATGTGGAAGAAGACTCTGGTGTAGCGATGCGACAAGTCTGGGCGTAAATATAAATGAAAAAGAAAAAACACCGCCGGACTTTCACAATTTAATGTATACATAGTTAAAACTACGTAGTATCATAGCGGTATTGTGATTTTCCGGTGATAATTTTTTATTAGGAAAATAAATATTTAAACACGGTATGTAAACAAGGGTATAATTAAAATTTATGTATGGAATGAACCACCTAGATTGCTTAAATATGTAAACGTTTACGTAATAAGTATATATTCTTATGTGATATATTCCATATATTTTATGGAATTTGCATGTATAAGTATATATTTTAGGAATCTTCTCTAAGGAAGACATATAGCATATTTTATTTTAGGCTTGCCATGTTTTTAACAAACTATAATTATTGTTACGGCATTATTTGCCACCGTTACCATTTAATTAAATATGGATGTTATTCCATAATATATTCCTACCAAAAAATCAAAAAATCTAAATATATATATTCTATCCCAAAACAAATTAAAAGGTATGGTTTAGTAAAATAAGATGTAGGGGTTCTTCGGATTGTTTAAATCCTGCGCCGTCTTGCATTATCTGGATGTCTACGATAAAGAGAATATTGTTTTGGATTTGCACATGATGGTTTTCCGAAAGTATGCATCTTTGCAGCAGGAATCTGTACAATTTTAATGTGGAAGAAGACTTTGGTGTAGCGATGCGACAAGTCTGGGCAAAATATCATAAGCTTTGTATGACCAATTTCAAAACACGAGAATACTGCGCATCAAGAGGAAGTTATGGCTCTATTCTAAACAAAATTTTGGAAGAAGGTACTCTACCTAAAGTGGCCTCTATCCGACTTATGTGTTTTTCGTGTTTAAAATTTGTATCATTGTTGTCTGTTGATAGACTCTGGTGTAGCCCACATACATGAGATATTTCAATTCCAGCGATGAATTGATAATTTCGACGCTGCTGAGTGAATATTATCGCACAAGGATTTTCTTTTAATCTTACGGCCACATTAAAGCTTAACAACTGTGGCTGAGCATGGTGAATCTGGTGATGTCGTACTTGTAGTTCTCGACGGAGCTCGAGAGACAGTGACATACAACTCTTATTGATCTTTCTGGTTAGGGAGAATAAGGGTGGTTGGTTTAGTGTTTTCACTGTTTTGTGTTATGCAAACATATTAATTGTCTGGTTGTTTTCAATTTGTTCGGAGTTTTAAAGATACGATTAATATTAAAATCTTCTATTATGACAAAAAAACGTACCTTCTTAAACTTAGTTCACCGGTCATTTATTTGGTTAACTTGAAGACATATATGTATGAGTCCTTTTTGTTTAGCAAAATCTCCAAGATTTAGCACATCAAATCTTTGAAATCACTTTTAACATTAGTCTTTTATTCTTCATTATCACTTATCAAGTGATTAATTTTTATATCAAGAGCATATAAAATTGCTAGGAGATTTAAGAATATTTTGACATGTATTGCTATACCAATTGCCATAACATGAAATCACGTCAGTAAATTTGATTGGTTTGTTCCTAATATTTGACACTAAATTACATAATAATGGCATAAAGTATATATTTCTATTTAAATAACTGCTAATACTTTTATAATAAGTAATTAATTAACATTACCATAACTAATATCTCGAATGTTACTAATTTTAGATTTTAGTTATTAAAAAATTAATTAAAAAAATTAATCATAGGAAAATACTCATTCATCTCATTAGGGTATTCTTTGACGTTTTACAAAAAAAAATCAGTAGGTCCGAATGTATATCATGTTTAATAGACCATTTCATCAAATAATAATACGAATCAATGCAACCCCGATTTCTCAGTAATTATTAATTTATATTTCTGTTTGAGTTCAAAAGAAATCAAATCATAATCGAAATATAAAAGGGGAGAGAAACCAAATTATAATCGAAATAGAAAAAAAAGAGAAGTAGAATCATAATCGAAACCAAATTAAACTCAAAAAGGTGCGAAGGGGAAAAATATTAAGGGTAAAAAGGTAAAACATTAGACGAAGTATTGAACCAAAAAATTGAACGTAAGTTTGGACAAGCAAAATCACACAACTTCATCTTCAAGAGATCGAATTGACAAATCTATTAAATTTGAGGTTAGGGTTTTAATTAATAACCATTCGCCAGCTTATACTTTTATATTGTTATTGTATTTAGAGTTTTTAGTCTGTTGACCATTATTTGAACCCAATCGATATACAATCACAAGTTTTTGAATTTCTTTTTGCAAGAAACTTGCTCTATGTTTGAGTAGTTTGCTTGCTTGGTAAAAAAAATCCAAAATTTCTCCCATCACTTGCCATTGTTTAATTTGAATCCATTTTCGAATTCTGTGATGATATTTTACTAATCACACATATCACAAATCCTTCAAAGACTACTGGAGCCTCCCAAGCCTCCTATTAGGAAAAGTTTTAACATGTTGTATACAAATGGCTAGAATATTGACAGTCTAAAAAATTACAATGATACAACTACGAATGAACAAAACTACAAAGACCGCGAATACTCAAATATAAGAATACATTGAAATCGATTCTGATGTAAATAGGGAACCAAACGCAACATTTTACATTAATTATTGTAATTTAGTTCTTTTCAATTATTTTTATTTTTTGAGATTTTTATAGTAAAAACAATTATTCAATTTACATCATTTATTATTTTACAATACTATTTACATCAGATATTTACTTTGTATTGACATATTCATTATAATTATTTTAAAATTACATCATAAAACCGCGCAACGCGCGGTCCAGTAGCCTAGTTTAATAATAATAACATAACATGTATCACTTCAAGAATGGAGAAAATTTCCCGAATTCCAACTTTCCCGACTTTCCATGAAAAGTCTTTCATACGTTTTATAACTTATACAGTGTACCTTTTAATTTGAACTGTGTATTTTGTTATTCACAATTTTTTAATTTTTACATAAAATTTCTTGAATTTTCACATTAAAACATGTTTCACTATAATGTTTACTTTAAAATTATTAATATTTTAACACAAAATTGTATCACTTGAGTTTAAATATATAATGCTAGTCCATAGCATTTAGGAAAAATACGTGAATTTCCTTTATGAAATAGATGGATTAATGTAATAAATTAGTAATTTTTTTAACACAAAAAGAAGAAGAAAAAAAGGAATTTGTTGAAGCCTTCTATTCTTTCTTTCTTTGTCATAGTATAAGGTATCGCTAAAAATTGTATCACGATTAGTTGGCAAATGAATTAATATCGAAACTTAACAACACCATAATAGTGAATTTACATCAAATCACATTGTCTAAAATAATATAGTTCCAAATCGAAAACCTCATCCAATTTTGACTTTGCTTTCTTGAAGTCACAGCCACTTCAAAATAAATCAAACAACAGATTTCATAACTATAAAAATTTTTATAATGATGATTGCAAGAACTGTTCTTCTACGTTGGTTATAATCAATTGGAGCTAATCAGCTTTTTGTTCCTGCAATTTGTGAGTAAAGACATGACTTTGAAATTATATTTACAACAATCTCAAACAAACAAAAGCAACTGCACAGAACTAAATGGCCCTCAAGTCAGATTTTATTCAAATCAGTATCAAGATGGTACAAAATGTCATAACATACCCCTCCTGCACATTTTTTTCCAAGAGTAATATTAAGCATCACATATATAAAAGAGTCATCCTAGATGTGGAAATATGTAAACCAATCAACCCTGAGATGTCAATCCAAACAGGAAACATAACATCTCTTATTTGGAATAAGGGGAACAAAAAGACGCATTCTCTCGGTCCTGAACCAACTCAAGAGCAGAGCATATAAAAATGTATCTGTGAGGACCATTAGAAAGTTACGAGTTGCATTAGAATAATTTTAAGCGGTTGCGACTAATTTTATGGTGGAGTTATTAAATAAATATATCGATTGATTAGTAATGGTGATATGGGCTCTGGCCCATATTTAGGCTCCGGCCCAGAGAGTAGTCCGGTCCATATGACGTCAGCTAGAATGGCGTTATCCGGGGACAAAGGGGACATGAATATGACCTGTCTCCGGGTAAGGACAAAAGGATAGGACCACTGCCTCTAGGCTGGAGGCTGACCACTCACACCTATAAATACAGCTTTGGACTTGTGGAGAAAGGTATGTTCTATCAGATTAAACTCTCTCAATATATCCTTATTCTCTCTCCTATTCAAAGGCCCCTCTTTCATCATCACGCCGGAGTAGCTATCATCGGGAATACTCCGGGGCGTTGTTTTGCAGGTCTTTAGGTGAGAGCGCGCGGAGCACGGACAAAGCCTCATCCGACCCGGAGATCCATCTTGCATCCGGATCGGGACTGGAAGCTGGTAGCATCAGTTGGCACGCCCGGTGGGATCTAAATATTTCCAATTACAAGTTACGTTCATCCCGGCAGAGGAGGAAGCGGGAGGAGGGCCAAAAAACAGAAAAGCCGCTACAGTTAGAGCTCAAAAGATAGCGGCTGAAAAGGAACGGATTCTCCGGGCCAAGCAGGCGGCAACAGAGGCAAGGGCCGCGGCTGAGGAGCGTCGGCGACAGTGCCTGGCAACGGAGAAAGCAAAAGGAAAAAAGCAAGTTCCCGAACGGACTCTGGCGGACATACAGCGCGAGACCGGGGAGCGACTGCGAGCCGCACGTGAGGCACGAAACCAGAATCAGTTTGGGGACCAGGCATCGTCAGAAGGGGACACCGACAACATTGAAGGGACGCCGGATCCGGGTCATCCCGAGGGATCCGACTCGGATGACGCCGAAGATTATGAACCGGAGGAGCACGATCCGGAAGGTTATAGCACGGAGGATGACGCTCAGAGCCGATCGGCCAGACCCCGAGTAGGACGAAAGACCGGAAGGGAGGAGCGTAAGCGTCATGATTCCGGGCTCGGAGGCAACATCCTGAGGACAAACATGACGGAGTACCAGCAGTTCCAAGAGTGGAAGGCGGCTCAACGAGTTGAAGCGGACAAGCCACCTCCGGAGCAACCAAGAGTGCCAAACCCAAACCTATTTCCGGGCGGACATCAACAGCAGACCGCTGGTTTGAATCCGAACGCACCACCTTACTAGGGAGCACAAACTCAGCAGGGGTACGGTACCCAACAGGGTTACGGGATGGGTGTACCCGGAGGCCAACAACAATTGATGTTTGGGATGCAACCGGCCGGAGGGCCTGGAGGTCAGCAGCATATGACGTTTGGAATGCCACCTGCCGGAGGAGGATTTCCCGGAGGTTTCGGTTTTCAAACACCTTTCTGTCCGGATTCCATTGAAGACCGGTTGAACCGCCTCATCGGACGGAATGGGATCGGGCCTCAGTCACCTTGGGTTCCGGAAGTATTGAGTTTCAAGTGGCCAGCCGGAACCAAGGCTCCGGATGGACTTCCGACCTACAACGGAGAGGGAGATCCGGAAGAGTTTGTCCATACTTATGCAAGTATCATGATTGCTAGGGACATTCCGGAGGAGTTGCAGTGTAAAATGGTGCCTTCGTATCTAAGAGGTAACTGCTTGACATGGTTCAAGGGTCTGCCGAACGGTACACTTCGACATTTTTGGGATTTCGCCATCGCTCTGGTCCGGCGCTATTCCGCCATGAAACACACGTTTGTAAACCTTGCCACGGTCCTGGCAATGAGGCAGCTGGAAACGGAGACTACTTGGGAATTCTACACCCGGTACATAGCTGCAACGATGAAGGTGGTGGACCGGCACTTACAGGAGAAGGCCATTATCCACAACTTTGTCAACGGGCTGAGGGACAACACCTTCTACATCGAGCTAATGAAGAATATGCCTACATCATACTATCACCTCCAGTTGGTGGTGGAGATGCATTGTACGGTGCACGATGCCAACCAAGTCCGGATGACAACTGTGGGCTTTTTCGAGCAAAGGTCTCTCACAGTGACGGGGACCCAAACCACCGCTGCACGGACTCCGATCCGGACGGATCAAGCCAGACGAGTACCCGCCCCGGCAGCAGCAGCTCCAGCACCGGCGGCCGCTGCTCGTCCGACCTACACCCCTCTCTCTAAGACCCGTACGGAGATCCTCGCAGTTCACCGAGGTCTGTTTACGGATCCGCAACCCATTGTTGGCGTACAGGCACCAGCAAATGCGGACAAGTGGTGCGAATTTCACAAGTCACACGGACATACCACAGAGGGATGCAGGGCGCTCCGTTCGGACATTGAAAGGTTGATCGGAGCAGGTCAGTTAAGAGATTGCGTGGCCGGAGAAGGACGGCCGGCTCAAGCCCCAGTCGCCGTAGCCGGACAGGGCCGGAAAAGGAATTGGAGGAACAATCGTCCCCGAGGGGGAAACCAAGCTAATCCGGCAAACCCGGCACCGAGACAGGCCGCACCAGCACAACCCCCGGCTCAGCCCCGGATGATCAATGTGATAAATGGAATTGTAGGAGACGGACTCTGTTCTATGACGACGATCAAGGCCAAAAGCATATATGTGCCCCCGGGTGAGATACAAGAAAAGAGGTTCAAGCCAAGTGAGACTATCACCTTTTCGGATGAGGACCCGGTACCTCCCCAGGTTCCCCACTCGGATCCGATGGTGGTTATGGCTGATGTCGAAGGAGTGCTGATCAAACGAGTGTTCGTGGACGATGGTAGTAGTGTGGAGATTATGTTTGCGGAATGCTTTGATCAACTCGGAATTGGGCGACAAAATCTAAAACCGTGTCAAACCCCCCTTTTCAGGGTTCACCGGGCGGACCATCCATCCGCTCGGGGTCATCCCTTTGAAAGTTACCCTGACGGATTTTCAGGATCCAACCAAGCGGGCAACGGTGGAGTGTAATTTCGCCGTCATTGATGCAGTTTCTCCTTACAACATGATCACTGGAAGACCGTGGCTGTCGCAGGCACGAGCCATCTGTTCGCCTTTCCACTTGATTATGAAGTTCCCCACCGAAAACGGTATCGCATCCGTCCGGGGGCACCAACAAACCGCCCGGAGTTGCATGCTGACCGCCATCAAGGATGCCCGGTCCGGGGAGGGCCAACCCAAGCTGTCCGCCTCGGACAAGGGAAAAGCCAAAGCAGACTTGGTAGGAGCCATCCATGGAGAAGCACCATCTTACGAAGTGGAGGACATGATGGTCGGACAGAAGGGAGTAGTCAGTGTGGGGAAGAACATGCCGGATGACGTGAAGGAGGAGTTACAACGCCTGTTGGCAGAATACGAAGATGTGTTTTCTTGGGGGACGGAGGACTTGACCGGCGTTCTGGAGGAGATTGCGGTCCACAAGCTCAATGTCTTTCCGGAACTGAAACCTATACGGCAGAAGAAGAGACCCCTCGCTCCGGAACGTGTGGAGGAAATCCGGGCGGAGGTGGGTAGGTTGCTAAGCGCTGGAATCGTGGAGGAGATATCCTACCCGGAGTGGATAGCAAACCCAGTTCTGGTGAAGAAGCATGGCTCTTGGAGAATGTGTATTGACTTCACAGACCTAAACAAATGCTGTCCGAAAGATAGCTATCCGCTCCCCTCCATCGATCAGCTGGTCGAGACCATTACTAGTTACCAAGTGTTGGCATTTTTTGATGCGCACCGAGGGTATCACCAGATCACGATGGCCAAGGATGACCGTCCCAAAACATCTTTTATTACTGACTTTGGTACTTTTTGTTACAGGAAAATGCCTTTCGGATTGAAAAACGCAGGTGCGACGTACCAAAGGATGGCGGACAAGCTTTTCCGGAACCAAATGGGGCGGAACCTGGAGGTCTATGTTGACGATATGGTGGTCAAGAGCCGGACGTACGAGTCTTTTTTGTCCGACCTCCGGGAGATGTTCGACGTGCTCCGGACGGTGAACCTCAAGCTCAGCCCCGGAAAGAGCACCATTGGAGTTGGAGCAGGGAAGTTCCTTGGCTATATGGTGTCAGCTCGAGAAATCGACGTCAATCCGGAAAAGATATTGGCCCTTATGGAGATGCCGACTCCGAAGGGGGTGAAGGACGTGCAAAAGTTGACCGGATCGCTGGCCGCTCTGAGCCGATTTCTCGCTCGGGGGGCTGAGAAGCAGCTCTCGTTTTTTAACATACTCCGCAGGGCTAAACCGTTCGAATGGACGGAGGCGTGTGACCAGGCGTTCACGGACCTCAAAGCTCACCTAGCAAGCCTCCCAACCCTGTCCAAGCCACTGCCCGGAGAAGAGCTTTTTCTATACGTGGCGGCGACGGAACATGCTATAAGCTCAGCTCTAGTCCGGGAAGATGGTAAGGTCCAACGTCCAGTTTACTTTGTAAGCAGGGCACTCCAAGGTCCGGAAACAAGGTACACTGCTTTGGAAAGGTTGATATTGGCATTGGTGCATGCCTCCCGGCGCCTCCGACCATATTTCCAAGGTCATCCGATCACGGTTCTAACGAATCATCCGTTGAGACAAATCATGTTGAAGCCGGAAGCCTCGTGTCGGATGATGAAGTGGGCAGTCGAGCTTGGAGAGCACGAGATCAAGTATCATCCCCGGAAGGCTATCAAGGGGCAAGCCTTGGCGGACTTCTTGGTAGAAATGACCGAACCTTCAGGAGATCCGTCCGGATCGGAACCACCCTCCGAAAGATGGAAGTTGCATGTGGACGGATCATCTCATGCGAATGGAGGCGGGGCAGGAGTCCTGCTTACCAGCCCACAAGGAACGGAGTACAGGTATGCCATTCAGTTCGGTTTCCGAGCAACAAACAACGAGGCAGAGTATGAAGCGCTCCTAGCCGGACTCCGGCTGGCGTTGGAGATAGGGGTCACGGACGTTGAAGTATACAGTGATTCTCAGATAGTGGTTCAGCAAGTGAGCGGAGAGTACGAGGCGAAGGAACGGAGCTTGCAGAAGTACCTTGAGGCGGTTAAGCCGTTATTAGCCAAGTTCCGTGACATTACCGTAACACAGATCCCTCGCGAGGATAACGGTAAGGCGGACGCCTTGAGCAAACTCGCTTCCTCTGAGATCAAGCCGGACGCGGAGAGCAACTTGATGATGGAGACCCTATCCGCCCGGAGTTATGACGTCCCACAGGTGGCAGCAGTGGAGGCCTCAAAGGAGTCATGGATGATGCCCTTCTTTGAGTATTTGCAGCACGGAAAGCTTCCGGAAGATAAGGCATTGGCGCGGAAAATCCGATAGAAGGCACCGCATTACACCATAGTGGACGGAACCCTGCTCAGACAAGGATATCTCCAACCGTGGCTAAGGTGCGTGGACTCGGACGAGTCAGCTCGGATTGTGAAGGAGATGCATGAAGGACCGAACGGCAGTCACCAGGGGGCCCGGACCATAGCAAGAAAGATAATGTGAACGGGCTACTATTGGCCGACCCTGTTTGAAGATGCCCAGAAATACGTCCGCTCCTGTGTACAGTGCCAAAGGTTTGCTCCGCTCATTCATGTTCCGCAAGAAGAAAGGGTCAGGATCACCGGTTCGTGGCCTTTTGATAGATGGGGCATCGATCTGGTTGGACCCTTTCCCTCCGCTCCGGGAGGATTCAAGTACCTGATAGTAGCGATCGATTACTTTAGCAAATGGGTGGAGGCTGAACCCCTCACAAACATCCGTGGTAGCACTTGCGTCAAGTTTTGTTGGAAGAACATCATCTGCCGTTACGGAATCCCCAAGTACATTGTCACGGATAACGGAGCCCAGTTTGAAAACGACCTGTTTCGATCCTGGTGTAAAGAATATGGAATTACGCAGCGGCTTACATCCGTCTACCACCCGCAGGCCAACGGTCAAGTGGAGGTTACGAACCGGACAGTGGTGAACGGATTGAAGACTCGTTTGCAGGGGGCACGAGGAAACTGGGTCGACGAGCTGCCAAGTGTTCTTTGGGCATACAGGACAACCGAAGGATCCGCCACGGGCCAGTCGCCATACAGTTTGGTATATGGGGCGGAGGCAGTCATACCAGCAGAAGTGGGAGTCCCCAGTCTCCGGACCCTCACTTGGGACGAGGACCAAGCCGGACGGAGCTCTCCGCTCGGATCAAGCAGGCTGCTGGACTTGGACCTTTTGGAAGAAAAACGAGAGCAAGCAGCGCTACACGAGGCCAAGGTAAAGGAGCGGATGAAGCGCTATCACGACAAACGTGTCAGGAAGGAGTCATTCGTCCCCGGGGATTGGGTAATGAGAAGGAATGATAAAAGTCTGAAGGAAGCCACTGGCAAGCTGGCACCAAACTGGGAAGGCCCATACCGAGTCACAGCTTCATATCCGGGTGGGAGCTATGAGCTGGCGGATCAGTCCGGACGTGCAGTCCCCAGAAGGTGGAACATTGCCAACCTACGAAGGTTCTACGGGGCATCCTGAGTAGGTATGCTTTCCGATAAGAGTTCCTTTTCAAGCTTAATGTATGTAGTTTCGGGTCCTCTAGCTAGGGTTGAGCCTAGGATTCCGTTCCGTCTTATTTACTATGTACTTGGCTCTGGCCGCATTAGACAAAGGGCATGTCTAGCCGGAGTCCGCTTATTTGAATGAAGAATTATCAAATTTTACACTTGTCTATTTTTCAATTCTGCATGATTAAGATCCTCCGGATCGTTTGAACAAACGGACGGAGTGAGCAAAGACGAACAAATAAAATCCTCCGAATTGTTTGAATAAACTAACGGAGGTAAGCAAAACAAAAAGGCAAAACAGTTTGATCAAACAACAAAGAAAAAACGCTTGAATAAGCTATCTTAAAAAGAGAAGAAATCACATTTGGATAAATGATGCATTGAAAGAAATCAAGTCCGTACGGATTAACATACAAATACAATATACAATTATACAATCTGATACGTCCGGATGGACGCAGATACAAAAGAATGATAAAACCTATCTACTTGGGCCAATTTATGTTCCAGTTGATAGGAGGGGAGGTGGGCTCCGGAGTAGGAGGCTCCGGAAAAGGTATCATGGCACCATTCTCCGGAGAAGGGGGCCTTAGGTCTTGGGCCCCATCCTGGTTCCGGGTAGAAGGGATCCGCTCCGGAGTGTCGTCGTCAAGATTGTGGACCTCGGCACCACTGCCCTGACCCACCGAGCCTCGATACGGAAAGGGAGGAATGGGCGGAAGCTCCGATGGACCGGCGCCATCCGGATCAGAGCCAAATATCCCATCGGAGTCAGAATCGGAGGACTGCATGGTCTCCTTGGTGACTTTAGCTTTTCCTTTGCCCTTGACTGGAGGCCCAGCCCTAGAAGGACGGAACGGATTCTGGCTCGGATATCGCGAAGGAGAGCGAATCCGGATGGGGACCTGGGGACGGCGCGCTGGCTGAGCACCCCTACCCCTTTCCCTTCCCCTTGCCACCTGCTGAGCACCTCTCCCCCTTGCCATTCTGTTAAGGGCACAGTTGAGGCTCCGACTGTTCCCGCTACGAGCGTTCTTGAGCTCCCTTCCGATTCCTTTCCTCCCCCTGCCATGACCACGTCCACGGAGACGAGCCTGACGTCGCCTCGCCAATTCGGCCAGCTCCCTAATGATAAAGGGACGGATGATAGAAGAATCTTGGCGAAGCCGCTCCACGCGACGGGCAGACTCCTCCGGATCGACGGATACCTGGATGCCTGCATATCTCTCGAAGGTGAAGTCTATCGCCACCTGACTCGGAATGAGGGTCAGTGAAGGAGGGAGAGAACTGCCGGCATGCATCCGTTTCCACCATTCAACAGCCTCCTCGAACGCAGGACGATATTGAGACTCCCGGTCGTTCCACCCCAACTTGAACATCCGGACGATCAAGGCACTAACATCGCGAGGAAAATTGCGGTATATGGTCGGAACAACGAGTCCGAGGCGCAATCCGGTCAAATGGTACGAAAGTTGCAGAGTCATCAGATTATCTCGGAGGACCATCACCCGACCGGCAAGCATTTGGTTTTCTTCCTCCAACTTCAAGTAATCTCGCTGGAAATCCGTTCGGCTGGCCAGCCACTTCAACTTTTCGGAATAAAAGGGGAGTACGGACCAAACTAGATCCAGCTCGGTTTTCAGTTTAGCTTTATAGTCTTCGTGTTCTGCTTGTAGCATGGAGATCGTCTCATCCGCGTCATGGGTCGCACGGATCCATTCTCGAGCAAAATCCTGACATTGAGACAGGGTGCCAAACTCCTCGGATATTTCTCTAAGGCAAGCAGCCAAAGATGGGACATCTTGGAACTCTTCCATCAGAGACTCCATTCCAGAGCGAACGAGAAGCTCTCGAGTTCGTTCCCCTTCCATCGTCCATCCGGACAGCTCCGCCTCTAACTCCGCGCATTTAGAGCACGGAGGGCTCGTTGATTGGGAACTAGCGGGTGAAGTACAGACGCCCGCACCTCCGTTTCGGAGCACCGGACCAGGACCTTTGGGCTGCGGACAAGGAAGCATGAATATAAGAAAAATAAACACAAGTATTGGAAGAAGGAAAAGACTTGTTTTATAAATAAAAGAAAATTACATCGTCCGGAGGGTTGTCATCCCCATCCGAGTCGTTGCTACCGTCCTTCCTACACTAAATAGAACAAGATCAGAACTAGTGGGACGGAGGCACCTACAAAAATAAAAAGCAAACTACAGATAAAGGCTGAGAAGTTATTCTACATCAGTCTCCTCGCTATCCGTGCCACCGGGCTGACGACCGCCCTTATCCCCGCCACCTTCGCCCTCATCAGTATCTTCGTCCACGGAGGGATACATCTTCAAGAATTCAAGATATTTGGGCTTGACGGGGGATTCAGGATCGGTGCTCTCTTCAGGTGGGGGCACAGCAACACTCAGGTCCACCAGTCCCTCGCCATAGGCACGGATGGCCCCAGCCGACACCGGCCTCGGACTCTCCTCGGCATCCTCCTCGAAAATCTCCAGCACGGAGGGATTCATCTTCTCGACTCCGCCCCGGTAGAATTGATCCACGTCAAAGTTGTGTTGCGGGGCGGTTTTTGGCTTGTAATAGCACTTTGAAAATCGCTCCCTCTTAGGCTCCGGGACCCAACCCCTCATGCTCTGATAGACTTGATGAGCGGAGATCTGGTTGGAGGAACGGAGGAGTTCTGTCAGACTGCCCTCGAAAGCCTGGCTCCGGAGTACCTTGTTGGTGAAGGCGACACACAGCTCCCGCTGAGCGGACGGAGAAACCAAGCTCTCCAGCTCCTTGATCCGGGCATCCGCCTCGGTCGCTCGGATCTCCGATGCCTCGAGTTCACGGCGGAGGTTCCCATTGGTCCTCTCGAGCGAGCTTAGTTTCTGAGCAAGCCTCGTCTGCTGGACATGGTAGGCCTTGTTGATGGCCTCGGAAACCCCAGGAGAAGCGATCAGATAAGCAGCAAAATCCTAAGAAAAAAAATATATATATATGAAATTCCGAACAGAATGAGAAATCCGAACGGGAAAGTGAAATTTAGCTTACCCTGCCAGTCTCGCTCCGGCCGCTGCTGTGAGTGAGCTCCTTGTGCACTTTATGGGGGTCGACCGCTGGCCCCTTCCCATCTCCATGATGATCACCAACACGGCAATGCTCGCTTTGCTCCGGAATCCGAGAAGTTTTGGGAATCCGGGGCTTTGGGCGCTTGTGGGACCTGGAGGACTCCCCTCCCTCCTCATCGGAAGAAGACGGAACCCGGACTTGGAGGAGGGCGGCCCTATTCCCAACCGAATCTGCGGTGGTATGGATGGAAGCCTCTTCCGCCTTCTTGGCCGCGATCTCATCCGCCCTTTTGGCCGCGGCCTCCCTTGACTTCTTGGCCGCAGCTTCCTTCTCATTGATGGACGTATCCTCTTGGGCACGCTTCCTCTTCTTCTCCGTCTCGGACGGCTTCTCTGTCGGTATTTTCATGCCGGTTACCGAACCGGTTGGTGGGTTATCTGCCTTGGTGGTTATCTTGAGCTGTCGTCCGGCCGGATCAACGCCATCCCCTATCTCAGGATATACTGGCAACATCCGAAACGGATAAGAAAAAAGCAAATAAAAGAAGGAAAAACAGAGGAATGTAAAAGCAACTTACTGGATGAATCCCGGCGGACATAGAAACGACACTTGAGGAACACCTCCGGCTCGTATGCCCTCAAAGGGAAGACGTACTTCCCTTTCCAGAAAGGATCTAGATCGATCTGGTTGGCGGCCAGCTTCGCGATATTCTCCTCTTGTCCCTCCGGACTGAACGCCGTCTTATCCTCCTTCTTGGCATCGTGACCCCAACTCGGACACGGATACTTGTTGGTGTTGAAGGTGAAGTAGCACTTCTGCCAGTTGGAGTAGCTGTCGCGTCTACCCTTGCAAGGATCCTTTATCCCCTTCCGTCTCTGAAAGGTGAAGATCCCCTCATCTTTAGTGCCCTCCAAGTGGTAGAAGGCCCGGAACAGGTCCAAGGACGGCGTCATCCCGCATCGATAGCAGTTCAGGAGGAACGCCCGGACTACAGCGACCCCGTTAGGCTGTAATTGGGCCGGAGAGATGCTGAAATGATGAAAGATGGCGGAGTAGAGGGGAGAAAGAGGGAAAGTTATCCCATAAAGGAAATGACTCCGGGGAATGGCTGCAACAGTGGTAACGTCACCCGCAAACGAGCTCAGTCCAGCATCAATGACGAGCGGAACTACCATCGCCTCGACCAGCTCCCTCACCGCCGGAGTGATATCGACGTCATCACCCTCGGAGGGATCATCAACCTCCGGCTCCGGATTCAGGCTGACCTGAACATCCCCACCAGACAAACCGGCAACCTGCCTGTTCTCTTCATTCTCATGAGCCATGTTTATATGCGGGAAAGTTGAAAAATGTTTATATGTTTATATGAGAAAAGAGAATGCAACGCAGAGAGAAGAAAACAGAGAAAAACGCAAGAAGAAGAGCAGCAGAGTGAAAAATGAAAGTGAAGGGGATGGTTCAGTATTTATAGAAGAGAAGTTATAAAAGCGAGATAAGGAGGACCGAGTCCCAAGGCAACATGATTTCCATTTTGAAAAAAAGGTAAAATGGGAATTTCTCGAATAGACAGCTCATTTATGACGACGCAACACGCTTCATAAATGCGCCTACAAACACGCGCGCAGGAAACCCAAGCGCCGAGCGCGTGTTCTCACACATACCACACAACCTTGGAATAGAGATCCGGGTCGGATTGCATGCCTCCGGGCGGATCCCAACGGTTAGACTAGACGTGATGAGACACGGGACCCCTCCTCCGGATGAGACCTCCGGACGGATCCCATGTCTCGGGGGGCTAGTGGTGATATGGGCTCTGGCCCATATTTAGGCTCCGGCCCAGAGAGTAGTCCGGTCCATATGACGTCAGCTAGAATGGCATTATCCGGGGACAAAGGGGACATGAATATGACCTATCTCCGGGTAAGGACAAAAGGACAAGACCACTGCCTCTAGGCTGGAGGCTGACCACTCACACCTATAAATACAGCTTTGGACTTGTGGAGAAAGGTATGTTCTATCAGATTAAACTCTCTCAATATATCCTTATTCTCTCTCCTATTCAAAGGCCCCTCTTTCATCATCACGCCGGAGTAGCTATCCTCGGGATACTCCGGGGCGTTGTTTTGCAGGTCATTAGGTGAGAGCGCGCGGAGCACGGACAAAGCCTCATCCGACCCGGAGACCCATCTTGCATTCGGATCGGGACTGGAAGCTGGTAGCATCAAGTAAGATGACGTTCATATGAGAATATGAATGTTGACATAAATTATAAAGGTAGGATTGGTTTGGAGTTAATATAATCGAGTCAGAAGATAATTCTGAACTAAATTTTAAATTGATTAAAAATAATAATAATAACAATAAATAAAACAAAAGGGATGATGATAATTTAACATTTAGTTTAAAGAAAGTAAAGGGAGAGTGAGTGGGTAAGTTGTAGAAATAAAATAATAAAAAGAGGGAAACATATTCTGGGAGGATAGCAAGGATATAACTAGAATTGATGAAGAAAGGGCTGGAAAAATAGAAGAAAGCTTGGGAAGAAACGAAACTGAGGGTGAATAATGTAGGAACTCTCAGAGTTTCAAGAGGTATGTTCAAATTTTCAGATTCTTATGTACAGTTAGAAAACCTTTTATCGCCTTAGCCTTCGAATTAGTCATCCATGCTTCGGATTCTGTAATTACCCATCAATAAACATTAAAACATAGGTTAGTTTGGGGTATATGAACAGCAATCATCCATGCAATAGCATATCTAGAGTAGGAGAACCCAATATAGAGGCTTGATATTTTATTTTAGCCATGAAGGTGTTTGATGAAATTACTAAGAGAGTATTTATCTCTTTTTCAGAAGATTACATATCAAAAGATCAGTTTAAAAACGAAGTTTATGAACTAATTTTATCCTCTTTATTTCCAGGAGCATGAAAATAATTGTTTAAGCAAACGATTTTTGGTTCAGAAAATTAAAAACAACTGATTTGGTTTTCTGATTTCTTAAACAAAATTCTCTAGTTTTCTGCAACTAATTCCTACATCATGAAATGTAGCTAAGATTGTATGCACATTTAGCATTATGTAGCATAAAGATGATAAGCAAGAAAAAAACACATGTAAAGAGTCGAATAAGCTGAATTGTAGAGATATGGATCAAAGGAAATGATATAAGCAATTAAGTAGGGTTGTTTTTATCGAATCTGCTTGGTATCACTATATAATCAGGTAAGCAGCATAGGTTGATAATTCCCAGTGTTAATTAGTAAGTATATCATTAGATTAAATAAGAATAAAATAAGAAGCAGTACTGAGAGCAAAGCCTGGTAAAGTTTATTCTGACAAACAATTAGACTTATCATCAATTTAGCTCATTTTGTTAGGAATCTAGCTTTCTTTTATCATTTTAAATTTAAGATCTTAGAAAAAATAGTTAAGTTACCAGTAGATATATTTATGTTGCAGATATCAGCGAGCAGGACCTTACAAGGTCTACGGACTGATGTGAGTATTCTCACTTTTCTAAAAACATATAAACATTTCGAAAACTGCTATGCTTATATGTGTTATAACTACTCTTTTACTCCAAAAATTTTTATATAAGTATGTACATAATATATGAGTTGGGATATTCTTTATAATAGATGATTAAAACATACTTTAAACTTAGAGTATGCTTATGTTCTGTATCTTTCTATCTGTGTTTTGACTGGAAAGGGTTACGACCAGTTAAATTACAAGTGTGTTTCTAATTTGCTTACTGGAATTTTTGTGCTATTTGTGAATCTTGGCTGTGTTTGAACTATTATTTGAACTTGACTACCATGAGCAAAATACTACTCGCTTGCACAAGGGGTATGGAGTTGTGTGCTTGGGAGAGTATTTTGTAACCATGCCTCGCATGGCTAAGTCAGTTGCGGCTAATAGTCATACGAGATGGAACAAGCAATATACTACTCGTTCGCACGGCAGGAGGATGGTGTAGTGGGAGTATATTGTGTCTTGGACTTGTATGGAGCTGGTCAGTTGCGGCTAGTAGTCCATATGAGGTTTATGTTATAATAAGGGACCTAAGTGCTACGTACGTACGGGAAGCCACCTCTAGAATCCTAACTTGACGTGATGTGTGTGCTTGTGTGATCTGGTTACTTGATATATTATTGAGTGATATGTGTACTTGCGTGATCTGGTTACTTGATATATTATTGAGTGATGTGTGTGCTTCCGTGATCTGGTTACTTGATATATTATTGAGTGATGTGTGTGCTTGCGTGATCTGGTTACTTGATATATTATTGAGTGATGTGCTAAGTATCTCAATGTTTCTGAAATATACTTTGATAATTATCTTAGTGTTCTGAAATATAAGGTGCTAATTATCTCAGTGTTTCTGAACTATAATGTAGTAATCACTAATATATTTTTCTCTGTTTGAAATCCAAATTCTATGATACATATTTTTGTTATAAATGGTATCTGGGAACTTAGTTAATCTGACAAGTCTACATGGCTAATAGTACATTAAAAGAAACGAAATAAGATAGAAATAAAATAAATAAAACGATGATTTAGTCATATGTTATTATGAAGTACTGTAGGATTTAAGTGAATAGAATGAATAGGTTACTGTTTTTATTTTTATTGGTATTATTTTTATCAAGTTATTGGTTTTCGTTGAGGAAAATATAAAGTAAATAAAATGATAATACTTGTCATATGTGTACTATGAAATACTGTTGATTAATATGTATAGACATGAGTAGGTTACTGACATTTTTTATTGAGTTCTTGGTTTGTTGGGGAAAATATGTCTTCTGGTGATTAATTCTTGATGTGTGGTTAAACTAAGTAAGTCAAAAGGGTTACGTTCATGTTTTGTTGATCGGAATATTACAATGACATATAATGCTTTGAAACTGGAAATATAGAAGGAAGAAATCTGGGTTTAATGTATTTAGTGGTCAGTTCTGCTATTTAGGGTGAAACTTGGTAATAAAAGTTACGGTGAATTAAAGATATGACAACTCACTTTAGAATTAATTATTCAGAGAAAATTTACTTGAGTTCTTGGTTTAGTTGGTATTAATGGGCATATGTGTGTTCTGTGTTTCTTTTCGGAGAATATCACTGGGCGTAAAAGCTCATTATATGTTTATGTGGCATGGCAGATCTGTGTTGAAGACGTTTTGGTGAGGAATGCTTACTGAACCCTCTGTATATTACGATTTAAATGCTTGTTGAACCTACTCTATGAAACTCAAGTGCTGCTAGCTTAGCCATAACGTGTGTGCCTATCTAAAAACAAGTATTTTCACTCCTGTAATATTATCAACTGTACAAAAGACTCGTGTATTTCTATTTAACTAGGAGCAAGTGTGTGATTTCGTTTGTCTTGTAATTAAGATCCATAGTTATTACTATTGCAATGAAGCATCTCTTGTACTCTGAAACTACAACTATACAACTATATCCGCTGTTGTGTTTTGGGACATCACAGTTGTTGGAATTATGTCCTTTAATCAATTTGCACTTTCCTAATATAGTTGGAGGTTATGTTAATTACGGAGAATATTAATTCAGTCATTTAAGTGATTAAAATGTTTAGCTGGAAACCGCTTCTATTAGCTAGTAGTAACTTATTATGACTGAACCTGTAGGGTCACACACAAGGCATGAAATTGGAAAAACTAATTGTAATTATATGAGATAAGTCATGGAATCCAATCCAATCGGATTAGGATTATCTTATCCAGTAGGATAGAGATTATCTAATCCAGTAGGATAGAGATTATCTAATCCAACTGGATTGAGATTACATGGACTAATTCAGGTTGGAAACTAATTCAGTTTAACCAGTATAGATAGATGGTATTGGGTTAAACAAAAGTCACAATTTATTCTATTAGTTCATGTGTTGAACAAGCAGAACAAATAAACCCTGAAATTCTCATAAAACAACCTCATCGTAAATCGGAAGAAGGAAGGCGGTCGCCGGTCCTGCTTGCTGATCTGTTCTAAGCTAACAACGGTGTAGGCGTTCTGATCGTGCTGTGTGGATACTTATAGAGGAATCACACTTGAGGTTCTTGTCTCTGGAGTGGATTGCATCTGAAGGAAGAACACGGTTGAAAAAAGTCCTTTGCTCCGCACAGATTTATTCTGTTCTACAAGGTAATTCTAAACACTTACTCAGATTCATATTAATGACATGCATGCGATCTTTGGTTTGGTAATTGATATTCTGCTAAATTAGATTTAATCAATTCCATCAGTGGTATCATGAGCTACTTGCATGTATTAATTTGATCTATGATTATGTGAATTAGATTTGCATGATAGGGGTGTTTATGTTATGTTCATAATTTTAAATCAAATAAATTATTGGATGATTTGATTTGATTTATTCCACTCAAAAGTTTTTCAGTATTATTATAATTATTATTTACTATTCATCACCGATGTTACTATTGCACTACCGATGGTCGGTAGCGGCAAATAGAGGTGCTGAGCGCTGCTACAGTAATGACGAATAGTAGTGGACAGATTTAGGGTTTAAGAAACTCTAATTTGTTGGGCCAATTTTATGCATGGGCTAGGCCCATCCCTGATTTTGGTTTTAATAGTTTGGTTGGACCCCATTTGCCCAACAAACTTCAGATCTGTCCGGCCTGAACAGAGGCGAGCTGAATTGAGCCGGGCCAGGCTTTCCAATGCAATAATAATTTTTTAATATTTTTTTAAAAAAATTTAAATAATTCTGAAATTGAGTGGGAGTAATTTTGACTTTGGAAGTGCAAAATTAAAGTTTATGAATATGAATGTTAATTGAGGTTGATAACTTTAGAAATTCATCAACTTAATTAAATGTTAAATGAATTTTTTAATTAAGACATTGGATGTGCTTAATTATAAATGATTATATTTTTTTAATTAAGGCATTGGATGTGCTTAATTATAAAAAAAATTAGAATGTGTAAACAATAATTTTTAATTAAGGCATTGGATGCGCTTAATTATCGAAATTATAAATTTGTGAAAAGTAATTAAGGTTAATAATTTTAGAAATTAATTAACTTAATTATCTTGGGCATGTTTTATTATGTAATTTCATCCCACGTTATTTTATATTTCAATTACCTAATTAGTTTCTTTAATAATTTGGAATTATTAAAATGTGACATAGAGAAATAATTAAGTTTCATAAATTTTGGAAATTGATGAACTTAATTATTCTATGTTGAGAATCATTTAGGTATTAATATCAAAATATGTTAATTTAATAATTTGGAATTATTAAGAAGTAACATTAAGTTTAATAATTGATTTTATTGCATGATTGATTGTATGATTTTATCTGCAAATATTTGGAAATGCATGAAATAAATTCAACATATATTTATGTGTATTTATTTGTCACATGTATTACGTGATTTATATGTTGAATGCATGTGATTGGTTTATGTGTGTGGAATGATTATGTGATAGTTCACTAGTAATCAAACCAACATAATGAACCAAGTCCCAAAAGAATAATGAGCTATAATTTGTCTTTCCGGAACAAGTAATACCCATTAATCCTTTGATCATTAGTGACAGATTTCGCCAAAGCGATGGTGTCATTTTTAATCTTGGGACAAATGCGGGTAGGCCTAGACTAAGGGGTCTACGTGTTAGTTTTGGTCTGCTCATCAATATCGGCAGAGGAGTCCTCGGATGTTGAGACAAAAGGAGATAGTGTTACATGGGATGTATACTCTACCAACCAAGAGTAGTATTGGATACTATTAGCAATGGGATTGCTTACCTAAAAATCAAAGCATTTAAGACAAGCCAAAGCATGCTTAAATTCTTGTGATTTTAGGATCTTGGAATCATTTTATTCATGGGACAAAAATTTATGAATACAATGTTGAATAAATCTGATTGCTTGTGTGCTTTTCTTTATGTTATTCTGTTTAGACGGTTTTTATTGCATTTATTTATGTCATAATAATCATGTTTTACATGTTGACAAGAAACAACAACTCTTCTAATCTGTGTTCAATCCTTTGGAAGAATGAATTGAATGACAATAACTTGGCAAAGGAACTTAAGTTTGTTCAATTGCAAGTAAAGAAGAAGTATGTCGTTATATTCAAATCATTGATGTCAAGAGTCTTATGATGAATAGAGTTGAGTACAAAATTGCTAGGCAAGTTTTGAACTCGTATACTTACCACGTCAATATGGAGCTCTGAAATGTGATTCAGGAGCAGTCCATGATTGAGAGGTTTGAGCCATCTGAGACTATTCTTAAAAGTGATCTCATATTTTGAAAAATGATTGGATTATTATGAAAAATTATGGAGATTAATGGTTTGCTCATGGTTGAGAGCCAGATATTGACATCATTTCTATTCATTTCATATATGGGTTTGAACCATTTTAGTGGGAATGAATACAATTTGATTGAACTGCATGAGATGCTTAAATATGTTTAGTCAAAACTGAGACTGTAAACGAGGTTCAGTGCAATGAAAAAAAGGATTTGAATATGACATGGAAGATTGAGGAAGTGAAATAGGGCAAGGACAATCAGTGTGCCTATGCGCTTATATTCTAACACTTCTACTGCAGTGGTGTATGTCATTTAGAAATGATATTCATATTGCAGTTATCTACATTATAGACTATCTCTACTATAACTCAATACTTATTGGTATTGGATACCATATGGTTCTCATAGAAGAAAGAGACACCAGAGTATGAGTTAGATAATGAGATGTCAAACTACACAAGTGTAATGAAGCAATAGTTGCAGCACTGACTGTAGGAGTTTATCTATGCCTTAAGATATTGCACTATATCATATAATGGTTATTTTGATCTTAGTGGCACAACAACATGCTCATCATTTCTATGTTGGACATGGAAATGTTTCGATTATGTTGCAAGTTTGCAAAATTGGACAAAGGTCTTTATTTGCTAGCTATGGATAAACAAGTTTATGATGTAAATATCAAAAGGGCTAAACAAATGATTCAAGTCTGGCATACCTCTGTCAATTAGGCCACAATGACATTAAGCGTAGATGGTTACTCCAGTTGGAGGGAACTGTGAAATCATTTGACTTGGAATCAATTGATACTTTCAAGTTATTGTGTTGGGAATTGACAATAACCCTTCATAGTGATGGGTGATGGAGATAATGAACGTTTTATTTACAAAAGTGGTTTGTAGATGGGCTCAACTCAAAGAGGTAAATATGTCACTTCATTAGTTTCATCATGATTTGAGTAAATATGGATGTTTACTTCATGAGAGGAAATTTTGAATCCTTAATAAAATTTTAGGAGTTCAAAAATGAAGTTTAGAATCAATTTGGCAAGAAAATTAAAACGCTCAATTTGATTGAGGTGGTGAATATTTGAGCCAGAAATTTGTTCACTATCTTATTGGAAATGAGTTTCCATGATGGTTCAAGCCAATCTTTCATGGATATATTTCTTAATAATAGTGTTCACACTAAATTTGGCCTTGTCAGAAGTTTAAGAAAAGACCATATGGCATATGGATAGGATTGGTTCCTTAAATGTCTTTTCTTATGAGATTTGAGGTTGTGAAGCATATGTGGGATGTTTCCAGTAAGCTTTGCATCAAATCTGATATTTGTCTCTTTATGGAAATATTGAGATAGGGGTTTTTCTTCTATATTCTGAGAACTATATATTGTTGCTCGAGAATATGTCTTTTTGGAGAAGTGTCGTCTTTCCAAAATGACAAGTGGGAGAAATTTAGATCTCTATACTTTCGAGGTGAGCAACAATCAAAACTATAAACATTGATCCCTTCTTTAGATGTGGTGAAGATGAATATGGAAAAGTCTTGCAGATGATTGAAGTTGCTCAAGCCCCATGTAAGCCAATAAGGCATAGATTTCATGCAAAGGCACATTATGTCCTTGCAGCTGAAAGCTGTGAAATCATACTTTTAGAAAGTGATGAACCTATGCATGACTTACAGTTATAGCTTTGACAAGCCCTAACTCCGCAAAGTGGTTTAAGACCATAAATTCGGAACAGATTCTATGTATGAAAATCAAGTTTGGAATTTGATTGAGTTACAAAGAAAGACTAGGTTAGTAGTTAAAGAGTGTAAACAAATCCATGTGATGGATTGTGTTGAGACCTTTACTTTAATTGGAATCCTTGAGTCTTTTCTAAATCCTGGAAAAAGCAGCTCATTGTGATTATGAAATTTAGTATATAAATTTCAAAATATACCTTCCTTAATTGGATTATGAAAGAAGATGTGTATGTCACATAATCTGAGAGCTTTTATACTACTAGGAATGAATACAAGTTTCGGTATCTATTTATGGATATTGAGGCAAGTATTAAGGAGTTAGAAAATATATTTCGATGAATCAATTTAGAGATTGACGCTCAAAGAAATGTGATCTTGTGCATACAAGGAGGTTAGTGAGAGTAATATTGAATTCCTAGTTCCTTATGTCGATGACATTTTATATATTGGAAATGACAATCTAACTAGAGTTCATGGAGACTTGGTTTGGAAAGTATTTTGCAATAAAGGACTTAGGAGGAAATGTACAGTGCATCTTGGGCATCGATATCTAAGATAGATAGAAATTGATGATTGACATATGTAAACACTTACTGGGTAGTGTGTTTGATATATTCAATATGAAAGATTGTAAAATATTTTCAACCCAAGATTCATGGCTTGACTCTTAGCAAGATTCAGTGTCTATGAAGACATGATGAGCGAAAGAGAATGAATATGACTGCTGCTGCATCAGCAAGAGAGTCTATCATGTTTGCTATGATATGTACCTACAATGATATTTCATATGCTTAGAGTATAACGGATATCAAATGCAATAGACTGGGAAATGGTGCAATGGTGTGCGTCCAACAAAATTTCATAGTGCCTGAAAAGGATTATGGATAGATTCCTATGTCTATGGTGAAAATGAGTTGGTTGTGAAAAGTGTTGTTGATTATACATTTAAATTGAGTACATTTTTTTTGAAGGCAAATTGAGTACATTGATGCTTTAGAAGCAGCAAGATAAAGTGTTTGAAATTGGAATTCATCACTAGTTTGTGTATAGTGGTTCTTGACTTAGTCAACTCGATCACTAAAATGGTAGAGTCATTGCTTAGACAAGATAAGTCAATAGGACATCAAAGTCAAACTTTGTACTTGGTAAATTTCACATTCTTCAAATGTGTATTGAGAATGGTGAAATTGTTTTATGAAATGCAAGAATGGATTGTTAATGCATAACCTAAACCTCTTCCACATATATTGTTTATGGCTCATATATTTGTGATAGGAATCAAGCACTCTGGATAGTGGTTGTGATTTCTATGATGTTCTAGTTATTACAATTATGTAATTTAGACATTGAAGAATGGACCGTTTGAAATATTATGAGATTATTATTTCTTATTCATTTAGTGTTAAATGAAAGTTCAAAACAATTAACCATTCCAAATAGGTTATTAAGATAAGGTCTTGGATAATGAAACCCTATTAAGTGAACTGAAATGTAAAATTGTTTGAGTCCCTAGTCCAGGTCATTGAGAGTGGACACTAATGACTAAAGAAGACTAGTTTGCAAGGTGATTCATAGCGCTGTTTCTTGGGCTCAAGGACATGAGATGTCTGAATCAATTGCATGGATACAAGTTGGGAACTTGTATTGGACTGACCCATCATGAGAATACTTTAAGATATATGGAATGTTATAAGTATCTCTCATTGACTATGGGAACATATTCCTCAGACCTGAGTAATTCATTGTTTACTTACTTGTGGATTGGACATTTTAATTTCTATCAAACGCCTTACCGTAAAAAGGGGTTACAAAGACAGGTATTGGATTGCAATGAATCAAGCAGAGAAAACTTGAATGTACAAGATTGGAATTGTCCTCTCATTAACATGAGATTTTTATCTTATAGGCCTCTCAGAGAGTTGAGACTGTAAAACGCATGGTCATGCTCAGATGGATTTGAGATTAATCATCTGTCTTTAACAGTTCATTCAGGAATTCGAGAAATGCATTTGAACTTGATAAGGATAACATGTTATCTTACCTTATGTTCGAATGAAGACATTAAGTGAAAAAGGAATATGAGTGCACACTTGTCTAAAAGGACAAGTGGGAGATTGTTGGAATTATGTCCTTTAATCAATGTGCACTTTCCTAATATAGTTGGAGGTTATGTTAATTACGGAGATAATTAATTCAGTCATTTAAGTGATTAGAATGTTTAGCTGGAAACCGCTTCTATTAGCTAGTAGTAACTTATTATGACTGAACCTGTAGGGTCACACACAAGGCATGAAATTGGAAAAACTAATTGTAATTATATGAGATAAGTCATGGAATCCAATCCAATCGGATTAGGATTATCTTATCCAGTAGGATAGAGATTATCTAATCTAGTAGGATAGAGATTATCTAATCCAACTGGATTGGGATTATCTAATCCAACAGGATTGGGATTATCTAATCCAACAGGATTGGGATTACATGGACTAATTCAGGTTGAAAACTAATTCAGTTTAACCAGTATAAATAGATGGTATTGGGTTAAACAGAATTCACAATTTATTCTATTAGTTCATGTGTTGAACAAGCAGAACAAATAAACCCTGAAATTCTCATAAAACAACCTCATCGTAAATCGGAAGAAGGAAGGCGGTCGCCGGTCCTGCTTGCTGATCTGTTCTAAGATAACAACGGTGTAGGCGTTCTGATCGTGCTGTGTGGATACTTATAGAGGAATCACACTTGAGGTTCTTGTCTCCGGAGTGGATTGCATCTGAAGGAAGAACACGGTTGAAAAAAGTCCTTTGCTCCGCACAGATTTATTCTGTTCTACAAGGTAATTCTAAACACTTACTCAGATTCATATTAATGACATGCATGCGATCTTTGGTTTGGTAATTGATAGTCCGCTAAATTAGATTTAATCAATTCCATCAGCAGTATCTACATCATATGAATGTAAAAGTAATAGAAATTTAAGCTCATCGACTTCTAAGTACTGGTGCAAAACTTTTTGTGTGAAAAACGAAGAACGAAAAGAACACCATACAGAGCTGAAACATCCGGAGCTAAACACGGATGCATCATAAGAGTACCTTTTAAAAATGCAATGAGCCACATAAAAAATATAGCATCGCAATGATGCAGGTCATTTGAATCATTAGCTGGACAGATACTTGCAATAACAAAAATTGAAAAGTTATACTGGGTCATCAGATACCTGCAACAAAAAAAATTAGTGATTTGAAACGGTCGTAATAGATCTTGAAACATACCAATCGGGATAAGTTGTGAAACAGACCATCCTATGAAACATACCAATCGATATAGCTTCAACCTCACTGCTAATAGATAGAAAAGAAGAAAATTAAGAGAATACATATAAGAGAATGCAGCAGTATCTAATTTTCAGACAAAGCAATCCTTGAAAATATTGAAATCGAATTGAGAAACTTAACTGAATAGAGGTTAACCATCAAGGCTTCCTCATCTAATTTTTAATGGCCAGTGAAAGAGTTTCTCTCATCAAATAAGATCTACAAAACACACTGAGTCAAAGGCCCCATTTGGCAATAGCGTTTTAGAGGAGAGTTTTGTTTTTTCTTCTAAAAATAGATGTTGACTGGTCAAACAACTACTTTACTTGTTTGGTGAGAAGCGTTTTCCATTGACCTTTTTGGATGAAAACTCTTGTCATTAATTGGATAAATATTGCAAATTTTCCTTTTTATCCTTTCTTTTATCTTAAGTAATATTCTTTTATCATTCTCTTTGTACGTGACTTTATTTTTAAAACTTTCGTTCGAAGGCATCACGTAATAGCTAACATTTTTGTTTGTACATGATTAATTATTTTGATTTGTACTTATTTTTATTTCTATCAATTTTATTTAAAAAAATTTATTTTAAAATTTTAGAGTACAATCTAACAAATAAATATAAACTCTTATATATGTTAGTGAATATCATTCCAAAAAAATACAAATAAATATAGACACAAGTACTAGAAATATTTTTCTATGCTTCAAAATAAATGTCACACAAAAATAAAATTTATAATTTAAATTATGTTGATGTCCATTTCTGTCATTTAACATAACAAACAGCTAACATCTATTTATCATTTACCAAACAACAATCTAACAACCGATAGTCAGAACAACTAATACAATCTGCTAACAGCTAACAGCTAGTTCCCAAACGGGGCCAAAATCTGTGAAAAGCTCAGGCAGACAATACTCTTTTTGACAAATCACTTCCAAATCAGGCAAACATCACTACAAAAGATCATCACTTTAAATGAAGGTAAAGGTAAAAACAAAACTGACCTTTATCGATGCATAATATGACATGTAATAAGCTTCACAGGCAAAAGGTTAATAACCTGCAAATAAACAACACACATTCATCATTATTTTCTCCACCATTCCGCCGCCGCTAGCATAACCCTTCTCCTGCAAATTATGGTACATTCTCTGATTTGTAACAAATCTTAATTAGCCGGAAAGGTTTAAAACAACGAGTTTTACATTTATATACCTCGTATCTGACATAATCGTCCCGATTCTAGCCGAATGCGTTCCCCAGCCGATAATCGTTCATCCTCCGTGATGACTGATGAAGGCACGCTATATCCGAGGCTCGGGGGAAAGGAGAAGGTCCCCATTCTTCACGCCAGTGACATAAGTCTCATTTGTAGTCCAGGACACGGGTGATGGCAGTATCGCGATTAGAAGTGATGAATGGAAATCAAAAGAGGATTTCAAAAAATATTGTGAGAAGAACATGAAAGGGTAATTGGAGAAGAATCTGGAGAGATTTGGGAAGTTTGGGGAAGAAGTGTTTTAATTAGAATCATATTTCTAGTAATATAATTATTTAATATAGAATGTATCTGGACGCTTAGAAAAATGAAACAGCATTATTGTGAAATTTAATTAGGAAGGCAAACGGGCTGAGTGAGTTATTGTGAAGAGATAATATAGAAAATATCTTAATTAAGTTATTTTTAGTAAGTTTATGGAATTTTTGTGGAAGGATTATTGTGAGAGCGTCACGTGGCAAAAAACGGCCTCTTTTAGTAGTTATTAAGATAACTAGTATAATGTCCCGTGCCGATGCACGGGAATTTAATTTTAAAATAATATAAATTAGTATAAAACAATGTAATGTTAGTTAAATAATTTTGACCAAGTATTATTTTGTGAAAATTAAGTAATATAATGTAATACCCTTTTGGTGAAAAACAAATTGGTCGCTAAAACATTGTTAAGTTTTCAAGAATCTAAGAAATTAAGAAATTACATAACATTATTTTCCCATCTTCTGAAACACTTCCTTACGGTACTATGGATTGGTTGATCATTCTTGTCACAAATCAAAATCTATTGTTAACTCTAATGATAAAGACAACAACGTATAGTTGTTCATGAATGAAAACGAGTTTTGAGATGCAATGCTTTTCATTAATAGTTGTCCGACGTAGGAGTAGATTTATAACATGATGCTCTTGTATGCATATATTATAAATAAAATATTATTTAAGTAAAACTTATATTTGAGTAATACAATAAAATTAAAATTTTAATGAATAGATATCCGTGCATCGGTGTGGGTGTCTTATAACCCGAACATGGCCAAAAATAGCTGATATTGATGAGTGAATAATTTATAAGTAATCTTAAATGGACTGAAATTTTTATTTAATCAAATATGAATACTGTTAAAAACTAATAAAGAAAAGAAATGTATAATAAAAAATAAAACAAAATGAAGGCATAAAGCAGAATAATTTAATATGACCAAACAAATAAACGACTCATTAATTCCTAATTTTTATCTCTTTGGTTGCATGAATTAAATGTGGATTAATATACCAAATTAAATATCCATTGAAACCAACCTGATGTAATACCAACCCAATAAAATGTTTTAGTTTAATTCACTCATCAATTAATTTACATTGATACGGCCATGATGTATAGGAGGCCAATTAAAACGTTTAATGTTAATTCACTCAATAATTATTTTTCATATGAATTCTAAACTTTTCTTTGACCACAGTCTAACTACGCTGGCTGGACCATGAAAGGTATCACAACAAAATGACATTAGCTTTGAGTGGATTTAATGGGTTTTCTTAGAATATTTGTATCACCCGAGAATCATTAGTTTCTACTGGTTAAATACTAATAAATATAGTTTTATTTTTTTTATTTGAATTATATGAAACTTTTATCATTTATATAATTTTTTTAAAAAATTTAATCGTTTTTCAAATCATATGAAATTTCGTATGCATATATTATCGGTGAATGAAAATATTAATAATTTGTATGACATGATTTTTGAGAACGGATCAACCCATAATAAAAAAAATTTGTGATAATGAATAAGTACAGTTTTTATTAAAGGGAACGTTACAATTCAGGTTTTAAAATTAATTTTTACCGTTACAAAATAAAAATCTTTTGTGATGATCATTAAGTACAGTTTTTATTTTAGGAAGCGTTACGATGGAGGTTTTTAAATTAAGTTTTGATTATATTTTTTGAAATAATTGCAGGCTATAAAAAGAAATAGTGCATGAATTACTGGCACAAAAATAATAAAGAATCGAAGAGGATGATTTAGCACTGTTTTAATTTCAAGGAAGCAGAGTTTAAAATTTATCTTTAACATTACAAAAATAATGAAGAATTGGTGAGGATGATTAAATCCAGTATTTATTTCAAGGAACATTATGGTGTTGGGTAAGTTTTAACAGTTTTTAATGAAATAATTGCAGACTATAAAAAATAAAGGGAGACTAAATATACAAATCAAATACCAATAATCAGCAGCACTATAACTACTATTTTAAATTGTGAAAATCTAAACTTGTAATTAAGATATTTCAACTACAAAATGAAGTGAAACAAACCAAATTACACAAAGTAATATAGATTTGTTGCATAGAACTAAACTATCAATCAATGTCAACCCATTATGTTCTCTGCTAATATTTTTAACAAAATACAAATCCAATCATCAGAGAAGATTACACTAATTAATATGAAAACAACAGATCCTCACATAACAAATCAATCAATGAATAGTTCTTATTCACCGGCAAGTGTCAAGCTAACTCCGGTGTACCATCAACACATAAAGTTTTTCATCGCTAATCACGACCGTATAACTGCTAATCCAATGAAGTTAAATATTCATAAGCATGACAAACATTATACATTCTTGCATTATTCCATCTCTACCATCTTCTATGAACCTCATTCATAATTTCTGCTCTGAACAGTGACAAAAGGGGCAGATCAAACCTATGGCATCCTCCACCATGGCCAGCCAACTCCAAAGCAGTCTCGCCTCTTCCTTAACCCCCAAACTCGCGACCTCGAAAGGCATCTCCGGAAAACCTCCACCTTCACCGTCAAGGCAATCCAAGCCTGAAGATCCCGATTACATCTAGCCCGTTGATCGCATGGTACCTCTCCAACCTTCCGGCTTACCTTGATCACATGGTACCTCTCCAACCTTCCGGCTTACCGGACCGTCGTGAGCCCGCTTCTTTAGGGAATCGAGGTGGGCCTTGCCCACGAATACCTCCTAGTCAGCCCATTTGTGATGGCTGGGCCGCTCAGGAACACTAACATCAAGGGCCAGGCGGGCGCGCTAGCGGCGGTTGGCGGGGCTAGTGACGATTGAGCTGAAAGTTTATAAAAAACCAAGGCATCCGATCCCTTTCCCACGCTTCCGCATTCAAGTCCCTCATGCGAAAGGTGTGATCCATTCTAGAGAGATCCGGACGAACTCCGCCGCCGTGAACAGCCGGGGAGAAGCAGCAGCGACTATCTACCAGCGTGAATGTTAGGCTAATTTAAAGGAAGAAATTGAGGGTGAGAAGAAGATAACTGATGACGAATTAATGGAATTGAATATGAGGATGTAAGGTGAGGAGGAACTAATGACAATTGATTAAGGATGAAGGGAAGATGCTCCGCTTCAGTTACAAAAACTGATGAGGGATATTATAGATGCAGACGGTAAGGAATTTTTTAAAGTGGAAGTATAGAAACGTATAAGGTACTTACCACCTTAATTAATTCAACGAATATTAAGTGTACTAAAAGAAAAACAAAAATAAAAGGAAAATAAGGCTGATGTGTCAAAAGTGGGACCCAGCTGATGTGTAATTACCTGGATACTTCAAAAATTAATTTCAAAATTATGAGAAAATTCTGATTCATTCTCTTTTAAAGTATAGTATAGATATAGACCAATGACGTATATCTAATGACTACATTACAATATGGAAGGAAGGATGTCCTTATTTGCAAAATTTGGGATAAGTACTATTCACGACACTATTCACGGGCACTGTTCACCACACTGTTCACGCAAAGAATATGTACTCAAATCAGCTAATATAATTTATGTATTTTAAACACTTGTAAACACAAAAGAATTCAGATTATAAAGACAAGTTTCCATATTATAAATATCAGATTTTAGGTACATAAAAACTAGGGTGTTTAGGTTAAATAAGGTTGTGTTAAGTACAGTCAAGTTTCACCAAAGTTTGTCAGCCTAAAAATTCTTTTTTTTTGAGTACATTACAACAGCCTAATCGAGTACATAAATGGATCCTAACTAAACCTAATCTATCCTATTCTACTGATCCGTACGTCGAGTGGCCTGAGGTCCTCGCCAACGCTTTGAGTGGGGTGAAGATCCCACTTACACCGTCTGATGCAATTCGCCGCTTCGCACTTCATGCGCCAGTTGATGTAGCTCCGGTAACTCCGAACTGCTTTGAGTTGAGCACGTTATTGGAGACTTTGGAGACTGGGAGAAGCCACAGGGGGGCTTGTTGGAGGGGGGATTCGAACCCTGGACCTCTCTCCAGCCAAGGCTCTTAAGAAGATGCCTTTGGTCAAGTGGACTAGCCCACTTGGTTAAAATTCATATTTCACAATCATCACAGTTTTCAACCTAAACAATCAAGTTTCACAAAAACCACAGTTTTCAGCCTAAAAAATCAAGTTTTCTACAATCACTCTAGTTTTCAGCCTAAATAAATAAGTTTTCACAATCTTCACAGTTTTCACAATAAATAATCAAGTTTCGCAAGCACCAAAGTTTTCAACCTAAACAATCAAGTTTTCACAATAAAAACAGTTTTCAACCTAAACAATCAAGTTTTACAAACACCACAGTTTTCAGCCTAAAAAATATAGTTTCTACAATCACTGTAATTTTCAACCTTAATAACCAAGTTTTCACAATCACAGTTTTCACATTAAAAAAATCAAGTTTTACGAACACCACAATTTTCACAATAAATAATCAAGTTTCAACACAAATCAAGAAGCCTAGTTTTCAAGTTAAACACATAAAATTTCATATGCAGACAGAAACCACATTAAGCAGTCTAGTTTTCAAGCTAAACACATAAAATTTCATAACAAGACATAATCCACATTAAAAATTCCAGTTTCCAAGATAAACACATAAAATTTTATAAGCAGAAAGACATCACATTAAACAGTCTAGTTTTCATAGTAAAAAACTTAAATTTTTTCAAACTAAATAATCAAGTGTCCATAGTCTTCACACTTTTCAGATTAGAAGTTTCACCACAGTTTTCAACACAAATCAACACAAATTGTGCTGAATGAAAACAACACCATCAATACCTGAAAAGGCGATTGGAGCAGCGCCGATCTGTGACGCCCGGAAGAATGAATCGATTGGAGATTGGAGCATTGGATTGCAATCGATTCAAGAATGAACGGCGAGATTGCGTCGGATTGCGCCGGAGATCGATTGAAGAATGAACGTGGGATTGCGTCGGATTGCGATCGATTGAAGAATGAACGTCAAATTGCGCCGGAGATTGCATCGGATTGCAATCGATTGAAGAATGAACGCCGGATTGCGCCGGAGATCGCCGGAATAATGACGGTTGGGGACGGAGATTGGATCGCCGATGGGGTTTTGGAATGAATTAGGGGAAATTTTTGAGAGCCGATTAGGATTGGGATCTGGAATGAAGTGAGCCAAAAAATAAAAGAAAATAGCTATATATATATTTGTGAGGTAAGTTTTGGAATTTATAGAAAAAGAACCCGCTCAAATATAAATTGCAAATAAGGAGCCGCGTCCAGTTTTAATTGCAAAAAGAGGCCGTCTATATCATTGCTATAATATAGACTGTCTATTTCAAGACTAATCTAATTTTAAATGATAATATCTTAAAATAATTACAATAACATTTTATCAAAAATGCATATTCTAAAAATATGCATACAAATGATTGTAATAAGATCTCATATGTACATATCTATTGATATTTAATATTCAAATATAATCTATTTTAGAATATAAATTTACTAAATTTTAAGTTCATAAATATTTTGACGTTTGTTATAGAATTCAATTTTTTTGAGGAACCAATTTTTCATTTCATAACAAAATAATCCAAAGAGATTACACTTTTAGGACATTCACTCCAACCCCTACATTCTCATCTACTGCTATCAATTAAAAACAACATCTATAATCACTCTAATCTTCCTTTACATTCAGCAACTATTCTTTCCCTCAAGACTTCACTATTAATGCTTACTCCTTGAAACAACCTTCTATTCCTTTCAGCCCAAACACTGTATAAAGCAGAAGTGAGGATCATAAGATTAAGTTTGTACCTCTTTCTCCTCTACATGTGCATCTTCCTTCTCATCTCCCTCAGATTTCTCATTACTCCAACTCCTAAACCTTCCAAAAGGTTAGCAACAAAGTCACATTGTGTAAAGAGATGCTTCACTGTCTCTTTCTCATTCCCACATAAAACACAAACTGCTGAGGTAGTAGGTAGCACTCCCAACCTCTCTAGTCTCTCAACAGTAGGCAGCCTGCTCCTCAGACACATCCAAATGAAAATTCTGTGTTTAGGCAGCTGCACAGATCTCCATATCACATCATACCATGAATCAGGGGCAGTAACCCCTTTAAGTACATTATAGGCCCAATCCTTCCCGAACCTTCCTGAGCCATCAATACAATCATTAATCTCAGGTAGCAGTTGATCCTTCACTTTGTTCAACACCTTCCAGCTCCAACTATGCCCTTCCCCAGCAGTGTGTGCTGTTATGTGCTTTCCTTTTAGGTAGTAAGCATTAACCCATTTAATCCATAGAATATCTTTCTTGTTTAAGATATCCCAGACATGCTGAAATAGTACCACCTTATTACAAGTTGCTGAGTCCCTCAGGCCCCATCCCCCTTGCACTTTAGCTCTTGTCATAGTGTCCCAGGCAACTGCATAGAACCATGTCTTTCCCTCAGTCTTCCCCCATATGAAGTCTCTGCAAATCCTCTTGATCTCATTGTGAACACTTTGGGGCAATTGGAAAACAACAGCCCAGTAAGAGGTTATGCTCAACAAAACTGTATTCACCAATTGAACTTTCCCAGCATAAGACAGATTCCTGGATCCCCAAGTCTTCAATCTGCCCATCATCTTTTCAATCAAAGCACTACACACTGATTTGTTCCATCTAACACCAGTCACTGGCAACCCCAAATACTTCAGTGGTAAAGACCCCTGTTGCACCTTCAGAATATCTGCCAGTAATATCTTCTCTGCCTCATCCATTGCAGAAAAAAATATCTTGGACTTCTGTGGATTCACCTCTAGACCATTTACCTGATGAAACTTCTGCAGCACCAACTGAATCCTTTTAACTGACTTTGCATCAGCCTTACCGAAAACCAGCAGATCATCAACAAATAACAAACTGTGTATGTTCACCCTTCTACATCTTTGATGATAGCCAATTTCCTTTCTAGCATATTCCAACCCAAGCATTCTTGTAAAATACTCCATGCTTAACACAAAAAGTAGTGGGGAAAGAGGATCCCCTTGCTTGACCCCTCTATCACCAGAAAAGCTTCTTGTATATCCTCCATTCAATGCCAAACAGAAAGTTGCATTGGTGAGGCATCTCTCTATCCACCATATAAATAGAGTTGGGAAGTGTAAAGCCCTAAGCCATCCCAGAAAAAAATCCCAATTTATACTATCAAAAACTCTCCTTATGTCAACCTGCAAGACACAACTCTCACTCATCTGTTTCTGATTATACCTGAATAGCAGCTCCTGGGCCAAAAGCACATTATGAGAGATATACCTCCCCTTAATGAATGCACTTTGGTTGCTGCTCACAAGTTCTAGTAATATCTTGCCCAACCTATGACTCAGGACTTTAGTGACCACCTTATACAGCACAGAGCAACAGGAGATAGGCCTGTAATCCCCTGCTGTCTGTGGTTGTTTGATCTTAGGAATCAAAGTGATCACAAGTTTGTTAAATTCCTCTGGCAGTCCCCCCCCCCCTCAAAGAAGCTCCTTACAGCTACTACAAAATCCCCTCCAATGATCCCCCAACTCTCTTTAAAAAAAGACACTTGAATAGCCATCTGAACCAGGACTCTTATCTGATTGAATACCCTTCAAGGCTGCCAGAATCTCCCCTTCTGTAACAATCCCCACCAAACTAGCTTGTTGTGCAACTGTCAACAGACTACCATTATGTGTAACCTCAGGGTCAATAGATCTCTCAGAGAAGGTTTTGGTGCCAAATTGAGCACTGAAATGACTCACCAGATGATCCTTTAACTCCTCTCTCCCAAAGATCAGAGTGTTCCCCTTCTCCAAACACACTATGTGGTTCTGGTATTGCCTGCTCCTCATTAAAGAGTAAAACATCTTGGTTGGCCTGTCCCCATCCTTCAACCACCTGATTTTTGCTCTTTGTTGCAGAAACATCAATTCAGATTCCTCCAAAACTGTCAATCTCCTTCTCAGGTCTAACTCAAATTGTTGTTTGCTTATATCCAGTGCATCCAAGAGTAGTATAGCTTGTGCTGACTCACAGTCCTCCCTAACCTTCATCACAGCTTTCTGAATTTGATCAAACTCTTTTTTGTTCAGCTGTCTCAGTGGAAGCCGCAGCCTCTTCAGCTCATCATAGAACCCCTTCAAAGTTTGAGCCCTAGTAGAATTCCACTCAGTATCCACCAAAGTCTTGAATTGTGGTGATTTACACCAGATATTAAAGAACTTGAAAGGCCTCTCAATCTTTGCACTCTCCTTTTATACCAACACCAACAAAGGAAGATGGTCAGAAGCTGAATGCAATTTAATCAAACATTTGGAATCAGTTAAAGTGTTCACCCACATCTCATTGATCAACACCCTGTCTATTTTACTGTAAACTCTCTCCTCCCCCACTCTTCTATTGCTCCAAGTGAAGGCAGGCCCAAATGTTTTTAGTTCCTGCAGTTTAAGATAGTCCACTATTTTCCCAAAATCCACTATCTCCTCTACAGCAACAGTTGTTCCTCCCACTCTATCCTCCAGACTTAGGGGAGCATTAAAATCCCCTAAAATCAACCAAGGCAAGTCTTGGTGATCTAGTTGCTAAAGCTGAGTCCATAGAGGGAGTCTCTGATCCCTTTGATTGTATCCATACACTACAGTCACATAACATTTCACATTTAACTCCCTGATCTTACACTCAACATCAATCCATTGCTCTCCCATACTGAGTAGTTTGACTTCAAAGTAATCAGCTCTCCATCCTAGCCATATTCTACCACTATCCACCAAATCACTATTGGTCAACAACTCCCACTTCAATCCCATTTTCTCCCACACTGCATCTTTCTTTTGTTTTTTAACTCTTGTTTCTACCATCCCAAACATCCCAACTCTATGTACATGGCAAAAGTCTCTAAATTGTCTCTGTTTCCCCACCTTATTTACACCCCGTATGTTCCAGCTCAGAATCCTACTCCCCATCTGATGGATCTGAAATAGCTAAGTAAGTGTTCCTCTCTGCTACCATCTCCTGCTCATTCCTTACATTTAGTGTTATATATATATATATATATATATTATTTTTTTCCAGTTCAGTTCAGTAGAGTTAAATTTATTTAAGTTAATATAAATCTATTTCAATTTTATTCAGTCCAATTCAGTAAATTATATTTTCATTAAAATTTATTATAATACCGTTCAATTCAGCGTGTTAATCATTATAAATATTTTCAATAATTATTTTTATTTACATATATTTTAATTAATATATTAAAACATAATAAACAAATTTCATTGAACATATTTCGAACAACCCTATTCAAAATGACATAAAACTTTTATAGAGATAGTGAGAAGAAAAATAACTATTTCAATTACATAGTCATTCCAATTTTAAAACAATCAATTTACATTTTTAATTTAATTTATCCTTAAAAAATCAACTCAAAAATCAAATCTAAACCTTCAATCAAAAAAAATTTTTGTTTCGGACTTTTAAAATCCCAAACAAACCAATTTGTTTTTGAAAATTTGGACTTACGAAATCTCATACAATATCCAAACTCTCAAAATCCTGAATCTAAATCCGAACTCTCAAAATTGTTTACAACCAAACACACCTTATAAGTCATTAATTTTTGAACTACAGTTAAACCTCGATAAATGAATACTCTTGGGACCATCATAAAAATATTCATTTAGCGAGATTATTCATTTATCGATAAATGAATATCTTATTCATTTAGACAGTATTGAAGAAATTATATTAATATTAAATGAAATATATGCATATGACACTCCTGACGCTAAAAACAATTCAAGGATAGGATGAATTTTGGAGGAAAAAAAGAGCAAAGAACTATAGACACCTTTTTTGTAAGAGAATAATTTATTGTATGAACATTATTGATCGATTTTTTTAATATATATATCTTATGAAATGTGGTGATTATTCATTTATATTTACATAGGGTCTTTAATGATTTAAAAAAAATTATTCATTAATGCATTTAGCAAGATTATTCATTTAGCTCCTTAACCCAAGTCTGACCTGGAAAAATTATTCATTTAGCGAGATTATTCATTTATCGAGATTTAAGTGTAGAAATCATATAAAAATGGACTGTTGGATCATCCTAAAGGGAACTAGAAGAGTTATTGTTCCGGTCAATAAATAAATTAATAAAAAACATTAAAAAGGATGAAACTAAGTAGTTTTGACTAAAGTCGCCACACAACCACCGCAAGTTCACCATATTCCGGTGCCTATCATTTTTATATATTTCTTTTTTTGTTTTTTGAATTTGTATAAGCAATGTCTAAGCTTCCTTATATACTGACTACTGACTGCCTAGAAATAGCAATACTAGATCTCATTCACTCACAAATTATGCGAAAATAAATATATTTAAAATTGTAATTTGATACGATATATTCTCAACAAATTTTACACGCTTCTAATAAAGGAGTTAAATTTTACTTTCAAACCTGAATTCATTGTAATAATACACTCTACTCCGGCGTTAGCTCAAAAAAGAAAAATATGCTCCTTTGCGTTTTGCAAATAAGTGTTATTTGAGTGTTTGAATAGTATCACGGTGATATCTTACATCTACAATATATATATATATATATATATTCCTTTTTGATTTCTTTCATTCAATAAATATATATGGTTATGTTCTTTTTTTATGAACACAAATTTTATACGGTTATATATGTACCTTTTATGTTTAATACTTGTACATTTCATCTCAAAAAGATGAGACAAATGTTCCATTCAGTTCAACTTCATCTCAATTTATTCCCTACATTCCAATTAATTAATTGCAATTGTTGTCGGTTGAAATATTAGATACAGGGGCGGAACCACATGGCGGCGCGGGTAGGCCTCGGCCTACCATAAAATTCAAAACACAACTTATATTACTGTTCTCCGGTATAAAATTATGCCTTTCCGGCCTTCGACGAGCCTCCGACGAGCCTTTCCGGGCTCCGACCACCGCAGTCAAGCTACTGAGCCTACCCTAAGATAATTTTCTGGTTCCGTCACTGATTAGATAACTGCAATTTTTGTCGGTTGAAACACTATAATTTTCATTCTTCATCGCTAATGATACAATAACTTCCGTCTTTTATTTTTTCAAATACAACTCATTCCACCTATAAAATCCTAATTTACACGGTAATTTCAGTCCATCATACTAATTAACACGTCTGCGAAAGGAAAACATGAATGTGCGATATATGGAATATGCATGGAAATATTCTGTATTACTACAAGATCATTATAGATTATATAAATATATAGAAATTCTCAAAAGAGACCGTCCAAATTATAGACTGGGTTCAATATAAAGGAAAAAAAAGCGCGGGGGCTATGTTGAAAAGACATGAAATAAGCGGGGACTTCTTTTGCAATTTCGTAAAATAGTATAGTATAAATATAAAAACCCTCTTTCTCTCTCCCCACTTTTCATCTTCTCCGGAACCGCTCTCGTTTTCCCCCAAACCAGAACCCTAAATTTCTTCCAACTGTTATTGTTTTTCAATTCCAATAGCGATCGGAGCGTGCACAATTCAAGTAAGCTTTTGATGTCTTTGATTTCGTCCGCTTTATCGTTTTGTTCGTGGAATTTTTTCTGATATTTTATGTCCTGTTTTACAGATCGGAGCGTAATGGTGATGATTAGAGCAAATCCAGGTGTTTCTGGCAATAACGGTTAATCTGCTTTGATTGATAAGTTTTTTTTGCATCTACTCTGTGCTTGGCGGATCTATAATGGTGAATACGAGATTGAATCCAAGCGTTGCTGGTTCGATTGATGATTAAGGTAATATCGACTGTTATTTTAATTGTTCTGGATCAATTGTGATGTTTTTGATAGGGCTTTTCTGTGTTTTAGTTGGGGCTTTTGTTCTACAGCGTTCGTTTCATGATTATGTGATGTTTTCGTATATAATTCATCTTTTTTGTGTGTTTTGTGTGTTATTTTGGATATGAAACTGAGCGATTTGATTCGTGTTCTGTTATTTTCGTTGTGTTGTGTTGTTGTTATTCATGTCGTGGATATTAAACTGAGCGTATGACTTTTTTGGATTTATATTTTAGGACCTAGGCTTTTAGGATTGAAAGGTCCAAGTTTTTGGTTAAAACGTATATGTTGTATATTAAAAGGTTTCGGTTTAATATCAAAAGTTTTTAGAATACATAACATTCTATTTTTAGTGCCGAAGGTTAACTTTTAAGTCTCAAAATTTTTTATTTTAGAAAATTATGATGTTACATGTGAGAAAAGTACGTGTTTTATATTCGAAAGTGGCTGTTTAATATCAAAAGTTTCTAGAATACATAACATTCTATTTTTAGTGTCGAAGGTTAACTTTTAATGTTTCAAAGATTTTTATTTTAGAAAATTATGATGTTACATGTTTTTATGAGAAAAGTATATGTTTTGTATTCAAAGGTCGCTGTTTAATTTCGTCCGCTTTATCGTTTTGTTCGTGGAATTTTTTCTGATATTTTATGTCCTGATTTACAGATCGGAGCGTAATGGTGATGATTAGAGCAAATCCAGGTGTTTCTGGAAATAACGGTTAATCTGCTTTGATTGATAAGGTTTTTTTGCATCTACTGTGTGCTTGGCGGATCTATAATGGTGAATACGAGATTGAATCCAAGCGTTGCTGGTTCGATTGATGATTAAGGTAATATCGACTGCTATTTTAATTGTTCTGGATCAATTGTGATGTTTTTGATAGGGCTTTTCTGTGTTTTAGTTGGAGCTTTTGTTCTACAGCGTTCGTTTCATGATTATGTGATGTTTTCGTATATAATTCATCTTTTTGTGTGTTTTGTGTGTTATTTTGGATATGAAACTGAGTGATTTGATTCGTGTTCTGTTATTTTCGTTGTGTTATGTTGTTGTTATTCGTGTCGTGGATATAAAACTGAGCGTATGACTTTTTTGGATTTATATTTTAGGACCTAGGCTTTTAGGATCAAAAGGTCCAAGTTTTTGGTTAAAACGTATATGTTGTATATTAAAAGGTTTCGGTTTAATATCAAAAGTTTTTAGAATACATAACATTCTATTTTTAGTGCCGAAGGTTAACTTTTAAGTCTCAAAATTTTTTATTTTAGAAAATTATGATGTTACATGTGAGAAAAGTACATGTTTTATATTCGAAAGTGGCTGTTTAATATCAAAAGTTTCTAGAATACATAACATTCTATTTTTAGTGTCGAAGGTTAACTTTTCAGTTTCAAAGATTTTTATTTTAGAAAATTATGATGTTACATGTTCTTATGAGAAAAGTATATGTTTTGTATTCAAAGGTCGCTGTTTAATATTAAAAAGTTTTGAATGATTTTTTGCAGCGTGCAACGGTTATGGGGAAGACAAATCCAGTGGTTGTTATGTTTTTACAGGATTTGAGCGCAGGCAAGAGAAGAGCACGGTGCTGAGAGAGATGAGATTTGGGAAAGGCAAGAATTTTGGTGTGATCCTAATTTCCACTAGATGTTAGACGATATGTACATACATACAAACCAAAAAAACATAAACTGTGATGACTTGCATCTTGACTCACCTAATGGCGGTCTTTAGAAATTGGAGAGTTGATATGTTCATTCCGTGCTCATTCTATACATTATAGAGTTTATTTGATTTCTAGCAAAAACTTGATTTATTTCTATGTTGTAGCATTTATACTACAACATCTATGTTTGGTGTTATAATATCAATGTTTTAAGTTTTAAAATAATTTTTACTTGTGCAATCCAGTCTTTAAATTGAAATCAAAGAATTTTCTAGTCATTGTTTTAGTTAAGAAGTATGAAGCTCTAAACTACATTTAAGAACTGAATTATTTTAAACCTAAACCTCAAAGGTTTAATACAGAAGCATGACACCATCAAAACAAACAACTTTTATATTTAAAGGTCCAGATTGTAAACTATAACTCATACCCATACAAACATAAGTATATATGAGCTGAACAAACAGGTTGGAACTCAAAAGGGCCCTATTATAAGTTCAAAATTTTAAAGTCTATATTACAGGTTTAAAATCAATGCTTTAACTGATGTTATAAAACATACCTTGTAAGTCAAAAGTATATAGTACTTGTATAAAATCAACATCATACACTAGCATTCAATATAAAATTTCAATATGTTTGCAAATAATATTCCAACATTCTTACAAATAATACCAGTATCATACACAAGCTTTCAACATAAAACTGCAACGTTGTTGCTAATAACACCAATGTTTTGGAAAGACAAAACAGTCTATAGACATGACTCAAAGCCTATAAACAGTATAAGAGCATTTGATTGCAATCTATAAAGTTTCTCTAACTCAAAGATAGTTCTTGCTCGAATGTCTTCAAAACATGACGTCGCATCAATTTTTGTCAAGTCAAGCAGCTCGGCATCCTTAGATCGATTTCTACCAATAAGAACAACAATTTCATTAATTCAATTTGGAAGCAATAACAGACAAACTTCATACAAACAAGCTTCATGCATGCATAAAAAATCATTTAACACATTTTAACCACAGAAGTTTCATGCAGAACCTAGACATTTTCAAGCTAAACCTCAAAATTTAACCACAAAAGTTTCACAGATAAAGAACAAACAATCAAGGGATTGAATATGAGAACCTAGGCATATAAACCTAGGCAAATCTCACTATTTAACCAAAAAAAGTTCTCACAGTCCAAACATACCGGATATAATGTAAAAGGTCTATATTATAAACAAAAACCTAAACATATAGCTCTAATCATGCAAATCTAGACATTTTGACTCCAAATCTCACTGTTTAACCAAAAAAACTTCACATAGTCCAAACAACATGATATAATGCAAAAGGTCCATATTATAAACAAAACCTAAGCATATAATTCTAAGCAAGGAAATCTATGCATTTTTTACTCAAAACCTCACTATTTCATCACAGCAACTTCACACGGTCCAAAACAAATAGGACATAGGACCAAACCTAGGGAATTTCATACCAGACCTCACTGGTTAGACACATAAGTTTCACACGGTCCAGAACATGAAGGTTTTAGTGCAGAAGGTCCGCAACATAGACACAAACCTAAACATATAGCTCAAAACATGCAAGCTTTCATGCAAACTCTGAGCACACAAACCTATGCATTTAAACAAAAACCTAACCTTTTCGCCCAAAAAAAACTCCACACAAGCAGAACCTCCACTTTTTAGCATCAAACAACACACGGATTTGTAGTGTCATACCTGTTAGAGCTATTACAGCGCTTGATTCACTTTCTTCTTCAATGATCGTTCGATCATTCTCAAATACAAAGCGTCATCAGCTACACACATGGATCGAATTTAGAATGAAATTCAAGCAATACAAAGCACTTACCAAAGATTCAATCTCTATTTGCTGACGAATCCGATCCGGAGTGCTAGGTTTTTCAGGTTAGAGCTTCGAATTGAAGATCCGAATATCGATTCAATCAAACCTCGATTGAATTCAAGTTTCGAATTGATTGAACTTAAGTTTCGATTCGATCGGAACCCGTGTTTGAAGAAGAGATGCCGTGATTTGTTATTTTGATTCAGAAAATTTGGGGAAGAAACGTGGGGTTTTGAGAGGCAGAATTGGGGATTTATGAAGGTCTGGGTTTGCTTATATATGGTTGGGAATTGGGATGGGCCAATTTCGGGTCATAAAATTGGACCGGGCCAACCCGCGAGTTTTGACCCTAATTTCAATATTTGCTATCTAGTCCCTGTCTATATTATAGACGGTCTCCTCAGAGACTTTCTCATAAATATATTAGACTATAAATATAGATTATAGTGTTTCTATGTTAATTATGCATGGATCGGTAGCATTAATCCTTAAAATGTGTACTTATAAAAATACTTATCTATTAACTTAATATTAAATAAATTTCTTACATTTTGATCTTAATATACATTATTTTATAATAATTACCTTTGATGAATGACCTGATAATTACGATATATATATATTGACAATTTCATAATCTTTGGAAATTTGCCACTATCATTTTGTTAATTATCTTAAATAGTTTTTCTTTAAACACACTTCATCCTCATCTTCATAAGTTTGTTAATAATATTTACATAAAAAGATTAAATATATCGTGCAACTTCAATCATATATTTAAACGTACGATATATTTAGCTAGTATATTAAACTTCAATCATCTATTTTGTTTTACCAAAACAAAGCAATAAATGGTTAACAGTAAGTGAGGCCCAATCACAAGGGCAACGCCGCTGTCTTCCCACCAAAGTCCGGTCAGTCTCCGCCATCACCGTCACCGGAGTTTTTCATCTCCGCCTTATGTCCACCACATGAGCGCCGCCGAAGTCGCCGTCCGCCTCAAATTCCGACCGCAGACCCGTTTTATCTCGGAGGGCGAACAGAGGTTCATCAATCATCATTACGGGTTCTGAGATTTTGTGGAAATGCTGCTTCAACATCAATACATAGTTCATTCAAGTAATTAGTAGAGAATGGGTACCCATAATTTCAAATTTATGGTGTTCTTGGTGACCTTACTAGCAACTGTACATCTCCGAGCTGCAACTCCGGCGAGTGTTTCCGATTCCACCACCACAATGCACACCAACAATTGGGCTGTTTTAGTCTGCACTTCCCGATTTTGATCAGTTTTTAAAACATTGAAAACCTTCTGGCTCACCTGCTTAAGTTTCTCAATTTGATGTCCAGTTTGTGTTTTGCAGGTTTAATTACCGTCATATGGCTAATACTCTGTCTTTATACAGGTAATAATTAGTAAAGCTCGTTCATTTTTAACGTGTATTTGAGAATTTAGATGCATTTATGATTGAGAATCTGTTTTTGTAATTGAAATTGGGATTTTGGAAATTTAGAACAGTGAAGAGGTTAGGGATACCTGATGAGAGGATCATTTTAATGCTTGCGGATGACATGGCTTGCAATGCGAGGAACGAGTTTCCTGCTCAGGTTTTTAATAATGAAAATCACAAGCTTAACTTGTATGGCGACAACGTGGAGGTAATGTTTTGATTATACCGTGGAGAATGGTGTTTGTTGGATGGAGTTTTTATATTTTGTTTGCTGAATTGATGGCAGGTGGATTACCGAGGCTATGAAGTGACTGTTGAGAATTTACTCAGAGTTCTGACTGGTCGCCATGAAACTGCTGTCCCCAGATCGAAACGACTTCTCAGTGACGAGGGAAGCCACTGCTCTATATGACGGGTCATGGCGGGGATGAATTTCTGAAGTTCCAAGACAAAGATGAGCTTCAAAGTCATGATTTAGCTGATGCTGTCAAGCAAATGAAGGAAAAGAGAAGGTAAGGGACTGAATGTCCTTAGTAAGCTATGGCATTTCATTTTATCAAACTTTTATATGTTTAACATCTACTTGAAGTAAATACAAGTAATAGCATAAGAATATATGTTACTAGAGGCCTTTACTCTCGTTTTATTAGAGAAAGAAATTGGACATGGAAATAGACTTTTGTTTTGGATGATTTGTTTCGATGGAGGCCTAACTTATTTAATGAATTTGTTGCACCTTTCCTTGTTTCTGACTTTCTGTGCATGGATTTGTGTGCTTGAAAGAGGAATATGCTTAAAGTCTCTCTGAATATTGTCCCATAAATGAATATTGATTAAAAAAAATGATATTTTGCATGAAGATGAAATTGTAGTATTTTCATAATTTCAATGCGGGTGACTTGTGGAATGATTGGCTGGGGTATTCTATCACATGGAAAATGATTCTTGTCCGATATGTGAGCAACCTTGAAAGATTTATGTTACTATTTTACCTGTCCCATTTGTTTTGGCAAGCTGTTACCCATTCTTGCCTCCATTTTAGTTGTTTCATGCGTTCTTTGTTATTCTGGTTTACTCTAGTCACCAAAGCATTATCAATTCTGTACTTTTGTTGTACTGAAGGCATTTGTGGGGGTACTTATTTCAGTTGTTGTTGCACATTCTGCTTGAATTCATTTTGTATACTTGACCCATATAAAATGGCTTCTGAGCTACTTGGCATTTACTAGATCTTTTTTAATATATATGCTGATCTCAACTGAGTAGGTGAAATGAATTTTCATACTTACGGAGGAAATAATAAATGATCTAACTAGAGATTGTGGCTGTATGAATGTGCAGATTCAAAGAGCTCTTGATTATGGTAGACACTTGCCAAGCAGCTACTCTCTTTTCTCAGGTGTGTTCCATTGTCTAGCTATGTAAAATCAACTGAGCTACCATGAGTTGCTAGTGCAAGTGTTTGACATTTCTTGTCCTGCAGCTTAAATCACCTGGTGTTTTGGCCATAGGAAGTAGCAAGAAAGGAGAAAATTCCTACTCACACCACCTGGATTCTGATGTAAGTTGGAGTATATGGCATTGTGATTGTACCCCTGAAATTATTTGATTGCTGAGATCTTTGTTTTGATGCAGGTTGGGATCTCTGTTGTGGACCGCTTTACATTCTATACCCTATAGCATTTTTCGAGAGGTTAAACATGTACAACAATGCTTCTTTGAGCAGGTACTGAACTTTTGACATTACTTGATGGTTATTGATGGTTTTTCATACTATTACTATTAAAAATACTTCTAATAATTATACCTCTGGGATTTTCACCAATTTTACAAGATCTCATTGATCAGTATTTGAGCTTAATCTTCTTTATTGGTTAAAGTAATGGAAGTGCTCCCTCACACCGAGTTCTCTCTTTCTGTTTGCAGTTTGTTCAATTCATTCAATCCGAAATGGCTCCTTTCCACAGCTTATTACCGAACAGATTTATACCAACGTCCCCTAGATGAGGTATGTTGCATTGAGTTCAATTCCAGCTCCATTGCATATTGTTCTTATACTTATCATCCGAATTGTTTAGATAATTCCTTTTATTACTTATAGGTGCCCATGACAAACTTCTTTGGCTCAGTCATGGAAACGATTCATACTGATTCAGCTTACAAAGCATTCAAGAATTTTAAACGGGGTGACATTAAGATCCGATCAGATGAATCTGCAAAAGCAAGTAGAGATGTTCATACTCAAACTAATGATGAAATCAAGGTTGGCTTCATCTGATTTTCTAATGTGGCCTTGTTTTTATGTTATTTTAATAGAATTATTATAGTTGTTCTCAATGATCTCTGCTTTATTGGATATATCTTCACCAAAAATATTTACGATGCAATCGATAAGATTATTTGGAGTATTGAGTTTCTCAAAATACTGATAATATGGTGTTTTGTTTTTTGGGATTTTCAACTGCAGGTTAAACAGGTGAACTGCCCTTTTACACGTATGCTTAGTACAGCATGTCTTCCCCTCTCTAAACTATTGCACTTCATTTTGTTGCCTTCATTTTGTTGCTTCGGGGGTTGGAAAGCTAGTGCAAACTTTACCGACTATAACTCATCTTATCATGAGAGGATATAAGTCCTATATGTCTTGCATATAAAAGAGGACAAATAAAAGGGCATTGTTATATGCAGTTCAGTATTCACTTATGCAGTATGTATTTATTCATGAAATGTCATTAATATCCTCGGTATTTATTCAAAAGTAAATGTGGTTCTAATAAATGAGGGTATATCAGGAACTTTAAATATAAATACAGACTGCGAAAGTAATGTTGGACTGCATCTATCAATTATCCAAACAAAATCTCAAGAAAAGTGCATTGTGCGCGATTTAAATCATGTTACTCAGAAAAAGTTCAGTTCATCTTTGTTATTTCTCCACAGATTGTTGCTAATCTTGCAAGGTACCAAAGTCTATGAATAAACCAACAATCTATAGTTTGTAATCTCATTCGTTTTCTGCACATGTTAGGACACAAAAAGAAAATTGAAAAGGAGTTAGGAAGAGGTTTTTGTTTCTCATTCCTTTCCCAAGGTGGTTAAAAATTGCAAATTTAAGCTGCATTTAGAAAGAATAGCAATGAACAATTGCAGTCGATAATGAACAACTGCAGTCGATCATTCATTGAAGAAATTAATAGCAGCACCCTCTGTAGTACTCTTCAATGTAAGAGCTTGAATCTAAGTATATATGTAGTTGTTTATCTATACAAATTTTGTTTTTATATCCACTCCATCTATCCTTGAATATAGAAACAATCAAAATGATCAACTACTGGGTGATTGATGTATATGGGCAACTTCATTGTGAGTTTCCTGTCCACCCCGAACTATCCATGTCTCCTGCAATATTCCCTGCTGGATTGCCCTCACTTGCTGTATGATACTGCCCTGCCATTTTAAAAACAAATTTGCATATCAAACTCACTTTCTTCATATAACAACTGTGCATCCTTACAAATTTTATTATTATAGAGACCGAACCAAAAAAATACTACCATGGTGAAAACCATAACCGATCCAACGAAAACACTGTTATTATCATCCATCAGTTAAACTTTGGGGGAACGATAATGTTAAATGATTTCAGACATGAGAAATTTAGAAAAGGAATTCACCTGCAGCAGTGAACAATTGCTGGAAAGTAGGCATGGAATTATGATGATGGTGCTGTAGCTGCAGCTGACGCTGGGGCATAATAACACTAACACCATTAAAAATACTAGCGATGACACCATTAGGGTGGTGCTCCCTTTGACCTTGAAAGTTGTGTCCATTAATCCTCTGTATCTCTTGCTCCGGCGGCGTTGCAATATGCTCTAGATCCACCCCATTATTATTATTATTATTGCTATAAGGATATTGCATACTCCCCTTGTCATAATCATGAGCAACCGAACTCAGAAGAGTGTTGTCGTTGATGGTGTTCGGAGAGTTCCACCCATTCACTACTAGTCCGGCGGTGGCTGGAGGCGGCGGCGGGTTGTATGCGACGGCGGCGGCGCCTGAATTTGCCATTCTGTAGCATTGAGTCTTGTAGTGGTTAAGTTCTTCGAGGGCCTTTTGGTATACTCCATAGGGGCCCTGAATTGGATCGTTCTCCCAACACGACGCCTCCCATATGAGCGAATCTGCAGACATTCGGCGGTGCTCATCGCGGCCGTGCTTCTTCAGTTGCTTGGCGACGTTGCTGACGCCAAAGATCTTGTGCACCGCTCGAAACTGCTTGCTGTTTTGGACCGGGAAAAAGGGTGCCATGGTGCAGTCCTCCTTGCACTTCTTCCGCTGGTGCTTGCATGATGCGCACGCGTGATCCCCATGAGGCCGATGGTGCATACCTCACTCTCACTGCCTACTTTTTAACCATCAACAAAGCACCATCATCAATAAAGAAAAACAAAAGAAGCCATCATGGAATAAACAAGGAATTCAGGGTTTACTCGTACCGGAATAAAATATTAGATTTTCAAGTGATTAATATCCGGGGCGTGATAGCTGTAGTTAAAGAGAATCAAACCACAAATAGGAGAAAAGCAAAGGAAGTAGACGGCCGGTAGCGAAGAAGAAAAGTAGTTTAGTTTGAAGTGGACATGTAAAGATTGCAGGCAACTGTGAAAAAAAAATGATGTATGTTAGTGAATTGGTGGGCTCGTAGAGTTATAGGTAGTTCATAGGAAGAGAAGGGGTAGGACTGTGGTAAAACGTGAAAATTACCTGTGCCTGCGGCTGCTTGCTCTCTCTTCCTTGGTACAGAGGGTGAATTCACGATTGTGACTTGCATCATAATCAAAATTCTAGTTACCTTTAAGGAATATTCGGTTAGTTACCTTTTAAGAACGGACTTAATATTTATCATTATGGTTAGAAAAATACCTAACCATAATTATTTGAAATTTTGATTAAATATTGCTTACTTTTCATCTGGGTCATTGAATTTTAATAATTTTTTTAATATTTTATTTATAAGAATTACTGATAACCGATCTAGACAATGATTGAACCTCCATACGTGTTCGTTATGAGGTTCCGTCAACCCGCCGGCAATGCGCTGGAAAATGGATCCAACCCCTGGTTACCGCCGCAATTCAACCTGAACCTTTAAAAAACAGCTTGGAATATCCCTCTTCTAGAACTTCTTCCCACACCTTTCCAACGGCTCATCTTCCAACGCCTCACCCCGATTCCGCTAATCTCCGTTGTATTCTTTGATTAATCGAAGATCGTCAACTACCGAATTCCAAAATGCTCTTCTTCTCAACTCTAATATGGATACAAGTATGCTCTTTTCTCTTTCTCCCTTCTATTGAATTTGTGTTCTTGAGATTTGGGGGTTTTTTTTTTGGTTTGTTTTTTTGGATAGTCTACAGATAATATGATGGAAAAGAAAACTTGCATGTGTAATATGTCGAGTGATACTTCTGAATCCTAGGTGGAGTTGAATATCAAAACTTATATCTCCCGAGCTGTCATTCTGAGACTGCATACGTAGAAGACTTGTCATTCATAAACTTGTTGAATTTAAATTAGCTGGACGCGATTCTCTTCCTGTCAGTTACCTGAATTGCCTTGTCTTTTAAAGTGATTTGGCTTTAAAATTAACAAATGGTATAACATGTGTTAATGCTAAGGATTCTAGTTATTTAGTTTTTGCTTCGAGGAGCATGTGTTTTACACCATGGGTGGTGGGATGCGGAGTATGAGAGTACACTGCCTGCAGCATGTTGTAGGGCTTCACCATTCAACAAATTTTGTTCTTTCACTTTTCTTGTAGAGTAAGATACAAACTGAGTTTGTTTTGATTTTTAAGAGAACATGTTATTAGGCTCTCTTTAGGATATTAATGTGTATTGTTGATGTTTGTGATGTTTTCTGGTTGTGTAATTCATGTTAGTTCAACATTATGCCCTGCATATACATATATATATATATACATATATATATATATATACATATATATATATATATATATATATATTAATCCCTTTCTGCTTTTCCCTTCTCAATAAATTTAGCATACTAATGAACTTATCTTCCATTGTCCTTCAAAATTTCGTTTACATAAATTGCATCTTCAGTATCTGCCCACACAGATGATATTCTTCTCTTTTTCATCTGTACGCTGCCGATAACTTTTACTAATGCTTGTTTTTGTGCAGTGGTATATGAACTAGGTGCCTGCTTTATTTAATCTTTCTTATGGTCCAGGTTAGTGAATTTTATTTGTTTAGCTTCCATTTTGTTTGGCTGGTTTATGATCAATTGATTCTTACTATACTTATTCGCTCAAGAACATGCTGAATGGCAAAACATCTGATCTGAATGCGAGCATGTACTGCTGGTGCTTAAATGATCTGATATGGCATGACAAAACGTCGATGGCAGATTTTCAATGCTGGTGCTTAAATATCAACCTTAAGTATGAAGTAGTGGTGATACAAATGTTTTGTTAGATTTTTCTGTTTGGTTCCCAGTTTACTTAATGACACTTTTGTTTGTTTCTCTTTTTATTTGGATTTGAGTTTCTATCTCTTGTTAATATCAGGTTGTCTATGATTCTGGCACACTTAATTTTTAAATCCTAAAAAATTTTGTGTTTTTATTTAACTGCTTATTCAGCCTCTCTACTTCCTGAAGTTGTTGGACAGTGTGCTCCAAAGAACAGTGTTTTTATACATTTTGTTCTCTAATTGTGATGTTGATTCTTGAGTTTTTAGTATTAACAAGTTGTTCATCGTACCATGTAAACAGATGCCCCTTTAGTCACTGCCTCAACTTCCCTTTCTTTTGCTTATAGGAAACCTGTAAGTTAAATCATCAGGCTCACAACTGAAGAGGTACAAACTTTCCCCCCTCCAAACGCTTATGTATTTGAAATCAAACTCGAGGTTTTAAAAGTGTTTATCATCTAAAATGACAGGTTTTTAAAGTTCTTGAATTTTTCCACGTTTCTTTTCTCAGACATTTGTTACACATTTAGTACTTTTGTGAGGGATAGAGATTTTTAATGCTATCAGGATATTTGAGAAAAGATAGATACAAATGTTACTTTTGATGAAGATAGTGCTATTTCTTGATTTAATAAGCTTCTGAATACTGTGTGATCGTGTGTTTCAGTTTCGTCAAGACTGTTTAACGATTTTTTTCGTGTAACTGTTGATTAGTGTTTACCTGTAAGCAGGGAGCTTTAATATGGTTATGAATCTATAAATTTGGTGCTGCGTGTATCTCTCTAGGATCAACACTTTAGACACATTGTTAAAGTGAAGTGATATAGTTTAATGATGGATTTTCAGGTTTCAATCTCTAAATTGGTAGTCCTTTTATGGTGTAAATTTAAGCAGTCTCTGATGCATTTTCTTCTGTGTTTGCGTGTTTGAATGGGAGCATTTACAGCCGCATTTTATGGCGATATTTTACTGCATTGTTGGTATGAATCTTGTGGGTTTTCTGGTCTGAATGTGAGTACTAACTGCTGCCTTATCTTGTCTAATTTGCTGCGTCTTCTGGTGCAAAATATGATGCGTTTTCTGGTCTACATGTGAGATTGTTTTGCTGTATTTTCTGCTATGTATATGCTGCATTTTCATGGGCGAATCTGCTGCATTTTCTGATTTGAATGCGAGCATGTACTGCTGCATTTTCCTCTCTGTTGGTGATTTTTATGTTGCAATTCTGCTACTTTGAGAGTCTAAACGCAATTCAGGTGGCGTTTTTGCTCATGTTTTGATGATTCAAATCTTCCTCTCTGTTGGTTATATTTTTAGGCTGCAACTATGCAACTTTTGTTCACGTTATGGTGATGAAATTCTTCCTCTATGTTGGTGATATTTTGTGCTGCAAATGATCAACTTTGAGAGTGTTTAAATGCAATTTAGGCGCTGGCTTTCGTGATGTGATTCTTCCTCTCTGCTTGTCCTGTTTTGGTTCTGCAATTCTGCAACTTTTAGAGTGTTTGGACGCTAACAGGTGCTATTGGGGCTTTATGGTGATGCAATTCGTATGGTGCAAGTTACATCACGAAGAGACAAAGCTTCAAGTCTTATGATGTTGCAAATAGATTTATTATCTGTAGGATATAACAGAAAATTGAAATCCGAAGAACTGAAGTTTGGAATGTGCAAGAGCTGAATATTGAATAGTTGAACCTGTTTGTTGTCATCGAGTAAAGTTGTCATTATTGTTTTGCTCACTTTTTCAAATATACACATATGAACTGTGTTATTTAAACTGCTGCATTGTTCCATGAAGAAATCATGCTTAATTAGCCCCTAAATTAATGATAAGTCATTGAGCTCATCAATGAAGAACGCAGCAGTTGTGTGCAGTTTGAAAGAGACCAACACAAGGGATTACTAGAATTAATTTCTATCCTAATGGATTCAGTCATCATTATCTACTTCATGAATGCACAATTTGACAGAACCGATTTTCCAAAGAACTTCTAGGCATTCATTGAACATGAAAAAGGGCTCAAGTTAGATATAGTAACTGGAGCAGTACACCGAGCAATCAACCGAACAAATAATCACATGAAATAAAATGTAGTCATTTAAAATAGAACAAGAATGAAACATGTAGAACAAAATAAAATCGTAAAATATCTTAAATAAAAATAACAAAAGAAATAATAATGGTATGATTGAGAAAAATATTCTAAATAAATACAATTATAACTAAAATAACAAAAATAACCCTCTATGAAATACACAATTAAATACACTATGAAATAAATTTAAATAAATATGTACGAGTGCCCCTCTATGAAATAAATACGAGAACGGGTCTAATTGAATAAGAATGAAACATGTAGAATCAAACAAAATAGTAAAATAACATAAATAAAGATAGTAAAAGAATAAAATTATGGTAAGATTGGGAAAACAATTCCAAATGAATACAATTAAAACTAAAATTATAAAATCACCCACTAATTAAATCTTAATTAAATACACTACGAAAACGTGTATCCTTATTAGGGTGTGATGAGTAAGAGAGAAATAATACTAAGTAAATAACACTATGCGTGCAAATGCACAGGTGTTATCTAGCATGTGTGTGTGTGTGAAGGTCAAACACATCCTTTGGCCCTGTCAAGTTCAGATTATTTGAAAATAATCTTAATTTTTCAGTTATTTTAATATCAATTCAATTAAATTAATCTCATATCAGCTGGAATAATCCAACTTAAATTTGACTCCATAAGTCACATATTATTAGTTAATCTCACATTCTCAGTTAATATAATCTCAACTCAATTAAATTAATCCCATATCAGCTGGAATAATCCGAGTCAAATTTGATTGAATAAGTCAAATATTATTAAATCATTACAATTCAATACAATTCATTGAACGATCCAGGTTAGAGTTAAATTGCATTGCAATATTTTGGTCAACTAGCTCCGTTCATGTTAAACAGCAAACAGATGCCCTGCTACTGTGAAAACATTGACGTTTTCTCATGTGGACCTTGGGGGAGGGTTTAATGAGATTAGTTCCTTTAATTAGTGCAAGATTGTCTCCTTGGTAATAATTGTAGGTCTATTTTGAAGGAGCATATTAACTGTGCACAGTTTTAATTCCTGATTTTCCCCAGACAATATACTAGAAAAGGATTTCACAGGTGATGAACCAATTCTATTATGATTGGTTATCAGATTTTGTTATTAATTCCTAAGGGCTAGAATATATCATCGAGCATGCCTCAATTTGACTTGAGGCATGAAAGAACTTAGAATTAGAGTTTCCCTTCTCAATGGCCATTTAACTTTGATTGTTGTTTCAAAATATTTTTTGTCGTTTGGTCAAAATTAAGGTAACTTCACTTCGTGACCTACGTAACTCTGAGTTAGTAGTACCTGAGTAGATAGTCTGAAAATCAATCTCATTTTGTGCAAATAGTTTGGAAATCAATCTCATTATGTGCCACTGATTGCCCATTTCGTCCCCGCTGTCACGAACATTACCAAATATATCTGTATTCAACTGCGTTAGTCTCAATTTAAATCTTCTGGGTTTAATGAAAAATCTAAGCATACTACTCACATTGTAATTACCAATTTTTAACGTTGCAATTATTATGTTGCATATTATATTATCTTATTTATTAAATTGATCTCAGTTTAAATAAAGTAATTCCATTTAAATTACGAAATCTCAATTCAGTTAAATGAATCTCAGTTAAATGAATCTCAGCTTATGAATGGATTGCATTTCTCTCATGAAATTTTTTTTGAAGAAAAAGTAATTTATAGTTTGATTTGGAAAAGAAATCATGTAGAGTTGATAAGACGATGATAACTTTCCTTCCACAGAACTGAAATTTAATTCATTCATCTTGGTAAGAGTTTTTGTGTCTTCTGAATTCGATATTAAGCCAATGCTGCAAACTACCTAAAATTTTATTTGTTTTAGGTGAATTAGGGGTTAATAGATGTTGTATTTGCTTGTAATTACTTTGGACCTTGAAGAGTAGCATGCTACTAGCATCATGATGGTGAACCTGCTTCCCGTGTATCATTCTAATGTAGAAGTTTATTATGCTATTCAGACATTATGTTCTTTATATTATTTGTACTGTCCCCAAGGTTGATGTATATTTGTTTTTGCTCCGTGCACCCAATTTTTATACGAAAGTAATTTGAGCTATTCAGGGTTTGTGAAGGCTGCAAGCTAAGGTTTGCTAAGGTTTTGATTTTGTGACTTAGTTTTGGTTTTGATTTTGTGTGGCAGTGGTCCCATGGTGGCGAAACTGGAGTTTGATTACCGGTTATAGTTTTGCAGTGAAGGGTTGCTACGGCTTCCCTGTGGCAGCAAAAGCGGTGGTATTGAATTGGTTTGGCTGCAGGTTAATATTAAAGTGTTCTCGGCATCGGGATACTCCTCCGCGCCTTCAAGCTAGCGCCTCCAGTCGTACTCTTCCCTGCTTGACCTCAAGGTTACATTTTTAGTTGCATTTTCATCTCGCAAATTTATGGATCAGTTCTATGCTTTTTGTTATAGGTGACATTTGTGTAATGGTTTATCTCTTCATAGATAATGGACTATACAAATAGCATATGTTTTCCCTGCCTAATTAACTAGATACTACAACCTCATGGTTCATATACTTCTTTTTGTTAAGATTAGCATCTATTTCCCACTTATAATGTCACACGTGTTTGATGTCTGGCTTCGGGTTTCGCATTGTTTCTAATGGAACCCTTTTCTCATTTTTCTCCTAAGAATGTTAAATTAAGATTTGATACTGTGAGATTTCTCTTAGTTTTTTTATTATAATTTTTTCATAGTCGTTCATGTTTTGTTGTTATTTTGTTGTTGGGCTTGAATTTGTAATTGTGTTGATTCCCCTCATGGAATTGTCTAAATATCATGCATTTTTCAATTTTGTTATGCAGATTGGTGTCTGAATAGGTGTTTGGTTGCTTTATTAGAGCTCTGTATCAAAGTTACCATCTTTTTTATTACTGTTTGTTTATACAGGCTTTATTTGTATAATTTTTGTAGAATATATAACTGCCTTTTAATCCTTTTCAGTGCATGAATGCTCTGTATTTGTATTTCTTCTTTATATGTTGCTTCTGCAGAATGTTTGGAAATTTTCTGAAAAGAATTGGTAAGCATATAAATGTCATTCTGTCTTGCTACTCTTTTTTTTTGTTGAGTTGGCCTGAACATGCTGACATCATCCTCTTACTGTTAGCGCCTTTATAAGTTTGCTGGTTCTACTTTTAAGCTATGTATTATGCTGTTGTTTTCTGCTGATGCTGAATTGTTGCTGCTGCTAATTTTTTTCTGCTGATGCTGCTAATTTTATCTGTTGATACTCTTGCTGGTTCTTGGTTGTTGCTGCCTTCTAATATTAATGTTGCAGAAGTTTTATGTTGTTACTGCTTGAGTTGTTGCTGTTTTTTTGCAGCTGTGGGCTGTGGCTGCAGTTTTCTTATGCTTCTGAGTTGTGATAAAGAAATAGTATATAATCTCTTGTTGTCAAAAAAATAGATTCAGTTAAAACCTCAATATATATATATATATATAGTTCCATCTATATAGTTTTGGTTTTTACAGGTTTTGTGTATCCATATTAGTTTATTGTCGTGCTAAGCATGGCAGACATTACCTAACTCAGGGCATAAATCCATGTTGTCTAAGGTCCTCCATGTAAATTAGAGGAGCTTTTGTCTTTGGGATTTAGATTACAAGAATCTCCTTTAGATTTATAACAGTAAAAAATTGCATTAACTCTAAATGCCTTGATTCATTTTGAACTTGCGATTGACGTTATGGTTGTTGTAATAGATTTCTTTGTAATTTGAATCGACTCATTTCTGTCGATTATGTTGAGCTATTGCTTCACAATATGCCTTAGGAAACAAATGATTAGTAAATTTGTTTTATCCTTCCTCTTGACATTTAGTTTTGAAAGTTCTAATGATATCTTTACTGCTTGATCTTTGTTACGAGTCTTATTTTTGCTATGGATTTGCAGCTTGGAAGCTGGTGGATAACAAGATATCCTGGATTTACGGGCAAGGTTACAAATTCTGGGACTCAATTTTATTCAGTCCAATTCAGTAAATTATATTTTCATTAAAATTTATTATAATACCGTTCAATTCAGCGTGTTAATCATTATAAATATTTTCAATAATTATTTTTATTTACATATATTTTAATTAATATATTAAAACATAATAAACAAATTTCATTGAACATATTTCGAACAACCCTATTCAAAATGACATAAAACTTTTATAGAGATAGTGAGAAGAAAAATAACTATTTCAATTACATAGTCATTCCAATTTTAAAACAATCAATTTACATTTTTAATTTAATTTATCCTTAAAAAATCAACTCAAAAATCAAATCTAAACCTTCAATCAAAAAAATTTTTTGTTTCGGACTTTTAAAATCCCAAACAAACCAATTTGTTTTTGAAAATTTGGACTTACGAAATCTCATACAATATCCAAACTCTCAAAATCCTGAATCTAAATCCGAACTCTCAAAATTGTTTACAACCAAACACACCTTATAAGTCATTAATTTTTGAACTACAGTTAAACCTCGATAAATGAATACTCTTGGGACCATCATAAAAATATTCATTTAGCGAGATTATTCATTTATCGATAAATGAATATCTTATTCATTTAGACAGTATTGAAGAAATTATATTAATATTAAATGAAATATATGCATATGACACTCCTGACGCTAAAAACAATTCAAGGATAGGATGAATTTTGGAGGAAAAAAAGAGCAAAGAACTATAGACACCTTTTTTGTAAGAGAATAATTTATTGTATGAACATTATTGATCGATTTTTTTAATATATATATCTTATGAAATGTGGTGATTATTCATTTATATTTACATAGGGTCTTTAATGATTTAAAAAAAATTATTCATTAATGCATTTAGCAAGATTATTCATTTAGCTCCTTAACCCAAGTCTGACCTGGAAAAATTATTCATTTAGCGAGATTATTCATTTATCGAGATTTAAGTGTAGAAATCATATAAAAATGGACTGTTGGATCATCCTAAAGGGAACTAGAAGAGTTATTGTTCCGGTCAATAAATAAATTAATAAAAAACATTAAAAAGGATGAAACTAAGTAGTTTTGACTAAAGTCGCCACACAACCACCGCAAGTTCACCATATTCCGGTGCCTATCATTTTTATATATTTCTTTTTTTGTTTTTTGAATTTGTATAAGCAATGTCTAAGCTTCCTTATATACTGACTACTGACTGCCTAGAAATAGCAATACTAGATCTCATTCACTCACAAATTATGCGAAAATAAATATATTTAAAATTGTAATTTGATACGATATATTCTCAACAAATTTTACACGCTTCTAATAAAGGAGTTAAATTTTACTTTCAAACCTGAATTCATTGTAATAATACACTCTACTCCGGCGTTAGCTCAAAAAAGAAAAATATGCTCCTTTGCGTTTTGCAAATAAGTGTTATTTGAGTGTTTGAATAGTATCACGGTGATATCTTACATCTACAATATATATATATATATATATATATATATATTCCTTTTTGATTTCTTTCATTCAATAAATATATATGGTTATGTTCTTTTTTTATGAACACAAATTTTATACGGTTATATATGTACCTTTTATGTTTAATACTTGTACATTTCATCTCAAAAAGATGAGACAAATGTTCCATTCAGTTCAACTTCATCTCAATTTATTCCCTACATTCCAATTAATTAATTGCAATTGTTGTCGGTTGAAATATTAGATACAGGGGCGGAACCACATGGCGGCGCGGGTAGGCCTCGGCCTACCATAAAATTCAAAACACAACTTATATTACTGTTCTCCGGTATAAAATTATGCCTTTCCGGCCTTCGACGAGCCTCCGACGAGCCTTTCCGGGCTCCGACCACCGCAGTCAAGCTACTGAGCCTACCCTAAGATAATTTTCTGGTTCCGTCACTGATTAGATAACTGCAATTTTTGTCGGTTGAAACACTATAATTTTCATTCTTCATCGCTAATGATACAATAACTTCCGTCTTTTATTTTTTCAAATACAACTCATTCCACCTATAAAATCCTAATTTACACGGTAATTTCAGTCCATCATACTAATTAACACGTCTGCGAAAGGAAAACATGAATGTGCGATATATGGAATATGCATGGAAATATTCTGTATTACTACAAGATCATTATAGATTATATAAATATATAGAAATTCTCAAAAGAGACCGTCCAAATTATAGACTGGGTTCAATATAAAGGAAAAAAAAGCGCGGGGGCTATGTTGAAAAGACATGAAATAAGCGGGGACTTCTTTTGCAATTTCGTAAAATAGTATAGTATAAATATAAAAACCCTCTTTCTCTCTCCCCACTTTTCATCTTCTCCGGAACCGCTCTCGTTTTCCCCCAAACCAGAACCCTAAATTTCTTCCAACTGTTATTGTTTTTCAATTCCAATAGCGATCGGAGCGTGCACAATTCAAGTAAGCTTTTGATGTCTTTGATTTCGTCCGCTTTATCGTTTTGTTCGTGGAATTTTTTCTGATATTTTATGTCCTGTTTTACAGATCGGAGCGTAATGGTGATGATTAGAGCAAATCCAGGTGTTTCTGGCAATAACGGTTAATCTGCTTTGATTGATAAGTTTTTTTTGCATCTACTCTGTGCTTGGCGGATCTATAATGGTGAATACGAGATTGAATCCAAGCGTTGCTGGTTCGATTGATGATTAAGGTAATATCGACTGTTATTTTAATTGTTCTGGATCAATTGTGATGTTTTTGATAGGGCTTTTCTGTGTTTTAGTTGGGGCTTTTGTTCTACAGCGTTCGTTTCATGATTATGTGATGTTTTCGTATATAATTCATCTTTTTTGTGTGTTTTGTGTGTTATTTTGGATATGAAACTGAGCGATTTGATTCGTGTTCTGTTATTTTCGTTGTGTTGTGTTGTTGTTATTCATGTCGTGGATATTAAACTGAGCGTATGACTTTTTTGGATTTATATTTTAGGACCTAGGCTTTTAGGATTGAAAGGTCCAAGTTTTTGGTTAAAACGTATATGTTGTATATTAAAAGGTTTCGGTTTAATATCAAAAGTTTTTAGAATACATAACATTCTATTTTTAGTGCCGAAGGTTAACTTTTAAGTCTCAAAATTTTTTATTTTAGAAAATTATGATGTTACATGTGAGAAAAGTACGTGTTTTATATTCGAAAGTGGCTGTTTAATATCAAAAGTTTCTAGAATACATAACATTCTATTTTTAGTGTCGAAGGTTAACTTTTAATGTTTCAAAGATTTTTATTTTAGAAAATTATGATGTTACATGTTTTTATGAGAAAAGTATATGTTTTGTATTCAAAGGTCGCTGTTTAATTTCGTCCGCTTTATCGTTTTGTTCGTGGAATTTTTTCTGATATTTTATGTCCTGATTTACAGATCGGAGCGTAATGGTGATGATTAGAGCAAATCCAGGTGTTTCTGGAAATAACGGTTAATCTGCTTTGATTGATAAGGTTTTTTTGCATCTACTGTGTGCTTGGCGGATCTATAATGGTGAATACGAGATTGAATCCAAGCGTTGCTGGTTCGATTGATGATTAAGGTAATATCGACTGCTATTTTAATTGTTCTGGATCAATTGTGATGTTTTTGATAGGGCTTTTCTGTGTTTTAGTTGGAGCTTTTGTTCTACAGCGTTCGTTTCATGATTATGTGATGTTTTCGTATATAATTCATCTTTTTGTGTGTTTTGTGTGTTATTTTGGATATGAAACTGAGTGATTTGATTCGTGTTCTGTTATTTTCGTTGTGTTATGTTGTTGTTATTCGTGTCGTGGATATAAAACTGAGCGTATGACTTTTTTGGATTTATATTTTAGGACCTAGGCTTTTAGGATCAAAAGGTCCAAGTTTTTGGTTAAAACGTATATGTTGTATATTAAAAGGTTTCGGTTTAATATCAAAAGTTTTTAGAATACATAACATTCTATTTTTAGTGCCGAAGGTTAACTTTTAAGTCTCAAAATTTTTTATTTTAGAAAATTATGATGTTACATGTGAGAAAAGTACATGTTTTATATTCGAAAGTGGCTGTTTAATATCAAAAGTTTCTAGAATACATAACATTCTATTTTTAGTGTCGAAGGTTAACTTTTCAGTTTCAAAGATTTTTATTTTAGAAAATTATGATGTTACATGTTCTTATGAGAAAAGTATATGTTTTGTATTCAAAGGTCGCTGTTTAATATTAAAAAGTTTTGAATGATTTTTTGCAGCGTGCAACGGTTATGGGGAAGACAAATCCAGTGGTTGTTATGTTTTTACAGGATTTGAGCGCAGGCAAGAGAAGAGCACGGTGCTGAGAGAGATGAGATTTGGGAAAGGCAAGAATTTTGGTGTGATCCTAATTTCCACTAGATGTTAGACGATATGTACATACATACAAACCAAAAAAACATAAACTGTGATGACTTGCATCTTGACTCACCTAATGGCGGTCTTTAGAAATTGGAGAGTTGATATGTTCATTCCGTGCTCATTCTATACATTATAGAGTTTATTTGATTTCTAGCAAAAACTTGATTTATTTCTATGTTGTAGCATTTATACTACAACATCTATGTTTGGTGTTATAATATCAATGTTTTAAGTTTTAAAATAATTTTTACTTGTGCAATCCAGTCTTTAAATTGAAATCAAAGAATTTTCTAGTCATTGTTTTAGTTAAGAAGTATGAAGCTCTAAACTACATTTAAGAACTGAATTATTTTAAACCTAAACCTCAAAGGTTTAATACAGAAGCATGACACCATCAAAACAAACAACTTTTATATTTAAAGGTCCAGATTGTAAACTATAACTCATACCCATACAAACATAAGTATATATGAGCTGAACAAACAGGTTGGAACTCAAAAGGGCCCTATTATAAGTTCAAAATTTTAAAGTCTATATTACAGGTTTAAAATCAATGCTTTAACTGATGTTATAAAACATACCTTGTAAGTCAAAAGTATATAGTACTTGTATAAAATCAACATCATACACTAGCATTCAATATAAAATTTCAATATGTTTGCAAATAATATTCCAACATTCTTACAAATAATACCAGTATCATACACAAGCTTTCAACATAAAACTGCAACGTTGTTGCTAATAACACCAATGTTTTGGAAAGACAAAACAGTCTATAGACATGACTCAAAGCCTATAAACAGTATAAGAGCATTTGATTGCAATCTATAAAGTTTCTCTAACTCAAAGATAGTTCTTGCTCGAATGTCTTCAAAACATGACGTCGCATCAATTTTTGTCAAGTCAAGCAGCTCGGCATCCTTAGATCGATTTCTACCAATAAGAACAACAATTTCATTAATTCAATTTGGAAGCAATAACAGACAAACTTCATACAAACAAGCTTCATGCATGCATAAAAAATCATTTAACACATTTTAACCACAGAAGTTTCATGCAGAACCTAGACATTTTCAAGCTAAACCTCAAAATTTAACCACAAAAGTTTCACAGATAAAGAACAAACAATCAAGGGATTGAATATGAGAACCTAGGCATATAAACCTAGGCAAATCTCACTATTTAACCAAAAAAAGTTCTCACAGTCCAAACATACCGGATATAATGTAAAAGGTCTATATTATAAACAAAAACCTAAACATATAGCTCTAATCATGCAAATCTAGACATTTTGACTCCAAATCTCACTGTTTAACCAAAAAAACTTCACATAGTCCAAACAACATGATATAATGCAAAAGGTCCATATTATAAACAAAACCTAAGCATATAATTCTAAGCAAGGAAATCTATGCATTTTTTACTCAAAACCTCACTATTTCATCACAGCAACTTCACACGGTCCAAAACAAATAGGACATAGGACCAAACCTAGGGAATTTCATACCAGACCTCACTGGTTAGACACATAAGTTTCACACGGTCCAGAACATGAAGGTTTTAGTGCAGAAGGTCCGCAACATAGACACAAACCTAAACATATAGCTCAAAACATGCAAGCTTTCATGCAAACTCTGAGCACACAAACCTATGCATTTAAACAAAAACCTAACCTTTTCGCCCAAAAAAAACTCCACACAAGCAGAACCTCCACTTTTTAGCATCAAACAACACACGGATTTGTAGTGTCATACCTGTTAGAGCTATTACAGCGCTTGATTCACTTTCTTCTTCAATGATCGTTCGATCATTCTCAAATACAAAGCGTCATCAGCTACACACATGGATCGAATTTAGAATGAAATTCAAGCAATACAAAGCACTTACCAAAGATTCAATCTCTATTTGCTGACGAATCCGATCCGGAGTGCTAGGTTTTTCAGGTTAGAGCTTCGAATTGAAGATCCGAATATCGATTCAATCAAACCTCGATTGAATTCAAGTTTCGAATTGATTGAACTTAAGTTTCGATTCGATCGGAACCCGTGTTTGAAGAAGAGATGCCGTGATTTGTTATTTTGATTCAGAAAATTTGGGGAAGAAACGTGGGGTTTTGAGAGGCAGAATTGGGGATTTATGAAGGTCTGGGTTTGCTTATATATGGTTGGGAATTGGGATGGGCCAATTTCGGGTCATAAAATTGGACCGGGCCAACCCGCGAGTTTTGACCCTAATTTCAATATTTGCTATCTAGTCCCTGTCTATATTATAGACGGTCTCCTCAGAGACTTTCTCATAAATATATTAGACTATAAATATAGATTATAGTGTTTCTATGTTAATTATGCATGGATCGGTAGCATTAATCCTTAAAATGTGTACTTATAAAAATACTTATCTATTAACTTAATATTAAATAAATTTCTTACATTTTGATCTTAATATACATTATTTTATAATAATTACCTTTGATGAATGACCTGATAATTACGATATATATATATTGACAATTTCATAATCTTTGGAAATTTGCCACTATCATTTTGTTAATTATCTTAAATAGTTTTTCTTTAAACACACTTCATCCTCATCTTCATAAGTTTGTTAATAATATTTACATAAAAAGATTAAATATATCGTGCAACTTCAATCATATATTTAAACGTACGATATATTTAGCTAGTATATTAAACTTCAATCATCTATTTTGTTTTACCAAAACAAAGCAATAAATGGTTAACAGTAAGTGAGGCCCAATCACAAGGGCAACGCCGCTGTCTTCCCACCAAAGTCCGGTCAGTCTCCGCCATCACCGTCACCGGAGTTTTTCATCTCCGCCTTATGTCCACCACATGAGCGCCGCCGAAGTCGCCGTCCGCCTCAAATTCCGACCGCAGACCCGTTTTATCTCGGAGGGCGAACAGAGGTTCATCAATCATCATTACGGGTTCTGAGATTTTGTGGAAATGCTGCTTCAACATCAATACATAGTTCATTCAAGTAATTAGTAGAGAATGGGTACCCATAATTTCAAATTTATGGTGTTCTTGGTGACCTTACTAGCAACTGTACATCTCCGAGCTGCAACTCCGGCGAGTGTTTCCGATTCCACCACCACAATGCACACCAACAATTGGGCTGTTTTAGTCTGCACTTCCCGATTTTGATCAGTTTTTAAAACATTGAAAACCTTCTGGCTCACCTGCTTAAGTTTCTCAATTTGATGTCCAGTTTGTGTTTTGCAGGTTTAATTACCGTCATATGGCTAATACTCTGTCTTTATACAGGTAATAATTAGTAAAGCTCGTTCATTTTTAACGTGTATTTGAGAATTTAGATGCATTTATGATTGAGAATCTGTTTTTGTAATTGAAATTGGGATTTTGGAAATTTAGAACAGTGAAGAGGTTAGGGATACCTGATGAGAGGATCATTTTAATGCTTGCGGATGACATGGCTTGCAATGCGAGGAACGAGTTTCCTGCTCAGGTTTTTAATAATGAAAATCACAAGCTTAACTTGTATGGCGACAACGTGGAGGTAATGTTTTGATTATACCGTGGAGAATGGTGTTTGTTGGATGGAGTTTTTATATTTTGTTTGCTGAATTGATGGCAGGTGGATTACCGAGGCTATGAAGTGACTGTTGAGAATTTACTCAGAGTTCTGACTGGTCGCCATGAAACTGCTGTCCCCAGATCGAAACGACTTCTCAGTGACGAGGGAAGCCACTGCTCTATATGACGGGTCATGGCGGGGATGAATTTCTGAAGTTCCAAGACAAAGATGAGCTTCAAAGTCATGATTTAGCTGATGCTGTCAAGCAAATGAAGGAAAAGAGAAGGTAAGGGACTGAATGTCCTTAGTAAGCTATGGCATTTCATTTTATCAAACTTTTATATGTTTAACATCTACTTGAAGTAAATACAAGTAATAGCATAAGAATATATGTTACTAGAGGCCTTTACTCTCGTTTTATTAGAGAAAGAAATTGGACATGGAAATAGACTTTTGTTTTGGATGATTTGTTTCGATGGAGGCCTAACTTATTTAATGAATTTGTTGCACCTTTCCTTGTTTCTGACTTTCTGTGCATGGATTTGTGTGCTTGAAAGAGGAATATGCTTAAAGTCTCTCTGAATATTGTCCCATAAATGAATATTGATTAAAAAAAATGATATTTTGCATGAAGATGAAATTGTAGTATTTTCATAATTTCAATGCGGGTGACTTGTGGAATGATTGGCTGGGGTATTCTATCACATGGAAAATGATTCTTGTCCGATATGTGAGCAACCTTGAAAGATTTATGTTACTATTTTACCTGTCCCATTTGTTTTGGCAAGCTGTTACCCATTCTTGCCTCCATTTTAGTTGTTTCATGCGTTCTTTGTTATTCTGGTTTACTCTAGTCACCAAAGCATTATCAATTCTGTACTTTTGTTGTACTGAAGGCATTTGTGGGGGTACTTATTTCAGTTGTTGTTGCACATTCTGCTTGAATTCATTTTGTATACTTGACCCATATAAAATGGCTTCTGAGCTACTTGGCATTTACTAGATCTTTTTTAATATATATGCTGATCTCAACTGAGTAGGTGAAATGAATTTTCATACTTACGGAGGAAATAATAAATGATCTAACTAGAGATTGTGGCTGTATGAATGTGCAGATTCAAAGAGCTCTTGATTATGGTAGACACTTGCCAAGCAGCTACTCTCTTTTCTCAGGTGTGTTCCATTGTCTAGCTATGTAAAATCAACTGAGCTACCATGAGTTGCTAGTGCAAGTGTTTGACATTTCTTGTCCTGCAGCTTAAATCACCTGGTGTTTTGGCCATAGGAAGTAGCAAGAAAGGAGAAAATTCCTACTCACACCACCTGGATTCTGATGTAAGTTGGAGTATATGGCATTGTGATTGTACCCCTGAAATTATTTGATTGCTGAGATCTTTGTTTTGATGCAGGTTGGGATCTCTGTTGTGGACCGCTTTACATTCTATACCCTATAGCATTTTTCGAGAGGTTAAACATGTACAACAATGCTTCTTTGAGCAGGTACTGAACTTTTGACATTACTTGATGGTTATTGATGGTTTTTCACACTATTACTATTAAAAATACTTCTAATAATTATACCTCTGGGATTTTCACCAATTTTACAAGATCTCATTGATCAGTATTTGAGCTTAATCTTCTTTATTGGTTAAAGTAATGGAAGTGCTCCCTCACACCGAGTTCTCTCTTTCTGTTTGCAGTTTGTTCAATTCATTCAATCCGAAATGGCTCCTTTCCACAGCTTATTACCGAACAGATTTATACCAACGTCCCCTAGATGAGGTATGTTGCATTGAGTTCAATTCCAGCTCCATTGCATATTGTTCTTATACTTATCATCCGAATTGTTTAGATAATTCCTTTTATTACTTATAGGTGCCCATGACAAACTTCTTTGGCTCAGTCATGGAAACGATTCATACTGATTCAGCTTACAAAGCATTCAAGAATTTTAAACGGGGTGACATTAAGATCCGATCAGATGAATCTGCAAAAGCAAGTAGAGATGTTCATACTCAAACTAATGATGAAATCAAGGTTGGCTTCATCTGATTTTCTAATGTGGCCTTGTTTTTATGTTATTTTAATAGAATTATTATAGTTGTTCTCAATGATCTCTGCTTTATTGGATATATCTTCACCAAAAATATTTACGATGCAATCGATAAGATTATTTGGAGTATTGAGTTTCTCAAAATACTGATAATATGGTGTTTTGTTTTTTGGGATTTTCAACTGCAGGTTAAACAGGTGAACTGCCCTTTTACACGTATGCTTAGTACAGCATGTCTTCCCCTCTCTAAACTATTGCACTTCATTTTGTTGCCTTCATTTTGTTGCTTCGGGGGTTGGAAAGCTAGTGCAAACTTTACCGACTATAACTCATCTTATCATGAGAGGATATAAGTCCTATATGTCTTGCATATAAAAGAGGACAAATAAAAGGGCATTGTTATATGCAGTTCAGTATTCACTTATGCAGTATGTATTTATTCATGAAATGTCATTAATATCCTCGGTATTTATTCAAAAGTAAATGTGGTTCTAATAAATGAGGGTATATCAGGAACTTTAAATATAAATACAGACTGCGAAAGTAATGTTGGACTGCATCTATCAATTATCCAAACAAAATCTCAAGAAAAGTGCATTGTGCGCGATTTAAATCATGTTACTCAGAAAAAGTTCAGTTCATCTTTGTTATTTCTCCACAGATTGTTGCTAATCTTGCAAGGTACCAAAGTCTATGAATAAACCAACAATCTATAGTTTGTAATCTCATTCGTTTTCTGCACATGTTAGGACACAAAAAGAAAATTGAAAAGGAGTTAGGAAGAGGTTTTTGTTTCTCATTCCTTTCCCAAGGTGGTTAAAAATTGCAAATTTAAGCTGCATTTAGAAAGAATAGCAATGAACAATTGCAGTCGATAATGAACAACTGCAGTCGATCATTCATTGAAGAAATTAATAGCAGCACCCTCTGTAGTACTCTTCAATGTAAGAGCTTGAATCTAAGTATATATGTAGTTGTTTATCTATACAAATTTTGTTTTTATATCCACTCCATCTATCCTTGAATATAGAAACAATCAAAATGATCAACTACTGGGTGATTGATGTATATGGGCAACTTCATTGTGAGTTTCCTGTCCACCCCGAACTATCCATGTCTCCTGCAATATTCCCTGCTGGATTGCCCTCACTTGCTGTATGATACTGCCCTGCCATTTTAAAAACAAATTTGCATATCAAACTCACTTTCTTCATATAACAACTGTGCATCCTTACAAATTTTATTATTATAGAGACCGAACCAAAAAAATACTACCATGGTGAAAACCATAACCGATCCAACGAAAACACTGTTATTATCATCCATCAGTTAAACTTTGGGGGAACGATAATGTTAAATGATTTCAGACATGAGAAATTTAGAAAAGGAATTCACCTGCAGCAGTGAACAATTGCTGGAAAGTAGGCATGGAATTATGATGATGGTGCTGTAGCTGCAGCTGACGCTGGGGCATAATAACACTAACACCATTAAAAATACTAGCGATGACACCATTAGGGTGGTGCTCCCTTTGACCTTGAAAGTTGTGTCCATTAATCCTCTGTATCTCTTGCTCCGGCGGCGTTGCAATATGCTCTAGATCCACCCCATTATTATTATTATTATTGCTATAAGGATATTGCATACTCCCCTTGTCATAATCATGAGCAACCGAACTCAGAAGAGTGTTGTCGTTGATGGTGTTCGGAGAGTTCCACCCATTCACTACTAGTCCGGCGGTGGCTGGAGGCGGCGGCGGGTTGTATGCGACGGCGGCGGCGCCTGAATTTGCCATTCTGTAGCATTGAGTCTTGTAGTGGTTAAGTTCTTCGAGGGCCTTTTGGTATACTCCATAGGGGCCCTGAATTGGATCGTTCTCCCAACACGACGCCTCCCATATGAGCGAATCTGCAGACATTCGGCGGTGCTCATCGCGGCCGTGCTTCTTCAGTTGCTTGGCGACGTTGCTGACGCCAAAGATCTTGTGCACCGCTCGAAACTGCTTGCTGTTTTGGACCGGGAAAAAGGGTGCCATGGTGCAGTCCTCCTTGCACTTCTTCCGCTGGTGCTTGCATGATGCGCACGCGTGATCCCCATGAGGCCGATGGTGCATACCTCACTCTCACTGCCTACTTTTTAACCATCAACAAAGCACCATCATCAATAAAGAAAAACAAAAGAAGCCATCATGGAATAAACAAGGAATTCAGGGTTTACTCGTACCGGAATAAAATATTAGATTTTCAAGTGATTAATATCCGGGGCGTGATAGCTGTAGTTAAAGAGAATCAAACCACAAATAGGAGAAAAGCAAAGGAAGTAGACGGCCGGTAGCGAAGAAGAAAAGTAGTTTAGTTTGAAGTGGACATGTAAAGATTGCAGGCAACTGTGAAAAAAAAATGATGTATGTTAGTGAATTGGTGGGCTCGTAGAGTTATAGGTAGTTCATAGGAAGAGAAGGGGTAGGACTGTGGTAAAACGTGAAAATTACCTGTGCCTGCGGCTGCTTGCTCTCTCTTCCTTGGTACAGAGGGTGAATTCACGATTGTGACTTGCATCATAATCAAAATTCTAGTTACCTTTAAGGAATATTCGGTTAGTTACCTTTTAAGAACGGACTTAATATTTATCATTATGGTTAGAAAAATACCTAACCATAATTATTTGAAATTTTGATTAAATATTGCTTACTTTTCATCTGGGTCATTGAATTTTAATAATTTTTTTAATATTTTATTTATAAGAATTACTGATAACCGATCTAGACAATGATTGAACCTCCATACGTGTTCGTTATGAGGTTCCGTCAACCCGCCGGCAATGCGCTGGAAAATGGATCCAACCCCTGGTTACCGCCGCAATTCAACCTGAACCTTTAAAAAACAGCTTGGAATATCCCTCTTCTAGAACTTCTTCCCACACCTTTCCAACGGCTCATCTTCCAACGCCTCACCCCGATTCCGCTAATCTCCGTTGTATTCTTTGATTAATCGAAGATCGTCAACTACCGAATTCCAAAATGCTCTTCTTCTCAACTCTAATATGGATACAAGTATGCTCTTTTCTCTTTCTCCCTTCTATTGAATTTGTGTTCTTGAGATTTGGGGGTTTTTTTTTTGGTTTGTTTTTTTGGATAGTCTACAGATAATATGATGGAAAAGAAAACTTGCATGTGTAATATGTCGAGTGATACTTCTGAATCGTAGGTGGAGTTGAATATCAAAACTTATATCTCCCGAGCTGTCATTCTGAGACTGCATACGTAGAAGACTTGTCATTCATAAACTTGTTGAATTTAAATTAGCTGGACGCGATTCTCTTCCTGTCAGTTACCTGAATTGCCTTGTCTTTTAAAGTGATTTGGCTTTAAAATTAACAAATGGTATAACATGTGTTAATGCTAAGGATTCTAGTTATTTAGTTTTTGCTTCGAGGAGCATGTGTTTTACACCATGGGTGGTGGGATGCGGAGTATGAGAGTACACTGCCTGCAGCATGTTGTAGGGCTTCACCATTCAACAAATTTTGTTCTTTCACTTTTCTTGTAGAGTAAGATACAAACTGAGTTTGTTTTGATTTTTAAGAGAACATGTTATTAGGCTCTCTTTAGGATATTAATGTGTATTGTTGATGTTTGTGATGTTTTCTGGTTGTGTAATTCATGTTAGTTCAACATTATGCCCTGCATATACATATATATATATATATATATTAATCCCTTTCTGCTTTTCCCTTCTCAATAAATTTAGCATACTAATGAACTTATCTTCCATTGTCCTTCAAAATTTCGTTTACATAAATTGCATCTTCAGTATCTGCCCACACAGATGATATTCTTCTCTTTTTCATCTGTACGCTGCCGATAACTTTTACTAATGCTTGTTTTTGTGCAGTGGTATATGAACTAGGTGCCTGCTTTATTTAATCTTTCTTATGGTCCAGGTTAGTGAATTTTATTTGTTTAGCTTCCATTTTGTTTGGCTGGTTTATGATCAATTGATTCTTACTATACTTATTCGCTCAAGAACATGCTGAATGGCAAAACATCTGATCTGAATGCGAGCATGTACTGCTGGTGCTTAAATGATCTGATATGGCATGACAAAACGTCGATGGCAGATTTTCAATGCTGGTGCTTAAATATCAACCTTAAGTATGAAGTAGTGGTGATACAAATGTTTTGTTAGATTTTTCTGTTTGGTTCCCAGTTTACTTAATGACACTTTTGTTTGTTTCTCTTTTTATTTGGATTTGAGTTTCTATCTCTTGTTAATATCAGGTTGTCTATGATTCTGGCACACTTAATTTTTAAATCCTAAAAAATTTTGTGTTTTTATTTAACTGCTTATTCAGCCTCTCTACTTCCTGAAGTTGTTGGACAGTGTGCTCCAAAGAACAGTGTTTTTATACATTTTGTTCTCTAATTGTGATGTTGATTCTTGAGTTTTTAGTATTAACAAGTTGTTCATCGTACCATGTAAACAGATGCCCCTTTAGTCACTGCCTCAACTTCCCTTTCTTTTGCTTATAGGAAACCTGTAAGTTAAATCATCAGGCTCACAACTGAAGAGGTACAAACTTTCCCCCCTCCAAACGCTTATGTATTTGAAATCAAACTCGAGGTTTTAAAAGTGTTTATCATCTAAAATGACAGGTTTTTAAAGTTCTTGAATTTTTCCACGTTTCTTTTCTCAGACATTTGTTACACATTTAGTACTTTTGTGAGGGATAGAGATTTTTAATGCTATCAGGATATTTGAGAAAAGATAGATACAAATGTTACTTTTGATGCAGATAGTGCTATTTCTTGATTTAATAAGCTTCTGAATACTGTGTGATCGTGTGTTTCAGTTTCGTCAAGACTGTTTAACGATTTTTTTCGTGTAACTGTTGATTAGTGTTTACCTGTAAGCAGGGAGCTTTAATATGGTTATGAATCTATAAATTTGGTGCTGCGTGTATCTCTCTAGGATCAACACTTTAGACACATTGTTAAAGTGAAGTGATATAGTTTAATGATGGATTTTCAGGTTTCAATCTCTAAATTGGTAGTCCTTTTATGGTGTAAATTTAAGCAGTCTCTGATGCATTTTCTTCTGTGTTTGCGTGTTTGAATGGGAGCATTTACAGCCGCATTTTATGGCGATATTTTACTGCATTGTTGGTATGAATCTTGTGGGTTTTCTGGTCTGAATGTGAGTACTAACTGCTGCCTTATCTTGTCTAATTTGCTGCGTCTTCTGGTGCAAAATATGATGCGTTTTCTGGTCTACATGTGAGATTGTTTTGCTGTATTTTCTGCTATGTATATGCTGCATTTTCATGGGCGAATCTGCTGCATTTTCATGGGCGAATCTGCTGCATTTTCTGATTTGAATGCGAGCATGTACTGCTGCATTTTCCTCTCTGTTGGTGATTTTTATGTTGCAATTCTGCTACTTTGAGAGTCTAAACGCAATTCAGGTGGCGTTTTTGCTCATGTTTTGATGATTCAAATCTTCCTCTCTGTTGGTTATATTTTTAGGCTGCAACTATGCAACTTTTGTTCACGTTATGGTGATGAAATTCTTCCTCTATGTTGGTGATATTTTGTGCTGCAAATGATCAACTTTGAGAGTGTTTAAATGCAATTTAGGCGCTGGCTTTCGTGATGTGATTCTTCCTCTCTGCTTGTCCTGTTTTGGTTCTGCAATTCTGCAACTTTTAGAGTGTTTGGACGCTAACAGGTGCTATTGGGGCTTTATGGTGATGCAATTCGTATGGTGCAAGTTACATCACGAAGAGACAAAGCTTCAAGTCTTATGATGTTGCAAATAGATTTATTATCTGTAGGATATAACAGAAAATTGAAATCCGAAGAACTGAAGTTTGGAATGTGCAAGAGCTGAATATTGAATAGTTGAACCTGTTTGTTGTCATCGAGTAAAGTTGTCATTATTGTTTTGCTCACTTTTTCAAATATACACATATGAACTGTGTTATTTAAACTGCTGCATTGTTCCATGAAGAAATCATGCTTAATTAGCCCCTAAATTAATGATAAGTCATTGAGCTCATCAATGAAGAACGCAGCAGTTGTGTGCAGTTTGAAAGAGACCAACACAAGGGATTACTAGAATTAATTTCTATCCTAATGGATTCAGTCATCATTATCTACTTCATGAATGCACAATTTGACAGAACCGATTTTCCAAAGAACTTCTAGGCATTCATTGAACATGAAAAAGGGCTCAAGTTAGATATAGTAACTGGAGCAGTACACCGAGCAATCAACCGAACAAATAATCACATGAAATAAAATGTAGTCATTTAAAATAGAACAAGAATGAAACATGTAGAACAAAATAAAATCGTAAAATATCTTAAATAAAAATAACAAAAGAAATAATAATGGTATGATTGAGAAAAATATTCTAAATAAATACAATTATAACTAAAATAACAAAAATAACCCTCTATGAAATACACAATTAAATACACTATGAAATAAATTTAAATAAATATGTACGAGTGCCCCTCTATGAAATAAATACGAGAACGGGTCTAATTGAATAAGAATGAAACATGTAGAATCAAACAAAATAGTAAAATAACATAAATAAAGATAGTAAAAGAATAAAATTATGGTAAGATTGGGAAAACAATTCCAAATGAATACAATTAAAACTAAAATTATAAAATCACCCACTAATTAAATCTTAATTAAATACACTACGAAAACGTGTATCCTTATTAGGGTGTGATGAGTAAGAGAGAAATAATACTAAGTAAATAACACTATGCGTGCAAATGCACAGGTGTTATCTAGCATGTGTGTGTGTGTGAAGGTCAAACACATCCTTTGGCCCTGTCAAGTTCAGATTATTTGAAAATAATCTTAATTTTTCAGTTATTTTAATATCAATTCAATTAAATTAATCTCATATCAGCTGGAATAATCCAACTTAAATTTGACTCCATAAGTCACATATTATTAGTTAATCTCACATTCTCAGTTAATATAATCTCAACTCAATTAAATTAATCCCATATCAGCTGGAATAATCCGAGTCAAATTTGATTGAATAAGTCAAATATTATTAAATCATTACAATTCAATACAATTCATTGAACGATCCAGGTTAGAGTTAAATTGCATTGCAATATTTTGGTCAACTAGCTCCGTTCATGTTAAACAGCAAACAGATGCCCTGCTACTGTGAAAACATTGACGTTTTCTCATGTGGACCTTGGGGGAGGGTTTAATGAGATTAGTTCCTTTAATTAGTGCAAGATTGTCTCCTTGGTAATAATTGTAGGTCTATTTTGAAGGAGCATATTAACTGTGCACAGTTTTAATTCCTGATTTTCCCCAGACAATATACTAGAAAAGGATTTCACAGGTGATGAACCAATTCTATTATGATTGGTTATCAGATTTTGTTATTAATTCCTAAGGGCTAGAATATATCATCGAGCATGCCTCAATTTGACTTGAGGCATGAAAGAACTTAGAATTAGAGTTTCCCTTCTCAATGGCCATTTAACTTTGATTGTTGTTTCAAAATATTTTTTGTCGTTTGGTCAAAATTAAGGTAACTTCACTTCGTGACCTACGTAACTCTGAGTTAGTAGTACCTGAGTAGATAGTCTGAAAATCAATCTCATTTTGTGCAAATAGTTTGGAAATCAATCTCATTATGTGCCACTGATTGCCCATTTCGTCCCCGCTGTCACGAACATTACCAAATATATCTGTATTCAACTGCGTTAGTCTCAATTTAAATCTTCTGGGTTTAATGAAAAATCTAAGCATACTACTCACATTGTAATTACCAATTTTTAACGTTGCAATTATTATGTTGCATATTATATTATCTTATTTATTAAATTGATCTCAGTTTAAATAAAGTAATTCCATTTAAATTACGAAATCTCAATTCAGTTAAATGAATCTCAGTTAAATGAATCTCAGCTTATGAATGGATTGCATTTCTCTCATGAAATTTTTTTTGAAGAAAAAGTAATTTATAGTTTGATTTGGAAAAGAAATCATGTAGAGTTGATAAGACGATGATAACTTTCCTTCCACAGAACTGAAATTTAATTCATTCATCTTGGTAAGAGTTTTTGTGTCTTCTGAATTCGATATTAAGCCAATGCTGCAAACTACCTAAAATTTTATTTGTTTTAGGTGAATTAGGGGTTAATAGATGTTGTATTTGCTTGTAATTACTTTGGACCTTGAAGAGTAGCATGCTACTAGCATCATGATGGTGAACCTGCTTCCCGTGTATCATTCTAATGTAGAAGTTTATTATGCTATTCAGACATTATGTTCTTTATATTATTTGTACTGTCCCCAAGGTTGATGTATATTTGTTTTTGCTCCGTGCACCCAATTTTTATACGAAAGTAATTTGAGCTATTCAGGGTTTGTGAAGGCTGCAAGCTAAGGTTTGCTAAGGTTTTGATTTTGTGACTTAGTTTTGGTTTTGATTTTGTGTGGCAGTGGTCCCATGGTGGCGAAACTGGAGTTTGATTACCGGTTATAGTTTTGCAGTGAAGGGTTGCTACGGCTTCCCTGTGGCAGCAAAAGCGGTGGTATTGAATTGGTTTGGCTGCAGGTTAATATTAAAGTGTTCTCGGCATCGGGATACTCCTCCGCGCCTTCAAGCTAGCGCCTCCAGTCGTACTCTTCCCTGCTTGACCTCAAGGTTACATTTTTAGTTGCATTTTCATCTCGCAAATTTATGGATCAGTTCTATGCTTTTTGTTATAGGTGACATTTGTGTAATGGTTTATCTCTTCATAGATAATGGACTATACAAATAGCATATGTTTTCCCTGCCTAATTAACTAGATACTACAACCTCATGGTTCATATACTTCTTTTTGTTAAGATTAGCATCTATTTCCCACTTATAATGTCACACGTGTTTGATGTCTGGCTTCGGGTTTCGCATTGTTTCTAATGGAACCCTTTTCTCATTTTTCTCCTAAGAATGTTAAATTAAGATTTGATACTGTGAGATTTCTCTTAGTTTTTTTATTATAATTTTTTCATAGTCGTTCATGTTTTGTTGTTATTTTGTTGTTGGGCTTGAATTTGTAATTGTGTTGATTCCCCTCATGGAATTGTCTAAATATCATGCATTTTTCAATTTTGTTATGCAGATTGGTGTCTGAATAGGTGTTTGGTTGCTTTATTAGAGCTCTGTATCAAAGTTACCATCTTTTTTATTACTGTTTGTTTATACAGGCTTTATTTGTATAATTTTTGTAGAATATATAACTGCCTTTTAATCCTTTTCAGTGCATGAATGCTCTGTATTTGTATTTCTTCTTTATATGTTGCTTCTGCAGAATGTTTGGAAATTTTCTGAAAAGAATTGGTAAGCATATAAATGTCATTCTGTCTTGCTACTCTTTTTTTTTGTTGAGTTGGCCTGAACATGCTGACATCATCCTCTTACTGTTAGCGCCTTTATAAGTTTGCTGGTTCTACTTTTAAGCTATGTATTATGCTGTTGTTTTCTGCTGATGCTGAATTGTTGCTGCTGCTAATTTTTTTCTGCTGATGCTGCTAATTTTATCTGTTGATACTCTTGCTGGTTCTTGGTTGTTGCTGCCTTCTAATATTAATGTTGCAGAAGTTTTATGTTGTTACTGCTTGAGTTGTTGCTGTTTTTTTGCAGCTGTGGGCTGTGGCTGCAGTTTTCTTATGCTTCTGAGTTGTGATAAAGAAATAGTATATAATCTCTTGTTGTCAAAAAAATAGATTCAGTTAAAACCTCAATATATATATATATATATATAGTTCCATCTATATAGTTTTGGTTTTTACAGGTTTTGTGTATCCATATTAGTTTATTGTCGTGCTAAGCATGGCAGACATTACCTAACTCAGGGCATAAATCCATGTTGTCTAAGGTCCTCCATGTAAATTAGAGGAGCTTTTGTCTTTGGGATTTAGATTACAAGAATCTCCTTTAGATTTATAACAGTAAAAAATTGCATTAACTCTAAATGCCTTGATTCATTTTGAACTTGCGATTGACGTTATGGTTGTTGTAATAGATTTCTTTGTAATTTGAATCGACTCATTTCTGTCGATTATGTTGAGCTATTGCTTCACAATATGCCTTAGGAAACAAATGATTAGTAAATTTGTTTTATCCTTCCTCTTGACATTTAGTTTTGAAAGTTCTAATGATATCTTTACTGCTTGATCTTTGTTACGAGTCTTATTTTTGCTATGGATTTGCAGCTTGGAAGCTGGTGGATAACAAGATATCCTGGATTTACGGGCAAGGTTACAAATTCTGGGACTCAATTTTATTCAGTCCAATTCAGTAAATTATATTTTCATTAAAATTTATTATAATACCGTTCAATTCAGCGTGTTAATCATTATAAATATTTTCAATAATTATTTTTATTTACATATATTTTAATTAATATATTAAAACATAATAAACAAATTTCATTGAACATATTTCGAACAACCCTATTCAAAATGACATAAAACTTTTATAGAGATAGTGAGAAGAAAAATAACTATTTCAATTACATAGTCATTCCAATTTTAAAACAATCAATTTACATTTTTAATTTAATTTATCCTTAAAAAATCAACTCAAAAATCAAATCTAAACCTTCAATCAAAAAAATTTTTTGTTTCGGACTTTTAAAATCCCAAACAAACCAATTTGTTTTTGAAAATTTGGACTTACGAAATCTCATACAATATCCAAACTCTCAAAATCCTGAATCTAAATCCGAACTCTCAAAATTGTTTACAACCAAACACACCTTATAAGTCATTAATTTTTGAACTACAGTTAAACCTCGATAAATGAATACTCTTGGGACCATCATAAAAATATTCATTTAGCGAGATTATTCATTTATCGATAAATGAATATCTTATTCATTTAGACAGTATTGAAGAAATTATATTAATATTAAATGAAATATATGCATATGACACTCCTGACGCTAAAAACAATTCAAGGATAGGATGAATTTTGGAGGAAAAAAAGAGCAAAGAACTATAGACACCTTTTTTGTAAGAGAATAATTTATTGTATGAACATTATTGATCGATTTTTTTAATATATATATCTTATGAAATGTGGTGATTATTCATTTATATTTACATAGGGTCTTTAATGATTTAAAAAAAATTATTCATTAATGCATTTAGCAAGATTATTCATTTAGCTCCTTAACCCAAGTCTGACCTGGAAAAATTATTCATTTAGCGAGATTATTCATTTATCGAGATTTAAGTGTAGAAATCATATAAAAATGGACTGTTGGATCATCCTAAAGGGAACTAGAAGAGTTATTGTTCCGGTCAATAAATAAATTAATAAAAAACATTAAAAAGGATGAAACTAAGTAGTTTTGACTAAAGTCGCCACACAACCACCGCAAGTTCACCATATTCCGGTGCCTATCATTTTTATATATTTCTTTTTTTGTTTTTTGAATTTGTATAAGCAATGTCTAAGCTTCCTTATATACTGACTACTGACTGCCTAGAAATAGCAATACTAGATCTCATTCACTCACAAATTATGCGAAAATAAATATATTTAAAATTGTAATTTGATACGATATATTCTCAACAAATTTTACACGCTTCTAATAAAGGAGTTAAATTTTACTTTCAAACCTGAATTCATTGTAATAATACACTCTACTCCGGCGTTAGCTCAAAAAAGAAAAATATGCTCCTTTGCGTTTTGCAAATAAGTGTTATTTGAGTGTTTGAATAGTATCACGGTGATATCTTACATCTACAATATATATATATATATATATATATATATATTCCTTTTTGATTTCTTTCATTCAATAAATATATATGGTTATGTTCTTTTTTTATGAACACAAATTTTATACGGTTATATATGTACCTTTTATGTTTAATACTTGTACATTTCATCTCAAAAAGATGAGACAAATGTTCCATTCAGTTCAACTTCATCTCAATTTATTCCCTACATTCCAATTAATTAATTGCAATTGTTGTCGGTTGAAATATTAGATACAGGGGCGGAACCACATGGCGGCGCGGGTAGGCCTCGGCCTACCATAAAATTCAAAACACAACTTATATTACTGTTCTCCGGTATAAAATTATGCCTTTCCGGCCTTCGACGAGCCTCCGACGAGCCTTTCCGGGCTCCGACCACCGCAGTCAAGCTACTGAGCCTACCCTAAGATAATTTTCTGGTTCCGTCACTGATTAGATAACTGCAATTTTTGTCGGTTGAAACACTATAATTTTCATTCTTCATCGCTAATGATACAATAACTTCCGTCTTTTATTTTTTCAAATACAACTCATTCCACCTATAAAATCCTAATTTACACGGTAATTTCAGTCCATCATACTAATTAACACGTCTGCGAAAGGAAAACATGAATGTGCGATATATGGAATATGCATGGAAATATTCTGTATTACTACAAGATCATTATAGATTATATAAATATATAGAAATTCTCAAAAGAGACCGTCCAAATTATAGACTGGGTTCAATATAAAGGAAAAAAAAGCGCGGGGGCTATGTTGAAAAGACATGAAATAAGCGGGGACTTCTTTTGCAATTTCGTAAAATAGTATAGTATAAATATAAAAACCCTCTTTCTCTCTCCCCACTTTTCATCTTCTCCGGAACCGCTCTCGTTTTCCCCCAAACCAGAACCCTAAATTTCTTCCAACTGTTATTGTTTTTCAATTCCAATAGCGATCGGAGCGTGCACAATTCAAGTAAGCTTTTGATGTCTTTGATTTCGTCCGCTTTATCGTTTTGTTCGTGGAATTTTTTCTGATATTTTATGTCCTGTTTTACAGATCGGAGCGTAATGGTGATGATTAGAGCAAATCCAGGTGTTTCTGGCAATAACGGTTAATCTGCTTTGATTGATAAGTTTTTTTTGCATCTACTCTGTGCTTGGCGGATCTATAATGGTGAATACGAGATTGAATCCAAGCGTTGCTGGTTCGATTGATGATTAAGGTAATATCGACTGTTATTTTAATTGTTCTGGATCAATTGTGATGTTTTTGATAGGGCTTTTCTGTGTTTTAGTTGGGGCTTTTGTTCTACAGCGTTCGTTTCATGATTATGTGATGTTTTCGTATATAATTCATCTTTTTTGTGTGTTTTGTGTGTTATTTTGGATATGAAACTGAGCGATTTGATTCGTGTTCTGTTATTTTCGTTGTGTTGTGTTGTTGTTATTCATGTCGTGGATATTAAACTGAGCGTATGACTTTTTTGGATTTATATTTTAGGACCTAGGCTTTTAGGATTGAAAGGTCCAAGTTTTTGGTTAAAACGTATATGTTGTATATTAAAAGGTTTCGGTTTAATATCAAAAGTTTTTAGAATACATAACATTCTATTTTTAGTGCCGAAGGTTAACTTTTAAGTCTCAAAATTTTTTATTTTAGAAAATTATGATGTTACATGTGAGAAAAGTACGTGTTTTATATTCGAAAGTGGCTGTTTAATATCAAAAGTTTCTAGAATACATAACATTCTATTTTTAGTGTCGAAGGTTAACTTTTAATGTTTCAAAGATTTTTATTTTAGAAAATTATGATGTTACATGTTTTTATGAGAAAAGTATATGTTTTGTATTCAAAGGTCGCTGTTTAATTTCGTCCGCTTTATCGTTTTGTTCGTGGAATTTTTTCTGATATTTTATGTCCTGATTTACAGATCGGAGCGTAATGGTGATGATTAGAGCAAATCCAGGTGTTTCTGGAAATAACGGTTAATCTGCTTTGATTGATAAGGTTTTTTTGCATCTACTGTGTGCTTGGCGGATCTATAATGGTGAATACGAGATTGAATCCAAGCGTTGCTGGTTCGATTGATGATTAAGGTAATATCGACTGCTATTTTAATTGTTCTGGATCAATTGTGATGTTTTTGATAGGGCTTTTCTGTGTTTTAGTTGGAGCTTTTGTTCTACAGCGTTCGTTTCATGATTATGTGATGTTTTCGTATATAATTCATCTTTTTGTGTGTTTTGTGTGTTATTTTGGATATGAAACTGAGTGATTTGATTCGTGTTCTGTTATTTTCGTTGTGTTATGTTGTTGTTATTCGTGTCGTGGATATAAAACTGAGCGTATGACTTTTTTGGATTTATATTTTAGGACCTAGGCTTTTAGGATCAAAAGGTCCAAGTTTTTGGTTAAAACGTATATGTTGTATATTAAAAGGTTTCGGTTTAATATCAAAAGTTTTTAGAATACATAACATTCTATTTTTAGTGCCGAAGGTTAACTTTTAAGTCTCAAAATTTTTTATTTTAGAAAATTATGATGTTACATGTGAGAAAAGTACATGTTTTATATTCGAAAGTGGCTGTTTAATATCAAAAGTTTCTAGAATACATAACATTCTATTTTTAGTGTCGAAGGTTAACTTTTCAGTTTCAAAGATTTTTATTTTAGAAAATTATGATGTTACATGTTCTTATGAGAAAAGTATATGTTTTGTATTCAAAGGTCGCTGTTTAATATTAAAAAGTTTTGAATGATTTTTTGCAGCGTGCAACGGTTATGGGGAAGACAAATCCAGTGGTTGTTATGTTTTTACAGGATTTGAGCGCAGGCAAGAGAAGAGCACGGTGCTGAGAGAGATGAGATTTGGGAAAGGCAAGAATTTTGGTGTGATCCTAATTTCCACTAGATGTTAGACGATATGTACATACATACAAACCAAAAAAACATAAACTGTGATGACTTGCATCTTGACTCACCTAATGGCGGTCTTTAGAAATTGGAGAGTTGATATGTTCATTCCGTGCTCATTCTATACATTATAGAGTTTATTTGATTTCTAGCAAAAACTTGATTTATTTCTATGTTGTAGCATTTATACTACAACATCTATGTTTGGTGTTATAATATCAATGTTTTAAGTTTTAAAATAATTTTTACTTGTGCAATCCAGTCTTTAAATTGAAATCAAAGAATTTTCTAGTCATTGTTTTAGTTAAGAAGTATGAAGCTCTAAACTACATTTAAGAACTGAATTATTTTAAACCTAAACCTCAAAGGTTTAATACAGAAGCATGACACCATCAAAACAAACAACTTTTATATTTAAAGGTCCAGATTGTAAACTATAACTCATACCCATACAAACATAAGTATATATGAGCTGAACAAACAGGTTGGAACTCAAAAGGGCCCTATTATAAGTTCAAAATTTTAAAGTCTATATTACAGGTTTAAAATCAATGCTTTAACTGATGTTATAAAACATACCTTGTAAGTCAAAAGTATATAGTACTTGTATAAAATCAACATCATACACTAGCATTCAATATAAAATTTCAATATGTTTGCAAATAATATTCCAACATTCTTACAAATAATACCAGTATCATACACAAGCTTTCAACATAAAACTGCAACGTTGTTGCTAATAACACCAATGTTTTGGAAAGACAAAACAGTCTATAGACATGACTCAAAGCCTATAAACAGTATAAGAGCATTTGATTGCAATCTATAAAGTTTCTCTAACTCAAAGATAGTTCTTGCTCGAATGTCTTCAAAACATGACGTCGCATCAATTTTTGTCAAGTCAAGCAGCTCGGCATCCTTAGATCGATTTCTACCAATAAGAACAACAATTTCATTAATTCAATTTGGAAGCAATAACAGACAAACTTCATACAAACAAGCTTCATGCATGCATAAAAAATCATTTAACACATTTTAACCACAGAAGTTTCATGCAGAACCTAGACATTTTCAAGCTAAACCTCAAAATTTAACCACAAAAGTTTCACAGATAAAGAACAAACAATCAAGGGATTGAATATGAGAACCTAGGCATATAAACCTAGGCAAATCTCACTATTTAACCAAAAAAAGTTCTCACAGTCCAAACATACCGGATATAATGTAAAAGGTCTATATTATAAACAAAAACCTAAACATATAGCTCTAATCATGCAAATCTAGACATTTTGACTCCAAATCTCACTGTTTAACCAAAAAAACTTCACATAGTCCAAACAACATGATATAATGCAAAAGGTCCATATTATAAACAAAACCTAAGCATATAATTCTAAGCAAGGAAATCTATGCATTTTTTACTCAAAACCTCACTATTTCATCACAGCAACTTCACACGGTCCAAAACAAATAGGACATAGGACCAAACCTAGGGAATTTCATACCAGACCTCACTGGTTAGACACATAAGTTTCACACGGTCCAGAACATGAAGGTTTTAGTGCAGAAGGTCCGCAACATAGACACAAACCTAAACATATAGCTCAAAACATGCAAGCTTTCATGCAAACTCTGAGCACACAAACCTATGCATTTAAACAAAAACCTAACCTTTTCGCCCAAAAAAAACTCCACACAAGCAGAACCTCCACTTTTTAGCATCAAACAACACACGGATTTGTAGTGTCATACCTGTTAGAGCTATTACAGCGCTTGATTCACTTTCTTCTTCAATGATCGTTCGATCATTCTCAAATACAAAGCGTCATCAGCTACACACATGGATCGAATTTAGAATGAAATTCAAGCAATACAAAGCACTTACCAAAGATTCAATCTCTATTTGCTGACGAATCCGATCCGGAGTGCTAGGTTTTTCAGGTTAGAGCTTCGAATTGAAGATCCGAATATCGATTCAATCAAACCTCGATTGAATTCAAGTTTCGAATTGATTGAACTTAAGTTTCGATTCGATCGGAACCCGTGTTTGAAGAAGAGATGCCGTGATTTGTTATTTTGATTCAGAAAATTTGGGGAAGAAACGTGGGGTTTTGAGAGGCAGAATTGGGGATTTATGAAGGTCTGGGTTTGCTTATATATGGTTGGGAATTGGGATGGGCCAATTTCGGGTCATAAAATTGGACCAGGCCAACCCGCGAGTTTTGACCCTAATTTCAATATTTGCTATCTAGTCCCTGTCTATATTATAGACGGTCTCCTCAGAGACTTTCTCATAAATATATTAGACTATAAATATAGATTATAGTGTTTCTATGTTAATTATGCATGGATCGGTAGCATTAATCCTTAAAATGTGTACTTATAAAAATACTTATCTATTAACTTAATATTAAATAAATTTCTTACATTTTGATCTTAATATACATTATTTTATAATAATTACCTTTGATGAATGACCTGATAATTACGATATATATATATTGACAATTTCATAATCTTTGGAAATTTGCCACTATCATTTTGTTAATTATCTTAAATAGTTTTTCTTTAAACACACTTCATCCTCATCTTCATAAGTTTGTTAATAATATTTACATAAAAAGATTAAATATATCGTGCAACTTCAATCATATATTTAAACGTACGATATATTTAGCTAGTATATTAAACTTCAATCATCTATTTTGTTTTACCAAAACAAAGCAATAAATGGTTAACAGTAAGTGAGGCCCAATCACAAGGGCAACGCCGCTGTCTTCCCACCAAAGTCCGGTCAGTCTCCGCCATCACCGTCACCGGAGTTTTTCATCTCCGCCTTATGTCCACCACATGAGCGCCGCCGAAGTCGCCGTCCGCCTCAAATTCCGACCGCAGACCCGTTTTATCTCGGAGGGCGAACAGAGGTTCATCAATCATCATTACGGGTTCTGAGATTTTGTGGAAATGCTGCTTCAACATCAATACATAGTTCATTCAAGTAATTAGTAGAGAATGGGTACCCATAATTTCAAATTTATGGTGTTCTTGGTGACCTTACTAGCAACTGTACATCTCCGAGCTGCAACTCCGGCGAGTGTTTCCGATTCCACCACCACAATGCACACCAACAATTGGGCTGTTTTAGTCTGCACTTCCCGATTTTGATCAGTTTTTAAAACATTGAAAACCTTCTGGCTCACCTGCTTAAGTTTCTCAATTTGATGTCCAGTTTGTGTTTTGCAGGTTTAATTACCGTCATATGGCTAATACTCTGTCTTTATACAGGTAATAATTAGTAAAGCTCGTTCATTTTTAACGTGTATTTGAGAATTTAGATGCATTTATGATTGAGAATCTGTTTTTGTAATTGAAATTGGGATTTTGGAAATTTAGAACAGTGAAGAGGTTAGGGATACCTGATGAGAGGATCATTTTAATGCTTGCGGATGACATGGCTTGCAATGCGAGGAACGAGTTTCCTGCTCAGGTTTTTAATAATGAAAATCACAAGCTTAACTTGTATGGCGACAACGTGGAGGTAATGTTTTGATTATACCGTGGAGAATGGTGTTTGTTGGATGGAGTTTTTATATTTTGTTTGCTGAATTGATGGCAGGTGGATTACCGAGGCTATGAAGTGACTGTTGAGAATTTACTCAGAGTTCTGACTGGTCGCCATGAAACTGCTGTCCCCAGATCGAAACGACTTCTCAGTGACGAGGGAAGCCACTGCTCTATATGACGGGTCATGGCGGGGATGAATTTCTGAAGTTCCAAGACAAAGATGAGCTTCAAAGTCATGATTTAGCTGATGCTGTCAAGCAAATGAAGGAAAAGAGAAGGTAAGGGACTGAATGTCCTTAGTAAGCTATGGCATTTCATTTTATCAAACTTTTATATGTTTAACATCTACTTGAAGTAAATACAAGTAATAGCATAAGAATATATGTTACTAGAGGCCTTTACTCTCGTTTTATTAGAGAAAGAAATTGGACATGGAAATAGACTTTTGTTTTGGATGATTTGTTTCGATGGAGGCCTAACTTATTTAATGAATTTGTTGCACCTTTCCTTGTTTCTGACTTTCTGTGCATGGATTTGTGTGCTTGAAAGAGGAATATGCTTAAAGTCTCTCTGAATATTGTCCCATAAATGAATATTGATTAAAAAAAATGATATTTTGCATGAAGATGAAATTGTAGTATTTTCATAATTTCAATGCGGGTGACTTGTGGAATGATTGGCTGGGGTATTCTATCACATGGAAAATGATTCTTGTCCGATATGTGAGCAACCTTGAAAGATTTATGTTACTATTTTACCTGTCCCATTTGTTTTGGCAAGCTGTTACCCATTCTTGCCTCCATTTTAGTTGTTTCATGCGTTCTTTGTTATTCTGGTTTACTCTAGTCACCAAAGCATTATCAATTCTGTACTTTTGTTGTACTGAAGGCATTTGTGGGGGTACTTATTTCAGTTGTTGTTGCACATTCTGCTTGAATTCATTTTGTATACTTGACCCATATAAAATGGCTTCTGAGCTACTTGGCATTTACTAGATCTTTTTTAATATATATGCTGATCTCAACTGAGTAGGTGAAATGAATTTTCATACTTACGGAGGAAATAATAAATGATCTAACTAGAGATTGTGGCTGTATGAATGTGCAGATTCAAAGAGCTCTTGATTATGGTAGACACTTGCCAAGCAGCTACTCTCTTTTCTCAGGTGTGTTCCATTGTCTAGCTATGTAAAATCAACTGAGCTACCATGAGTTGCTAGTGCAAGTGTTTGACATTTCTTGTCCTGCAGCTTAAATCACCTGGTGTTTTGGCCATAGGAAGTAGCAAGAAAGGAGAAAATTCCTACTCACACCACCTGGATTCTGATGTAAGTTGGAGTATATGGCATTGTGATTGTACCCCTGAAATTATTTGATTGCTGAGATCTTTGTTTTGATGCAGGTTGGGATCTCTGTTGTGGACCGCTTTACATTCTATACCCTATAGCATTTTTCGAGAGGTTAAACATGTACAACAATGCTTCTTTGAGCAGGTACTGAACTTTTGACATTACTTGATGGTTATTGATGGTTTTTCATACTATTACTATTAAAAATACTTCTAATAATTATACCTCTGGGATTTTCACCAATTTTACAAGATCTCATTGATCAGTATTTGAGCTTAATCTTCTTTATTGGTTAAAGTAATGGAAGTGCTCCCTCACACCGAGTTCTCTCTTTCTGTTTGCAGTTTGTTCAATTCATTCAATCCGAAATGGCTCCTTTCCACAGCTTATTACCGAACAGATTTATACCAACGTCCCCTAGATGAGGTATGTTGCATTGAGTTCAATTCCAGCTCCATTGCATATTGTTCTTATACTTATCATCCGAATTGTTTAGATAATTCCTTTTATTACTTATAGGTGCCCATGACAAACTTCTTTGGCTCAGTCATGGAAACGATTCATACTGATTCAGCTTACAAAGCATTCAAGAATTTTAAACGGGGTGACATTAAGATCCGATCAGATGAATCTGCAAAAGCAAGTAGAGATGTTCATACTCAAACTAATGATGAAATCAAGGTTGGCTTCATCTGATTTTCTAATGTGGCCTTGTTTTTATGTTATTTTAATAGAATTATTATAGTTGTTCTCAATGATCTCTGCTTTATTGGATATATCTTCACCAAAAATATTTACGATGCAATCGATAAGATTATTTGGAGTATTGAGTTTCTCAAAATACTGATAATATGGTGTTTTGTTTTTTGGGATTTTCAACTGCAGGTTAAACAGGTGAACTGCCCTTTTACACGTATGCTTAGTACAGCATGTCTTCCCCTCTCTAAACTATTGCACTTCATTTTGTTGCCTTCATTTTGTTGCTTCGGGGGTTGGAAAGCTAGTGCAAACTTTACCGACTATAACTCATCTTATCATGAGAGGATATAAGTCCTATATGTCTTGCATATAAAAGAGGACAAATAAAAGGGCATTGTTATATGCAGTTCAGTATTCACTTATGCAGTATGTATTTATTCATGAAATGTCATTAATATCCTCGGTATTTATTCAAAAGTAAATGTGGTTCTAATAAATGAGGGTATATCAGGAACTTTAAATATAAATACAGACTGCGAAAGTAATGTTGGACTGCATCTATCAATTATCCAAACAAAATCTCAAGAAAAGTGCATTGTGCGCGATTTAAATCATGTTACTCAGAAAAAGTTCAGTTCATCTTTGTTATTTCTCCACAGATTGTTGCTAATCTTGCAAGGTACCAAAGTCTATGAATAAACCAACAATCTATAGTTTGTAATCTCATTCGTTTTCTGCACATGTTAGGACACAAAAAGAAAATTGAAAAGGAGTTAGGAAGAGGTTTTTGTTTCTCATTCCTTTCCCAAGGTGGTTAAAAATTGCAAATTTAAGCTGCATTTAGAAAGAATAGCAATGAACAATTGCAGTCGATAATGAACAACTGCAGTCGATCATTCATTGAAGAAATTAATAGCAGCACCCTCTGTAGTACTCTTCAATGTAAGAGCTTGAATCTAAGTATATATGTAGTTGTTTATCTATACAAATTTTGTTTTTATATCCACTCCATCTATCCTTGAATATAGAAACAATCAAAATGATCAACTACTGGGTGATTGATGTATATGGGCAACTTCATTGTGAGTTTCCTGTCCACCCCGAACTATCCATGTCTCCTGCAATATTCCCTGCTGGATTGCCCTCACTTGCTGTATGATACTGCCCTGCCATTTTAAAAACAAATTTGCATATCAAACTCACTTTCTTCATATAACAACTGTGCATCCTTACAAATTTTATTATTATAGAGACCGAACCAAAAAAATACTACCATGGTGAAAACCATAACCGATCCAACGAAAACACTGTTATTATCATCCATCAGTTAAACTTTGGGGGAACGATAATGTTAAATGATTTCAGACATGAGAAATTTAGAAAAGGAATTCACCTGCAGCAGTGAACAATTGCTGGAAAGTAGGCATGGAATTATGATGATGGTGCTGTAGCTGCAGCTGACGCTGGGGCATAATAACACTAACACCATTAAAAATACTAGCGATGACACCATTAGGGTGGTGCTCCCTTTGACCTTGAAAGTTGTGTCCATTAATCCTCTGTATCTCTTGCTCCGGCGGCGTTGCAATATGCTCTAGATCCACCCCATTATTATTATTATTATTGCTATAAGGATATTGCATACTCCCCTTGTCATAATCATGAGCAACCGAACTCAGAAGAGTGTTGTCGTTGATGGTGTTCGGAGAGTTCCACCCATTCACTACTAGTCCGGCGGTGGCTGGAGGCGGCGGCGGGTTGTATGCGACGGCGGCGGCGCCTGAATTTGCCATTCTGTAGCATTGAGTCTTGTAGTGGTTAAGTTCTTCGAGGGCCTTTTGGTATACTCCATAGGGGCCCTGAATTGGATCGTTCTCCCAACACGACGCCTCCCATATGAGCGAATCTGCAGACATTCGGCGGTGCTCATCGCGGCCGTGCTTCTTCAGTTGCTTGGCGACGTTGCTGACGCCAAAGATCTTGTGCACCGCTCGAAACTGCTTGCTGTTTTGGACCGGGAAAAAGGGTGCCATGGTGCAGTCCTCCTTGCACTTCTTCCGCTGGTGCTTGCATGATGCGCACGCGTGATCCCCATGAGGCCGATGGTGCATACCTCACTCTCACTGCCTACTTTTTAACCATCAACAAAGCACCATCATCAATAAAGAAAAACAAAAGAAGCCATCATGGAATAAACAAGGAATTCAGGGTTTACTCGTACCGGAATAAAATATTAGATTTTCAAGTGATTAATATCCGGGGCGTGATAGCTGTAGTTAAAGAGAATCAAACCACAAATAGGAGAAAAGCAAAGGAAGTAGACGGCCGGTAGCGAAGAAGAAAAGTAGTTTAGTTTGAAGTGGACATGTAAAGATTGCAGGCAACTGTGAAAAAAAAATGATGTATGTTAGTGAATTGGTGGGCTCGTAGAGTTATAGGTAGTTCATAGGAAGAGAAGGGGTAGGACTGTGGTAAAACGTGAAAATTACCTGTGCCTGCGGCTGCTTGCTCTCTCTTCCTTGGTACAGAGGGTGAATTCACGATTGTGACTTGCATCATAATCAAAATTCTAGTTACCTTTAAGGAATATTCGGTTAGTTACCTTTTAAGAACGGACTTAATATTTATCATTATGGTTAGAAAAATACCTAACCATAATTATTTGAAATTTTGATTAAATATTGCTTACTTTTCATCTGGGTCATTGAATTTTAATAATTTTTTTAATATTTTATTTATAAGAATTACTGATAACCGATCTAGACAATGATTGAACCTCCATACGTGTTCGTTATGAGGTTCCGTCAACCCGCCGGCAATGCGCTGGAAAATGGATCCAACCCCTGGTTACCGCCGCAATTCAACCTGAACCTTTAAAAAACAGCTTGGAATATCCCTCTTCTAGAACTTCTTCCCACACCTTTCCAACGGCTCATCTTCCAACGCCTCACCCCGATTCCGCTAATCTCCGTTGTATTCTTTGATTAATCGAAGATCGTCAACTACCGAATTCCAAAATGCTCTTCTTCTCAACTCTAATATGGATACAAGTATGCTCTTTTCTCTTTCTCCCTTCTATTGAATTTGTGTTCTTGAGATTTGGGGGTTTTTTTTTTGGTTTGTTTTTTTGGATAGTCTACAGATAATATGATGGAAAAGAAAACTTGCATGTGTAATATGTCGAGTGATACTTCTGAATCGTAGGTGGAGTTGAATATCAAAACTGATATCTCCCGAGCTGTCATTCTGAGACTGCATACGTAGAAGACTTGTCATTCATAAACTTGTTGAATTTAAATTAGCTGGACGCGATTCTCTTCCTGTCAGTTACCTGAATTGCCTTGTCTTTTAAAGTGATTTGGCTTTAAAATTAACAAATGGTATAACATGTGTTAATGCTAAGGATTCTAGTTATTTAGTTTTTGCTTCGAGGAGCATGTGTTTTACACCATGGGTGGTGGGATGCGGAGTATGAGAGTACACTGCCTGCAGCATGTTGTAGGGCTTCACCATTCAACAAATTTTGTTCTTTCACTTTTCTTGTAGAGTAAGATACAAACTGAGTTTGTTTTGATTTTTAAGAGAACATGTTATTAGGCTCTCTTTAGGATATTAATGTGTATTGTTGATGTTTGTGATGTTTTCTGGTTGTGTAATTCATGTTAGTTCAACATTATGCCCTGCATATACATATATATATATATATACATATATATATATATATATACATATATATATATATATATATATATATATATATATTAATCCCTTTCTGCTTTTCCCTTCTCAATAAATTTAGCATACTAATGAACTTATCTTCCATTGTCCTTCAAAATTTCGTTTACATAAATTGCATCTTCAGTATCTGCCCACACAGATGATATTCTTCTCTTTTTCATCTGTACGCTGCCGATAACTTTTACTAATGCTTGTTTTTGTGCAGTGGTATATGAACTAGGTGCCTGCTTTATTTAATCTTTCTTATGGTCCAGGTTAGTGAATTTTATTTGTTTAGCTTCCATTTTGTTTGGCTGGTTTATGATCAATTGATTCTTACTATACTTATTCGCTCAAGAACATGCTGAATGGCAAAACATCTGATCTGAATGCGAGCATGTACTGCTGGTGCTTAAATGATCTGATATGGCATGACAAAACGTCGATGGCAGATTTTCAATGCTGGTGCTTAAATATCAACCTTAAGTATGAAGTAGTGGTGATACAAATGTTTTGTTAGATTTTTCTGTTTGGTTCCCAGTTTACTTAATGACACTTTTGTTTGTTTCTCTTTTTATTTGGATTTGAGTTTCTATCTCTTGTTAATATCAGGTTGTCTATGATTCTGGCACACTTAATTTTTAAATCCTAAAAAATTTTGTGTTTTTATTTAACTGCTTATTCAGCCTCTCTACTTCCTGAAGTTGTTGGACAGTGTGCTCCAAAGAACAGTGTTTTTATACATTTTGTTCTCTAATTGTGATGTTGATTCTTGAGTTTTTAGTATTAACAAGTTGTTCATCGTACCATGTAAACAGATGCCCCTTTAGTCACTGCCTCAACTTCCCTTTCTTTTGCTTATAGGAAACCTGTAAGTTAAATCATCAGGCTCACAACTGAAGAGGTACAAACTTTCCCCCCTCCAAACGCTTATGTATTTGAAATCAAACTCGAGGTTTTAAAAGTGTTTATCATCTAAAATGACAGGTTTTTAAAGTTCTTGAATTTTTCCACGTTTCTTTTCTCAGACATTTGTTACACATTTAGTACTTTTGTGAGGGATAGAGATTTTTAATGCTATCAGGATATTTGAGAAAAGATAGATACAAATGTTACTTTTGATGCAGATAGTGCTATTTCTTGATTTAATAAGCTTCTGAATACTGTGTGATCGTGTGTTTCAGTTTCGTCAAGACTGTTTAACGATTTTTTTCGTGTAACTGTTGATTAGTGTTTACCTGTAAGCAGGGAGCTTTAATATGGTTATGAATCTATAAATTTGGTGCTGCGTGTATCTCTCTAGGATCAACACTTTAGACACATTGTTAAAGTGAAGTGATATAGTTTAATGATGGATTTTCAGGTTTCAATCTCTAAATTGGTAGTCCTTTTATGGTGTAAATTTAAGCAGTCTCTGATGCATTTTCTTCTGTGTTTGCGTGTTTGAATGGGAGCATTTACAGCCGCATTTTATGGCGATATTTTACTGCATTGTTGGTATGAATCTTGTGGGTTTTCTGGTCTGAATGTGAGTACTAACTGCTGCCTTATCTTGTCTAATTTGCTGCGTCTTCTGGTGCAAAATATGATGCGTTTTCTGGTCTACATGTGAGATTGTTTTGCTGTATTTTTTGCTATGTATATGCTGCATTTTCATGGGCGAATCTGCTGCATTTTCATGGGCGAATCTGCTGCATTTTCTGATTTGAATGCGAGCATGTACTGCTGCATTTTCCTCTCTGTTGGTGATTTTTATGTTGCAATTCTGCTACTTTGAGAGTCTAAACGCAATTCAGGTGGCGTTTTTGCTCATGTTTTGATGATTCAAATCTTCCTCTCTGTTGGTTATATTTTTAGGCTGCAACTATGCAACTTTTGTTCACGTTATGGTGATGAAATTCTTCCTCTATGTTGGTGATATTTTGTGCTGCAAATGATCAACTTTGAGAGTGTTTAAATGCAATTTAGGCGCTGGCTTTCGTGATGTGATTCTTCCTCTCTGCTTGTCCTGTTTTGGTTCTGCAATTCTGCAACTTTTAGAGTGTTTGGACGCTAACAGGTGCTATTGGGGCTTTATGGTGATGCAATTCGTATGGTGCAAGTTACATCACGAAGAGACAAAGCTTCAAGTCTTATGATGTTGCAAATAGATTTATTATCTGTAGGATATAACAGAAAATTGAAATCCGAAGAACTGAAGTTTGGAATGTGCAAGAGCTGAATATTGAATAGTTGAACCTGTTTGTTGTCATCGAGTAAAGTTGTCATTATTGTTTTGCTCACTTTTTCAAATATACACATATGAACTGTGTTATTTAAACTGCTGCATTGTTCCATGAAGAAATCATGCTTAATTAGCCCCTAAATTAATGATAAGTCATTGAGCTCATCAATGAAGAACGCAGCAGTTGTGTGCAGTTTGAAAGAGACCAACACAAGGGATTACTAGAATTAATTTCTATCCTAATGGATTCAGTCATCATTATCTACTTCATGAATGCACAATTTGACAGAACCGATTTTCCAAAGAACTTCTAGGCATTCATTGAACATGAAAAAGGGCTCAAGTTAGATATAGTAACTGGAGCAGTACACCGAGCAATCAACCGAACAAATAATCACATGAAATAAAATGTAGTCATTTAAAATAGAACAAGAATGAAACATGTAGAACAAAATAAAATCGTAAAATATCTTAAATAAAAATAACAAAAGAAATAATAATGGTATGATTGAGAAAAATATTCTAAATAAATACAATTATAACTAAAATAACAAAAATAACCCTCTATGAAATACACAATTAAATACACTATGAAATAAATTTAAATAAATATGTACGAGTGCCCCTCTATGAAATAAATACGAGAACGGGTCTAATTGAATAAGAATGAAACATGTAGAATCAAACAAAATAGTAAAATAACATAAATAAAGATAGTAAAAGAATAAAATTATGGTAAGATTGGGAAAACAATTCCAAATGAATACAATTAAAACTAAAATTATAAAATCACCCACTAATTAAATCTTAATTAAATACACTACGAAAACGTGTATCCTTATTAGGGTGTGATGAGTAAGAGAGAAATAATACTAAGTAAATAACACTATGCGTGCAAATGCACAGGTGTTATCTAGCATGTGTGTGTGTGTGAAGGTCAAACACATCCTTTGGCCCTGTCAAGTTCAGATTATTTGAAAATAATCTTAATTTTTCAGTTATTTTAATATCAATTCAATTAAATTAATCTCATATCAGCTGGAATAATCCAACTTAAATTTGACTCCATAAGTCACATATTATTAGTTAATCTCACATTCTCAGTTAATATAATCTCAACTCAATTAAATTAATCCCATATCAGCTGGAATAATCCGAGTCAAATTTGATTGAATAAGTCAAATATTATTAAATCATTACAATTCAATACAATTCATTGAACGATCCAGGTTAGAGTTAAATTGCATTGCAATATTTTGGTCAACTAGCTCCGTTCATGTTAAACAGCAAACAGATGCCCTGCTACTGTGAAAACATTGACGTTTTCTCATGTGGACCTTGGGGGAGGGTTTAATGAGATTAGTTCCTTTAATTAGTGCAAGATTGTCTCCTTGGTAATAATTGTAGGTCTATTTTGAAGGAGCATATTAACTGTGCACAGTTTTAATTCCTGATTTTCCCCAGACAATATACTAGAAAAGGATTTCACAGGTGATGAACCAATTCTATTATGATTGGTTATCAGATTTTGTTATTAATTCCTAAGGGCTAGAATATATCATCGAGCATGCCTCAATTTGACTTGAGGCATGAAAGAACTTAGAATTAGAGTTTCCCTTCTCAATGGCCATTTAACTTTGATTGTTGTTTCAAAATATTTTTTGTCGTTTGGTCAAAATTAAGGTAACTTCACTTCGTGACCTACGTAACTCTGAGTTAGTAGTACCTGAGTAGATAGTCTGAAAATCAATCTCATTTTGTGCAAATAGTTTGGAAATCAATCTCATTATGTGCCACTGATTGCCCATTTCGTCCCCGCTGTCACGAACATTACCAAATATATCTGTATTCAACTGCGTTAGTCTCAATTTAAATCTTCTGGGTTTAATGAAAAATCTAAGCATACTACTCACATTGTAATTACCAATTTTTAACGTTGCAATTATTATGTTGCATATTATATTATCTTATTTATTAAATTGATCTCAGTTTAAATAAAGTAATTCCATTTAAATTACGAAATCTCAATTCAGTTAAATGAATCTCAGTTAAATGAATCTCAGCTTATGAATGGATTGCATTTCTCTCATGAAATTTTTTTTGAAGAAAAAGTAATTTATAGTTTGATTTGGAAAAGAAATCATGTAGAGTTGATAAGACGATGATAACTTTCCTTCCACAGAACTGAAATTTAATTCATTCATCTTGGTAAGAGTTTTTGTGTCTTCTGAATTCGATATTAAGCCAATGCTGCAAACTACCTAAAATTTTATTTGTTTTAGGTGAATTAGGGGTTAATAGATGTTGTATTTGCTTGTAATTACTTTGGACCTTGAAGAGTAGCATGCTACTAGCATCATGATGGTGAACCTGCTTCCCGTGTATCATTCTAATGTAGAAGTTTATTATGCTATTCAGACATTATGTTCTTTATATTATTTGTACTGTCCCCAAGGTTGATGTATATTTGTTTTTGCTCCGTGCACCCAATTTTTATACGAAAGTAATTTGAGCTATTCAGGGTTTGTGAAGGCTGCAAGCTAAGGTTTGCTAAGGTTTTGATTTTGTGACTTAGTTTTGGTTTTGATTTTGTGTGGCAGTGGTCCCATGGTGGCGAAACTGGAGTTTGATTACCGGTTATAGTTTTGCAGTGAAGGGTTGCTACGGCTTCCCTGTGGCAGCAAAAGCGGTGGTATTGAATTGGTTTGGCTGCAGGTTAATATTAAAGTGTTCTCGGCATCGGGATACTCCTCCGCGCCTTCAAGCTAGCGCCTCCAGTCGTACTCTTCCCTGCTTGACCTCAAGGTTACATTTTTAGTTGCATTTTCATCTCGCAAATTTATGGATCAGTTCTATGCTTTTTGTTATAGGTGACATTTGTGTAATGGTTTATCTCTTCATAGATAATGGACTATACAAATAGCATATGTTTTCCCTGCCTAATTAACTAGATACTACAACCTCATGGTTCATATACTTCTTTTTGTTAAGATTAGCATCTATTTCCCACTTATAATGTCACACGTGTTTGATGTCTGGCTTCGGGTTTCGCATTGTTTCTAATGGAACCCTTTTCTCATTTTTCTCCTAAGAATGTTAAATTAAGATTTGATACTGTGAGATTTCTCTTAGTTTTTTTATTATAATTTTTTCATAGTCGTTCATGTTTTGTTGTTATTTTGTTGTTGGGCTTGAATTTGTAATTGTGTTGATTCCCCTCATGGAATTGTCTAAATATCATGCATTTTTCAATTTTGTTATGCAGATTGGTGTCTGAATAGGTGTTTGGTTGCTTTATTAGAGCTCTGTATCAAAGTTACCATCTTTTTTATTACTGTTTGTTTATACAGGCTTTATTTGTATAATTTTTGTAGAATATATAACTGCCTTTTAATCCTTTTCAGTGCATGAATGCTCTGTATTTGTATTTCTTCTTTATATGTTGCTTCTGCAGAATGTTTGGAAATTTTCTGAAAAGAATTGGTAAGCATATAAATGTCATTCTGTCTTGCTACTCTTTTTTTTTGTTGAGTTGGCCTGAACATGCTGACATCATCCTCTTACTGTTAGCGCCTTTATAAGTTTGCTGGTTCTACTTTTAAGCTATGTATTATGCTGTTGTTTTCTGCTGATGCTGAATTGTTGCTGCTGCTAATTTTTTTCTGCTGATGCTGCTAATTTTATCTGTTGATACTCTTGCTGGTTCTTGGTTGTTGCTGCCTTCTAATATTAATGTTGCAGAAGTTTTATGTTGTTACTGCTTGAGTTGTTGCTGTTTTTTTGCAGCTGTGGGCTGTGGCTGCAGTTTTCTTATGCTTCTGAGTTGTGATAAAGAAATAGTATATAATCTCTTGTTGTCAAAAAAATAGATTCAGTTAAAACCTCAATATATATATATATATATATAGTTCCATCTATATAGTTTTGGTTTTTACAGGTTTTGTGTATCCATATTAGTTTATTGTCGTGCTAAGCATGGCAGACATTACCTAACTCAGGGCATAAATCCATGTTGTCTAAGGTCCTCCATGTAAATTAGAGGAGCTTTTGTCTTTGGGATTTAGATTACAAGAATCTCCTTGAGATTTATAACAGTAAAAAATTGCATTAACTCTAAATGCCTTGATTCATTTTGAACTTGCGATTGACGTTATGGTTGTTGTAATAGATTTCTTTGTAATTTGAATCGACTCATTTCTGTCGATTATGTTGAGCTATTGCTTCACAATATGCCTTAGGAAACAAATGATTAGTAAATTTGTTTTATCCTTCCTCTTGACATTTAGTTTTGAAAGTTCTAATGATATCTTTACTGCTTGATCTTTGTTACGAGTCTTATTTTTGCTATGGATTTGCAGCTTGGAAGCTGGTGGATAACAAGATATCCTGGATTTACGGGCAAGGTTACAAATTCTGGGACACAATCTCCTGCAACCCAATGAACCATACAAACAACCATCTGTGACCGTCTACAAATATGACATTATTTACAGACCAAAGGTCTAGAGCAAGCAACCATTTCATGAGCCTCGGAGAAAATATAGATGAATCTATGAGGTATTCAACATACAAAAATATCGGGCGATGAGTCAGTGAATTTTTCAACATATAAGATAGGATGTTTGCTACCATTTTCCTAGTATTGTAATGTGAAATTTCACCTTGGCGTAGTAAAATTTTGTTTTAATTCGTAAGTGTAGTGAAAATAGAGGGGGGGAAACTGTCATTTTGCACAGTTTCACTATCTGGAACTTGTATGTAGTAATTTGTTGGATTTAATCTGTCTTTTTATTTTATTTCTAGGGTGTTCTGAGGCTTATCATAACTAGCATTACTCAAATTGATGAAATTTAAACCATGATTTGTTTCCGACCTTGTGTTCTAAACATCACAGATAGCATAAAACCTTCTCCCTTAGTAAAACTTTCGGCGAAAAAGGAAGCAAGTATAGTCCTTGTATATATTAGATTAAACTGGTATTAACAAATAGGACGCCATCATGATAGAGTGATGCTCACACTCTCTCGACAAAACTGGCATACTGAAAGGACTTTAGAGATCCATTCTGATAAATAAGTAAATGGACCATATCGACAACACATCATAAAGATGGTTGAAAATGAAGATGCTGCTCCTGCAGCATCACCCCTAGAACAAGGTTTTTTTTCCACCATTTCCTAACTATGAAAGTCACAGTCTAGTCAAAATGGCGATAGACTCGTATTCCAGACTACATAGCACATCCTGCACATCGGTAAACACAACCATCAGATGTTTGCCAGGACTTATGAGTGGTTATATACCAGCTTGTAAGTGCAAGCTAGTATACATCACAGTAGTTTAACAAAAAAAAATGGCACGAACCGAAGGGTTTTGTTTGTCAATATCAAAGCTGTTTATGGCGCAGGCTTCAGCCAGCAGCTCCATTGGTGCTAAATCTAAACATAAAACAAATTCAGTGATCAGAAGCATTTTAATAGCCATCATAGGACATAATATTATTAACATGCAATAGTAGCATTTCCGAGCACAACCTTATTTTCTGCCAGAAAACAGGATACAACCTCACAATCAGCATGATCCTGCAGTGTACTCCGGATGTAAGTGTATACCAGGGTTTTGAGAGCCTCTTTAAGATCTCTCTGTGGCAATGACTCAAGAAGATAAATTGCTGGAGTGAGAAGATAGGTGCAAAAATTATCTACATCATCTTTCAACCAAGCCTTCCAATGATTATAAATATCAACTTGGTGAGAAACAGTGCCATGAATTCTGGATTTATAGGATCGATCTGATGATACAAATGTGCAAGCTCAGCAACCTTAACTCTTCCAGTTTCAGTGTCATTTCGGTGGATCCAGAAATCAAACAGCTGATGAGCTATCTTCACAACCACAGATGCAAGATGTGTTGAAAAATCATGAAGCTCAATACCCTCAAAGTACCTAATTCTAAATCCATCGAAAAAGATGAAGTGCAGTCTGATTGCTCCTAGCTTATAGGCAATGCCTTTGATTTGTTTACTGAGACAAGGGTCAACCACATCCTTGATCAAAAGCAATTATTTCTAATGACACTTAGAAATACTGGAAAATGAGCACTATAAATCCAGAATAGCAGCGTGGCAGATGGAAAGCCATCCAGAACACCTCGAGGAAGTGTTGCCTCTTGATAGTTGATAGACACGAAACCTCTTACGTATTGTCTCAATGTTATCATCTTCTCTCCCCTAAGCTTCCATTCAAACAATCATATGTATAAATGATTTGGTCAGGGAAGAATTCTAAAGTAGAAATGACAATTACTTACCTGATTCCTGGACAGAAGGTGTCTTATCATTTCCTCTTCTGAGCAATCCAGAAACAGGACGAAATATGGTTCAGCCTTAGCCTACAAAACAGAAATTCAGGTGATGAACTTTGCAGCTTGCTAGTGTGAGAGAATGACTTGAACTGCTAAAAATGACAGTTGAGAACTGAGATAATATGCTTACAACATCATGGAATGTTGTCAGGTTCTCTTCATTTCTAGGGAATCCATCGATGAGGAACTTATCATTATCAGTTTCTTGCATCGCTTTTAGGATCAGCGTAACTATTATATCAGAAGGGACAAGTTTTCCATCTCTCATGAGATTCTGGATCATACTTCTGAATAAATCAACACAGAAAGGTTACAAGAACTTCACAATCATGCTTTACTGTCAATCCATAAAACTGAAACTACCCTTTAATGCAATAAAAAATCATATCTGTGATTTACCTAAGGCTACATGGAAAAAGAAACCATGAAACTGTAATAATTCATACAGAAAACACCTTATCAGTAAGATGTTTGTGAAAAAACAAGAGTTGTACCTGTACATATTGGAATCAAGGGGTTGGAAATCTTGCAAGGTCCTGGTGTTCAAGATTGATTCTACTCCTGCTGGATCATTGAGAAAGTCACTAATATGCAATTCCTTGCTGCCCTTTCCGCCCTTCTTATAACTCGGTACAAAAATTCCTTCTTTCTTTCCAGCAGAAAATTTCGCTCTTCTCGCATTTGGCTCAGATAATTTTGCTTGGACAAGACTCAAACCTTTACTTCTCCTGCCCAGAAAAAACACCCCTTTAATTAAGAGAACAGATAGTTTCAAGCAAAGTTAAATGAGAATCTATAATCAATCTACCAATGCTTTGCTACCTTCCTTTACTTCATAATAAGTTAGCTCTACCTTTTTCAATTTCTCAAATTCTCAAAACTACGTTCAAACATTCGAACACAGACAATAATCTACTAAGGTAACAACAAAAAATGAATATGGTTACTCGACAAAAGTTCACGAAGTAAAACAAAATATGGTTGCAAACAACTGAAAAACAGATTCACTGGAATATCATACCAAGCAAAGATCACATTACACACACACAAACACAGAATTCAGTTAAAGTTTATGAATTCAAGTATACCGTTTGACAGGTGAAGAACCATTCAAGGCATTTTAATTTTCATTCAAATGAGAATCTTGAAACATCTTAGACTAAACTCTCATATTCCAAAATAAAACAGCGGCAGTACTTGATGCATGATTCATCAAAACTCGACAAAAACAAACATACATACTTTTCCTTAGTGCCAAGGAAACCAGGCATTCTTATAAACAAAAGGTAGGGATTCTTAAATCATGAATAGAGAAACAAGCAATTAATTGAATAATCATATTCAAACAAAACAATAAAGCATCATCTAAGAACGAAATAATCAATTCAGAACTCGATCTTATCTAGCTCCTTATCCATAGCTCTATGATATAGTACAAATAAAAGGACACAACTAGTTGGGTGCGCGAGTGACAGTGTACCTGGAAGAAGTGGTTGGCAGGAATCAGGCAATTCAGAAATCAAAGTAATACTCCAACCCTGTAATGGTGTTGACCACACATACTTCCTTGTCGGAGATATTGCTCAATGCCGCCTATATATGAAAGTCGTCGATCTCTCTCCTGGAAAGTGCCACCGGCCGCTCGCTCTTCTCATCTCAGGCGACGGCAAGGAGCCCATCGCTCCTCAATCTTGAACTACGAATTGGTTTGGCCGCTTCAGATTTCACCGGTGTTGTACTTCCGATGCCGCTACCGGTGACATACCCGTTGGTCACCGTCGCACTTCTCGTCCACAAATCCCACGACGGCCGGGAATGAGCCCTCATGGTGGCGATCCCGTCGCCGTCATTCTCGAGCGCCTGCCATGATGTTGCTGTTGCAACGACGGTAGCATGACGTGATTTGATGGCACCATTAACTGATCAAACCTTTACCTTCTAGAATTAAAAGTACGAAACTGAAACCGCCTAGAGCCGGTAACAGTGATAACTTTTTATTTCTCGAAGTGGGTGGAAGCGTAAACCTTGACGAACATAACCGGTAAAACAGTCATAAATTTCTGTAGGAAAAATATTGTGTCGCTACGGCATCCCAAGACACATGGTGACCGACAACGGCTCATAACTTTCCAATAACCCCTTCAAGAAATGGTGTGAGGACTACGACATACATCAAAAGCTCACCTCAGTATACCATCTGGAAGCCAACGGCCAGGTAGAGCTCACAAATCGGACCCTGGTAAACGGCATCAAAAAGCCCCTAGAAGGAGCTAAAGGAAACTGGATCTGAGAACTTCCGAGTGTGATCTGGGCCCATAGAATGACACCAGCTACGACAATCGGAAAAACTCCTTACAGTTTAGTCTATAGGTCCGAGGCGGTCATCCCCATGGAAATTGGAATCCCCTCCGCTCGTACCTCACAGCCATAAGACGAAGATGGCACTGCCAATGAAGAAATCCTTCATCTCGACCTTGACCTCCTCAAGAAAAAAAGAGCCAATGCTACTATCCATGAGGCCAAAGTGAAAGAAAGAGTCAAGCGTTATCACGACAGAAGGGTTCGCTTGACTACCTTCATTAAAGGAGACCTTGTCATGAGGTTAAACGAAAAAAACAAGAAAGAGGTGGAAGGGAAGTTAGCCCCGAATTGGGAAGGTCCATATCGAGTCCTAGAATCCCATCCAGGTGAAAGCTACCTCTTGGAAACCATGAAGATGGAAGATGGAACGTGATTAACTTACGAAAGTATCACGGAAGATGAAGCTCACGAGGGTCCGAGACAACAACACTCTAGCATAACGGGTACGAAACTCAAACTATTACTTCTTTTATGTTGTTCTTAAAGCCACGAACTTAAATTGAACTTATTTTATTTACATCTATCTTTATTTTGGCAATCACAAATTCCTTTTCTAATAAGGGGAATGTTATCCTAGGTATAGCTTTGATTTCCACTCAAAACATTATGTTTCAATAAGCATACAATTGGCATGCTTATCTAAAATAAGCTGTTTGAATTGAAGAATTCAAGACCAGTCATTTTGAGTAAAATAAAGGGGATGAACTCGAGATAAATACTTGAAAAGAGTATTTGATTGAAGTCTACGGGCTAATAAAACAGGCAGACGTGCTTGAATATCAATCATCTCAAAATACAAAGAGGAAAAACCTCACATAAATTCATATAAAAGGTGTCATTACATCAGAATGTGATTCTTCTAAACAAATCCCAAGTGGATACATAGAGGAAAAACCTCAAATTCAACATAAATGTCATATAAAAGGTGTCACTACATCAGAATATGATACTTCTAAACAAACCCGACAGGGTTATCAGGGACTTCACCAAATATGACCCTTGTAAGATTGAGAAGTGGGCTATTGTCAACTTTTCTGCATGCTGTGACATAAAAAGCCTTATCAGAGGTAAGACCTCATAAAATTGGTGCTAATTGCTCCAGAAAATCAAGCCCTAGGAAGAAGCCGAATAACATCAAGTCGTACATCCGCGGAATCTTCATCATGGACAACTGCGAAGAACTTATCTCAGAGTACCTCAGCTTTGTCAAGGGTATTGACAGTTCCGTTCGTGCCTAAGCATGCCCCCTTTGACCTGTTCGAACCTATCCTCTATAATATTAGAATAGAGGCAGGGCTCCTTTCCAGTAAACCATGAGACCAAGGTGTAAATCCTAAGTCCATGTTCAAGGGAGTGGATCTAGACCCCATCTTCTATTACAGTTGTATAGAGGCAGGATCTCCAGCCACCATCCATGTCCTAGAAGAACAAGAATTCTAAGAAGGAGATGCCAGCAAGTAAGGTAGCAAACCTGCTGAGGCTAATCTGCCTTGCTAGAGGAAGGACTGGAAAGCACGTCACCGAGGAAAGACAAATCAGGACATTTCGCTTCAATAAGCCTTAATAAATCCCCCGATGTCATTATCTCCTTGGAGGGACCCAATGCATCCAAAAACTCGGTCCTAGGAATCTAGCGACTAGCGGTCAAGGCTGCCAGCTTATCAGAAGCATCGGGGTGAGAAAAAAAGGTAGTCATTAACTCCATTTCCCCCTCGGACCGACACAACCTCAGAACGGCCTTCAAGCTCTTATGCAGCTCGGAGTTAAGGAATAATTTCCCATACTTCTCCCTGTGACTCTTCAACTCGGGGCCGCAAGCGATGAATGCACCCCAAAGCTTAAGTAGTTGCTACTGTTCCTTGGGATCTCTTTCCGAGGACCGCTTCCGAGTCAACTCATCCACTTTGTCCTCGAAAACCTCCAGCTTTGTCTTCTGAAAATCCCTCTCTTGCATCAGGATCTTATTCTCGCCCTCAAGCTGCTTCACCCTGTCCTCCAGCTAAGTCACCTCCACCGGTGCAGAGACAGGCGAAGGAGGCGTCACCAGCTGAGCCTCCAAGGCCCTAATCCGACCATCCTTCTCCTCGCCCATGGCCTCAAGAGTCTGACACTTGGCATGCAGCTCACGAACGGAGTGATACAGGCACTTGATCTTGGCAGTAGCCCGACCTCCTATCTTGGACAAACCTGTTAGCAACTGCAAACAAAAAAACTTATATAAGAGTGTGACACCTGAGATACCAAGAAATCACACTACAAGAGCTGAAGATTACTACGTTGGAAGCAAAAGGGTACTTTCTAAATGACTCCTGAGGCGCCCGTACTCCCTCATCTCCAGGTTGACCTAGGTACCACCCCAGCTCTTTTAAAGGACTATCATCAGGAGTCACATGTTCGAACTCGAGTCATCATCCGAAGACTCCCCAGCCTCGGACTCCACCTCCTCAGAATCCTCCTCCTTGGAGGCTTGGACTCCTTTGCACCTTCCTCCATCGCCTCGAGGATGGCCTTCCCCTTCTTGGCCTTGTTTCTCAAAGGAGACCCTGTTTATATGACAACAATCATCAGCATGCATCCAGGAAATATCCAACATATGACAATATGACACTCAAGAAATGTACCTGAAGGAGACTGGCTCGAAGTGGATTCACATCGACCCCTAGAAGACTTTCGTGTGCCCCACTTGCTGGTCTTATCCTTCTCCCCGTCCGCCTGGATTTTATCAGGGAGGGTCCAAACCCGCCCTGGCTTCAAGAAACTAGTGGTGGACTTAAATAGAGAAACCTTCTGCAAATACGAGTAGGTGATGGAAGGCCACTGCCACATGGACCCATGAGCTCCCCGCACAAATTTCCCCTCTTGGAAAACGATCTTCTCATCCAAGAGCTTCTTGACGATGCCCTCCAGGTGGCCTGGAATCTTGAAGACCCTATCTAGGACCACGGCGTCCTTCGGCTTGGAGTTCCAGTCTGGAACCTCATACTTGGTACGTTCAACGATCATTATACCATTTTCCACTGTTATTAGGAAACGTAAAAGGCTTGGCCCCCCGAGGTGTGATGGTGATATTCTTGTACTTCTCTGAAGAGAATAGCTTGTACAGACTCCTAAACAAATCCAGGCTCAGCTCATGTCCTTTCCGAGCACATCAGGATGTTAACGCCATGATCGACACCACCACGTTAGAGTGGATCTGGCAAGGATACAGCTGATGATGCTGCAAAAACTCCCGAAACAAGGGGGAAAGGGAAACTTATTCCCTGCTGCAAGAACCTCCCATATATTACCCCTCGAGTGGGGCTCACCAAATCCTGGACCGGTACGGACTCATCCTCGAGCCTCAGATCAGCCTCGATGGGGTACGACAGCCTGCATGACTTCAAAAATTGCACTTTCTGTTTGTCGACATCCTTAGTGACGCCACTTGCATCACCAACTACTGGAGCCCGTTTCTCAACTTGGGGCTCCATATTCGAGTCCAAACCTGACCCACACGCACCTTCATCAAGCACCACCGTTACGACCTGCAGAGGAGTGCCCATGGTCACTTCCATTAACTCCTCAGAATCCGCTTCCAGGAACTGAGTTTCTAGGTCTTTGGCAGATGGGGATCCATCTTCAACATTCTCTTTATTGCCAGTGGGAACGTTGGAGTTTGATGACGACATGGCAATATAGAGAATGGGGGGGGAGGAATTATATGAAGAAGAAAAAGAACTTTGAAGAAGAAGAAAAGTTTTTCTGAGATTGAAAACGAAAATCAGGATGAGGAATGATGATGAACACAAAAGAAAATTACTTGGGATATATAACCAGTAATTAACATGCATTTAAGAGAGTAATTATCTCGAGTCGCGAAACGATGCAGACAATTGGAAGGTTAGTCTTTATCACCACCAGAAGACACAATGAGTAGACGCCACGTGTCAGCCACCTCAGAATTACAAGGATGGATTCAATTTCTACCGTTCACGTGTCCTGTTGGAATACGAAAAAACTTGAAGATAGATATTCGGAAGGGTCAGCCCGAGAGATTAGTCTGAGCTTAATAGCCTGAGTTACTCTCCCTCGAGTTATTGGCCTTCCCTCGAGAAGCAACCCTCTCATCTAGCCTTCGAGATGGAGCCCTCGAAATTCTGAAGATCTACCTTGGGGCTACTGATAAGTCTATGGTTCGTATTCTGGATCTCATTCAGTCTCGGACCAGGACCCGAGAAGGGTCGTGGGCTCGAGTTATGCGGTAGATGGATTCACTGGTCCATCGGTCCAAATCCTTATAAGGAATGCGTATATTTTGAATGTCCTACAAGGAATACACTTCCTTTAAACATGGTAATACAACCATGACCGAAATACACTTCTTTTATACATGGTAGTACAACTATTATCTCCACAAGAGTTGTATTCATACCATAATTACATATCTGTCCAATCTACGGATGGTAGCTCTATAAATACCAAAGGTTTGGTAGACCTTCTCTATCTATGATCTTACATACAATACGCCTTACGCACATACTTACTTGAACGTCGGAGTGTCTACCCCTGGGACACCCGGAGATTTGTCTTGCAGATCAGTTCATGAGTCGGGTTCGTGATCAAGTGCGGGTTCCAGACATCCATCAGAGTCTAGCCGGCGAATTACGCCCGACCAAAGAATTTTTACCAATGACTGGGTATTCTTTATGCCTGATATTTTGATCAGGGATTGACTTTCCCTTTCAATCCCATATTTTCCGCTTTTTTAGAAGCCTTTCGAGTAACCCGTCGCTGTTGCACTCGAACTTTCTAGTAATGATATTCGGGATTGTGGCAATATGTAAGAAGTTGGAGATCTGGGAGGTCGTTGTTATACCTCTCCAAAAATACAATTTATATTCGCTCACAAGCTCTACACACAACTAAGCATATAGTGGCAAGTAAGGTTCGTATCCACAGAGAAGAGGAGATTTTCAAGTATTTCAAATAGATTTACTACTCTAACTACTAGAATAACTACGATATAATAATATATAAAATCGATGTAAATAGGGGGGAATTTGGAGTTTGGTTGTAGAAGACACTACAATGTTATGCTAAGCTAGAGCTTAAGATCACAATTAAACTATAGAAAAGATAGGTTAACTATGAGATTACTAGACTTGGGGGCACTTGACTTCAACTCTTGACATTAGATTTAGAAAAAAGTGCTATTGTACCCCCAAGTGTTTAAGTAAGTGTCAATGTACCCCTATGTTTTTTAAAAGTGCCACTATACCCTCAAATGTATAATTTGGATATAATTTTCTTTTGTCAAATGTAAAATGTCAAGAATACCCTCACTATTATTTAATGGTAAAAAAGAAAAGTTCTAGGACGAAAATGCTCCAATCAATTCCATTACTTCATCGGATGAACGCGTTTGAAGCCGAGGGGACCAAAACCACTGTGCATAGAAATTAGTGTGAGTCGGGGGACCGAAACCGCCACCCCCAGTAATAATTTGCGTGACTAGCTCAAATTATCAAAGGAGAGAATATAGTTGGCGAGATTATGGTAAGTTCATCAATGTTTTCTATTTGTTGAGTTTTTGTATATAAATGTTAACTTTTTCAATAATACTGTGCATTTATTCTGTAATTCAGTGATATCGATTTCTTATATTTGTGCCCATGGGCATTTGGGTCAGGGAAAAAAATAACCCAACAAGTGAGGGTAAATTTGTCTTTTAGTTTAAAATATTGTTGAAAAATTGGTTTTATGAGTACACTTCTTTATTCAATGTAATTATAGGGGTACATTAGCACTTTTCAATTACTCAGGAGTACATTGGCACTTTCCTATAAACTTAGGGGTACCTTGGCTTTTAACCCTTAGATTTATCATTGCACTACAAAGCATTGCTATTGAAATTTAAGACCAACTATCGAGGACAATCACTTTCAAAGTAACTATCATATTCTCTCGTTTCCAACTAAGAAGAATGATCACATTACTTCATAGACCTCACCTTTGAATAACCTAGAGGATCACACTTCAAGTATATTCAATGGTGGCATTCAAACTTAGAGACTCGATAAACTCAATTATGCTCTACAATCACGAGAACATAAAACAAGCCAATTGAATGTTCATAGGAATCAAAACAATGATCACATATAAATCATGACTCCCATTTTGCTACAATTTCTCAATAGGTAATTGATCACAATCTACCCATGGGATTAACAAGCATTAAATACACTCATACAATTAGGAGATAACCCAATCAATTCATGCATCAAACATATATGAAAAGCTACACATTCAATTATAATCCACAACCCATATGCAATACATATTAAGTGCTCAAAATCTAAGTCAAGAATCTACATCAAATGCTCCCAAGAGTTATTTAGCCTACTACAATCATCCTAGAGTTATTTAGCCTACTACAATCATCATAGAAATCATAAACATGTTCATGAAATCAAAAGGGGAAGAAAACCTTAGAGAGAAGAGAAAGATAGAGTTTTGGGGAAAAAAATCTGATCCATCTCTCTTGGGATAAGGTGGGTATTTATACCCACAAAAGTCAACACGCTGGAGGGGTCAACTGGCTGGGATTTTAGCGCCACTTATTTAGCGACGCTTGTTTTGGTCGCTAATTCTTGGCAACACTTCTTCATAAAGAGGGACGCTTTTCTGGGTTTAAGCGACACTTCCTTCAAGTCTCAATGACACTTCCCTCAAGTCTGAGTGACACTTCCTTCAAGTTTCAGTGACACTTTTATGGGAAAGGACGACATGTTTCAGGGTAAGGGCGACACTTTTCTGAGCAAGGCCGACACTTTTCTGGGCAGCTTCTACCACCTAACTAAAGGTGACCTTCTACCACTTCTATTCATTCCATCAAGAGCTTCCAAAACACGTACTTCACATAGGAATTTACAAGTCTTATCCATAGAGCATTGAACAAGTAGTCGACTTTAAAACCCTATACTAAGTACCAATTAGTGCTCAAGGCAAGGCTCAAATGTGCTAAATATTAGAGTATAAATATGGCACATCAAGATCCCACCCCCCTTCTTGGTTTTATTTCAGTCCATATTCTATCTGGAGTGTTAATGGCCATCCGGAGATATGGGCTATAGGACCCCGGAGGAAACTCGAGAAATTAATAGATATGACGGATTCTAGAAAAGATTGGGTTATGGATATGATAGAATTTGGCCGAAAATTTTGTTTTGTTCCAAACCTGAACCCTAACGTGAAATCGGTAAAAAGAAAAACACACATTGATGGCTAACCAGAAGAAACTGGGAGCTCCAGAATATTGGCTGGAAGGGTCACATGTGGAGGGTTATCACTTATCACTGGCCTTCTTCCAAGTGTACATATTTGAATGATTTTGAAGATTACCCAACAAGGTGGGGGTCTTAATGAATCTGACAGAGAGACTGAAACCGGAGAGGAGGAGTGGTTAAGCCCTGAAGGAAGGGGAAGAATAAGAAAGTGAATCCGTAGATAGTTCCTTCATCTGCAGATGCGGATTCGTCTATTGCCACAGAGTCATCTCCTGCAACCACTGTCGTACTACCGTCTTCCGCCAAGTTAGCCCTGGTAGAATGGGTGTTCCCGGGCCACCTTCCTTGACAGAAACAAGAGGTCCAAAGGTGGTTCTAAAGAAAAAGAAAGTTTCTCTTATGAGAAGGAAGAAGAAAGCATTGGTAAAAATAGTCTCGGCCGAAACATCTTAGGAGCCGACCCTGGTATTAACGGTTCCGGTAGAATTGACTCCAATAGAACCTATTCTAGAGGAAGAGTATTCTTCTATAGATCCAGTAAGTCCCTATTTAACTCGTAAAACTCATCATTGTACTAGGAGACTCCACCGCTCGATTTCAATTCCCAAAGTGTTTTCACCAAGTTTTAAAGGCTTATTTTCCATGCACTAAAGTCTTTGACCCGATGAATAGTATAAAATAATTAGAGGCATCCATTAGGACCAGAGTTTAACCATTAAATTCAGCCTCATGAATATAATTGCCTAAAGTCTATCCTTAGACGATAACCTGGATTTATATCATATACCATTTATGGTAAAGTATGTGAAATCAATCAAGTTTTCTCTTGAAATAGCCAGAGAAAACTTAGATTGATAGAGACAATCTAACACTGAGATCAAAAAATCAAATTCAATATGCACATCCGAGAAAAACAGTAAAATCTGGAAAATTAAAAGGAAAAAAAGAATAGAAAACCACCTCACTGATCTAATTAGACCAAACCTGAATACCCATCATGAACTGATTCGTCCTAAACTAGGAAGACCGAGAACAATCAAGTTAGATCAAAACCGCCTTGACTATACCCAAATTGTGAATCCATTTTCAGCGCAACGACCATGGAGCCTATAGATGTGGCGGTTGTGCTTGCAACGACGGCATTTAATGCGGTTATTTCTCAATGACGGTGGTGACGATCCACAATCAAAACAAAGGAATAAATTAAGATCTGCTGCAGAGAGAAAAAACGGCACCATATCTCCACTAAAAATGTTGGAATACACTAGTATGGAGTGTGAGTGCGCTGGCCATTGGAGACTGACCATCTCCAATCCGATGATGATGGGATCCAGTGAATATTGACACTCGGTATAAATCAAATATCGAGAGGGTTTTGGTTGTAGACTATAGTTGATCGATGGATTAAAAGAATGTGTGTCATCTGTGTATAAGGAGAGTGGTTGTTGATTGGTGTAAAAAAAAAAGGTACCACGTAAGGGCTGCTGGTAGAAGGCAGCAACACAATGCTTATTTGGATCTACTAAATTCGACGTCGAAATAACACAATACTTATTTCACATTTATTCAACAGTATGGTATCAAAGTATCCACACTTTAAGGTGACAACAACAACAACAACCATTTGTTGTAAGATCTAGCACAAACATGAAAAGGCAATATGTGTTTTGTTTAACACATAAGGGGAAAGATGAGTCATCGCACCGGAGTTTGGAGATCGTCTCAGTGCTGTCGGAGTAACAAAAATTTTGGTGTTTCCCAATGCAATTCTCATCCCAGATACGCTTGCGTAGAACAAGTCACTAACTGTAGATACAAAAACGTTGCCTTTTGCGCATAGATAGAAATCAATATACTTGTCATATTGGAAATCATCAGTTGCCAGATATTTTGCCCTCATATCAATAGGGATCAGAGAATCCTGTAAAAAAAACTTCATATTAAAAACAGAATTCTCATGGATACATCATATTGGAAATCAAATTTTAAAAATTTACACAATATTCGCATGGTTTTAGCTTGTGTAATAAATTTAATAATGAGATAACAAGTCTTACACAAGATATTGTTACAAAGCACATAGATATCAGCTAAATTATAATTTAATAAACTGTTTAGCCCAATGTTGCATTTCAAATGTTAAAAATGAGTAGATTTCGTACCTTGGTGAACAGATTCGGATACTCTTTTCTCAATGATTGAAGACTTGGATGCCATCCTGTTTGAGTGATATAGAGTGGTATATCCTTTCCGAAACCCATGTTGTTTAACAATTCTCCAATTTCTTGGAGATTGAAACATGACATGTAGTCAATTTTTGAAGTGCTATTGTTTTGGCACGTTCTCATTAAGTCCTTGACATTCAAATCTACAGCAACGAATTGCCCCGTTGATGATTTTAAACTCAAAAATTGTAGAGTTCTTACCATCGTATTCACCAATCCTCGCAACTCTTCGTTCAATCTAAGGCTTCCAAAAATGGCCAGACATGTGTAAGGCTCCATGAAATGTCCAATTTCATCACTTATCTCATATGCCTTTATCATAGCTGAAGATGGATAATAACTTGCAAGCGTTACTTGTCCAGTCTTCTTGAAAATGGGTTTGACGCTGGAAGTTAAAAACTTTTTGGTAACTCTTTTTGTTATGTTTATGGTACCGCTGCGATCTCCATCAGCTTCATAAGGGGCTTCATTCTTTTCCGCTACTTGTACAATGCCATTCAATTTTTTTATAAAGTTTTTGACGTCGTAAACTTCTTCAAAAGTTCTGAAATAGTAATGTCATGCACGTCGTGTTAATGTATGAGAACATCCATCAGCTATCAGTATCGTAGCACCGATTAAAGAAAATTGATAAATGAAAATATCATATTGTACTACTAAGATTGATGGATTTAATCTTCAAAAACAAGTGACAGTGTGCTTTTTACTGTAACAAATATAAAAATATTTTAAAATTCCAATAATTATTATAATTGTAAGTATGGTAAAAACAATTTGGGCCCTAATTTAGCCCAATATTTAGCTCTAAAGGTCCATTTTTATTTGAAACGAATAGAGTGTCAAATAAAGTGTCCAATAGATTAAAAAATAATTCAGGATGAAATGTTTTTAAATTTTAGGACCAAGTCTAAACACGTGTCAAGCGACCTCTTATAGATATTTTCCAGAATGGCTTGGTATTTTACCATGACTTAATTCTATATCAATAGTCAGCCATATATTAGACTGCGAATGCTACAAGCTCAAAGTTAAAATGTACAAGAAAAAAAGTCTTTTTAATTTACTCACCTTTTGTCGTCGGCTCCGATATCAATTATATCAGGAAGAACAAGCGTTGCATCAAGATGCTTGGCTATGAAAACCGCATGGGCGACCTGGACACATAAATAATTTAACATATATAATTAGATAAGTTAGTAATTATGCAATTTTATCTTCAGAAATATTCTTCTACATTCAAAATTATAGTTATAACATAGTGTCTGCATATATACCTGTAAGGCATGATATTCAGGGCCATTTGTGAGTGAGAAGAATACATAACCTTGAGTATCCTCTCTTTGCTCTTTTTCTGCAGAAAAGAAACAAAGCATTAAATTAAATGATCATTATTGCAGAGGTACTGTGATGTTCTAGTCAGTTAATTAGGGTTTGAATTTGATGTTTTACTTAGTTCAGACAGCTTATCGGAGCACAGTCGCCTTGCGCTGACCTCCATATCCCATTCTTCAGGCAAACGGGATAGTTTCACGTTGTATACGGTTTGCTGGATGTCCACGGAAACGGTTGCAGGAACCTTTGAAACATATACACGTGATAAAAGTTAAAATCACAAATACAGAAAAGATGCCATAGGAGGATGACGATAATGACTGATTTATGATGTCACAAGAGGTCTTTATTATTTATTTTGAAATGAAAAGTATAAGATATGCTTGTTGCTTGCTTTAATCTTTTAAATATTATTTTTGGACCTAGAAAGTAACCGATAATTAGAATATATTTTTTCAAAGCAGTTTAAAATTGTAGTCCTTGGATTGCTCTAGAAAAATACAAAAGTATTATTTTAGAATTCAAGAAAAGGAGAGAATGATGTGTTTGTGCCGGTTTCATTTTCCATTTTTAGTATACGGTATTCTTCTAGGTAGAATTGAACATAAAAAAGATTAATTATTGCACAAAATAAAATTATAAATAGGAAAAAAATATCATTTAACATAAACTATTTGAGACATATATCATAGGTTTATAATCACCTGCATCCCAATTAAGAGATTATAGTAATTGAAAATATTGTCATGTCAGTTGAAAAGTGAAGAAAAATTATGAGTACACCAGAGATTTATACAGAAGAAGAAGAGATATATTAATTTGTTGATTCAGTTCGACATTTAAATAAACAATACTAAAAGACTCTAAATACTTCATTTCAATAAAATTACAATGATTAGTCCCAAATAATAATTAATTTAGAAATTAAAGAAAATGGTGTTAATAAATTGTTGAGATTGAAACACAACACAGAAAATATTAATTATGGCCGGACTACAGGTATTTGATGGTATTTATGATGAAAAGAAAATCAGATGGGCACAAGTTTGGTACCCTGTGTTGGATGTAAGAAAGGAAGGGCACTTACGGGAAATAGGGGATCGATGTGCTCCTTTTTAATCATATTCCCGAGCATGGCAAACATTGAGATGGTAAGGAAGGCCGCTACAACTTGTCTGAAGTCCATGGCTGATGAGAGTTGAGACTGCTTGAAGATTGTTTTTGTCTCTCAAAACACCTTTTTTTTTCCCTTAATTGTTTTTGAGTGAAAATCATTTAAATAAGTGTGTGTGTATATATAGACAGAAACAGCCCCTATATTTATTAATTGGATTTGTCTTTTTTCGCCGAGATATGACATATATAATTAAAAAATACCGACGGAGTTAGGAAGTAGGAGAGAGTACTACAATGTATTGAGACGAAAATAAGGATGGGATAGTGGAAGACAGCTCACGTACAGTGTAAGCGTATACGCTACACACTTCGGCCGTTGAATAACACGAATACTACTATCTTCTTTCTTTGTTTTTTTTGAAATACGCAATCCGTTATTTCACTCATAATAGTTAAAAAACCAATTGAAATTACAATAATGTTCTTGAATATTTTAGGTTCATAACAAACATAATAAATGAGAAAATTTTGATAAATTTATACAGATTTGGACTACAAGACTAAAATATCAGACTGCTTATAGCAACACCGTTTTTTTACTGGTCTGCTAGATGCAAAATTTATTTTGCTTATTTGCACTCCAAATTTTATTTTTTAATCATAAACACAATCATTTTGATATATAACTAATTTGTATCTGTATGCAATAGAAATAATACATATGATGCATATGTCTGATACACATGATTATAAACCATATCGTATACATTAAATACGTATTTTTATTTTAGCTTGCAAATAAGCAAAATACATCTTGTATCTAGCATGACTTTTTATGGTGTTGATATATACAGCCAGGGATTAATTATTATAATCCAAAATGCATATGAATTTATGAAAATATCTTCATTTATTATGTTTATTGATAAAATTTAACAACATTTAAGAGGTGATATTGTAATTGGTGATATGGGCCTCAGCCCATACACTGGCCCGATTAGTCTATTGGCAAAGGAAAAGAGAGAGTCCAGCCCACCAGTGGTCCTCCCATGACATCAGTTATCTTGGACACACCCGGGTACGGGAAGGACATGATAATGACCCCGCAGCCCCGGATGTGCGACAAGAAAAGGACCACTTAGCCTAAACCCTCTCTGATCCTTACCATTATAAATAGAGGAGTGACCAACAGTAATAGGTATGTTCTATCAGACTTAAATACTCTCTGTATTTCTTCACATTCTCTCTCCTCTGCATAAAGCCCAATCTTCATCATCACGCCGGAGCGTCTACCCTCGGGTGACCCCGGGGGCTTTGTTTTGCAGGATCTAGGTGAGAGATCCGCCGCGGGTTAGGATTCCAGCTCTCCCCGGACACCTCATACCGGGGCTGGTATCCCGGAGCTTACTGGTAGCATCAGTTGGCACGCCCGGTGGGACACATTCTGCTTCGTCATGCCCCGCGGCAGGCCAAAAAAAGACAGGGGGAGAGCCCCCCACCAAAGCTAGTCAGGCAGAGGGTGGCCCTAAGACAAAGAGGGCCGCGGCTGCCCAGGAGGCGAAGAAAGTGGCCGAGGAGAAGGAATGGGCGCGCAAGGAGACTGCCCGTGTGGCCGCTGAGAAGCGCAAAGGAAAGAAGAAGGTGCCGGAGCATACTCTTAGGGAGATGCAGAAGGAGCAGAGGGAGAAGGTCCGGCAAGAAAAGGAGAGGCAGAACCAGGAGACGTTCGGAGATGGTGGTGAATCCGAACCGGAGTATTTTGATTCCGGAGAAAAATACCCGGACGAAGAGGAGCTTGAAGGCCCAGAAACCATCCATACCAACGCTGCGGAATTTGGAGAATTTCGAGCATGGAAAGCGGCTAAGGCAGCGGCCCACAACAAGGTACCTGATGTAGTGGACTTGGAGAAGGATGGGAGAGGAGGACCCGGATATCAGCAGATGCCCCCGAGTCAGCAGATGCCCCCGGGTCAGCAGATGCCTCCAGGTCAGCAGCAACATCCGGATTAGCTCCCAGGCGGTTTAAACCCGCATGCTCAACCATATTACGGTGGATACAACACCCCGTTCAACAATGGTTCCATCAAAGATCGGCTGACTAGGCTGATTGGAAGGCGGGGGATGGTTCCTCATTCCCCGTGGGTTCCAGAGGTTCTGAAATATAAGTGGCCGACAGGCACCAAAGCGCCTGATGGAGTCCCGAAGTACAATGGTGACGGGGATCCGGAGGAGTTTCTTCACACATATCTCAGTGTCATGGGTGCCCGGGACATTGACGAGCCGCTGTAGTGCAAGCTGTTAACCTCCTACCTCCGGGGTAACTGCTTGAGTTGGTTCAAAAGTCTTCCCCAGGGTTCGCTGAAGACTTTCTGGGACTTCGCTACCGTCCTGGTCTATCCGTATGCGGCTATGAAGACAAAATTTGTGAACCCGGCCACAGTCCTGGCCATGCGACAGTTGGAGACGGAGTCTACTTGGCAGTACTATGTCCGGTACATTGCCGAGTCTATGAAGGTCCAGGATAGGCACTTCCATGAGAAGGCCTTAATCGGCATCTTTGTGAACGGATTGAGAGACGAGATGTTCTATATCGAGTTGATGAAGAACATGCCGGGAACCTTCTACCACCTCTAGCTGACAGTGGAAATGCATTGTACTGTGCATGAAGCTAACCACACTCGGATGAACATTGTTGGTTTCTTTGAGCAGCGGGTGATCACAACCACGGCAACCCAAACAACCACGCTCCGGGCGACTCCCACCAGGGGGTTCGCCAGGAGCCAGTAAGACGGCCCCCGGTCCAGGGAGCGGCGCCTGCGCCGGGGTGACAGACGTTGGTGGTGAGACCAACGTATACTCCACTCTCCAAGACAAAGATGGAAATTCTGGCTATCCATCGGGGTCTCTTCACGGAACCCCCGGTTATACAAGGGGTCCCGGGCCCGGTAAATGCTCAGAAATGGTGTGAGTTTCACAAGTCTTATGGTCACACTACAGAAAACTGTCGTGTCCTGCGCACGGATATTCAGAAGTTGGTGGAGCGGGGTCAGCTCCGGGATTGTGTGGCGGGAGATGCTCACCCGGTGGCTGCTCCGGCAGGACAAGGAAGGAAGCGGAATTGGAGAAACAACCGAGGCCAAGGTGGCAATCGCCCGGCGGAGGCTAATATTGCTCCTAACCCCGCCCCACAAGCTCATAGACTGGGAGCTCCGGGACCCGGAGCACCTCGGACGATAAATGTGATCAACGGTATAGTGGGCGATGGGGCGCAGACACTGTCGGCGGTAAAGGCCAAGAGCATATATGTCCCCCCGGGGGAGATCCAGGGAAAGAGGTTTAAACACGATGAGACTATCACCTTTTCAGAAGAGGATGCAGTCCCGGCCCAGGTGCCTCACTCTGATCCCATGGTGATTTCCGCCGAGGTAGAAGGAGTGGTGATAAAGCGAGTCTTCGTGGATGATGGGAGCAGCGTGGAGATTATGTTCGCCGATTGTTTTGACCAATTGCACATCGGACGCCAGAACTTAAAGCCATGTTTGTCCCCGCTATCAGGCTTTACAGGCCGAAAAGTTCACCCCTAGGTGTTATAGCCTTACGGGTGACCCTTGTTGATCACCTGGATATTAACAAGAGATGTACTGTTTTGTGTAACTTTGCGGTCATAAATGCTTCTTCCCCGTACAACATGATTATAGGTCGTCCCTGGTTGACGCAAGCTCGGGCGATATGTTCTCCCTACCACTTCACCATGAAATTCCCGACAGATCAAGGAATTGCTTCGGTTATTAATCAAACAACTGCCCGCAGCTGCATGCTAACCGCGATAAAGGATGCCAAGGCCGGAGGATCAGACAGAGTGCACGCTTCGGAGCCCGGGGAGATTTCCGGGAAGGATAACACAGTGGGAGCAGTGCACGGTGACCCTGCATCCTTTGAAGTGGAAGACATGGTGGTAGGATCCCGGGGAAAGGTGAGTGTCGGAAAGCATCTCCCGGGGAATGTGAAGGAGGAGCTCCGGAAGCTACTCAAGGAGTATGAGGATGTGTTCTCGTGGGGAATAGAAGACTTGATGGGGATACCAGAAGAGTTTGTGATACACCGGTTGAATGTCTACCCAGATTTGAAACCCATTAGGCAAAAAAAAAGAGCCTTGGCGGCAGATCGGGTGGAGTTTGTCCGGTCGGAGGTGAAGAGGACGCTGGACACTGGAATGGTTGAAGAGATCACCTACCCAGAGTGAATTGCCAATCCGGTCCTGGTGAAAAAACATGATGGATCTTGGAGGATGTGTATAGATTTCACAGACTTAAACAAGTGCTGCCCTAAAGACAGTTACCGGTTGCCGTCCATTGACCAGCTGGTGGAAGCAATAACGGGCTATCAGCTCCTAGAATTCTTTGACGCACACCGGGGGTATCACCAGATTGTCATGGCCCCGGAGTACCGGCCAAAAACCTCTTTTATTACTGACTTTGGTACCTTTTGTTACAGGAAAATGCCATTCGGTCTCAAAAATGCAGGAGCCACATACTAGCGTATGATGGATCGGGTGTTCAAAGATCAGCTCGGGAGGATTATGGAGGTCTATGTGGATGACATGGTGATCAAGAGCAGGACACATGACGCTTTCTTGGAGGATCTCCGGGAGCTGTTCGTTGTGTTAAGGAGGGTCAACCTGAAGCTAAGCCCGGAGAAAAGCACTATCGGGGTGGCGGCAGACAAGTTCTTGGGGTATATGGTGTCAAACCGGGGGATCGATGTGAACCCGGAGAAGGTCGAGGCCATCCTGAGCATGCCTTCCCCGAGCAAGGTTAAGGATGTGCAGCGCTTAATAGGGTCCTTGGCGGCATTGAGCAGATTCCTGGCACGGGGGGCGGAGAAACAGCTGCCTTTTTCAACATTTTGAGACGAGCGAAGAAGTTTGAATGGACTCCCGAGTGCGAGCAAGCGTTTAAGGAGTTGAAGGAGCACTTGGGGAAACTCCCGACCTTGTCCAAGCCAGTCCCGGGGGAAGAATTGTTCTTGTATCTGGCAGCCACAGATCAGGCTATAAGTGCGGCCTTAGTCCGGGGGTCCGGGAGGGCGCAAAATCCGGTGTATTTTGTGAGCAGGGCCCTTCAAGGGCCGGAGACGCGTTACTCCTCACTAGAACGTTTGCTGCTTGCACTAGTGCACGCGTCCCGGAGACTCCGCCCATACTTCCAAGGCCATCCTATCACAGTCCTCACGAACCAACCACTTCGCCAAGTCATGCTAAAATCGGAAGCATCGGGCCGGATGATGAAGTGGGCGATTGAACTGGGAGAGCATGAGATCACTTATCAGGCGAGGAAGTCTATCAAAGGGCAGGCTCTGGCTGACTTCTTAGTTGAAATGGCGGACAACGCCGTGGAAGACCCGATGGAAGGTGAGCCAGGGTGGAAATTGCACGTGGATGGCTCCTCCCATGCTGGGGGAAGCGGGGTCGGGGTTGTGCTGGTCAGTCCCTGAGGCAAGGAGTATCGGTACGCACTGCAGTTCGAGTTCAAAACCACCAACAACGAAGCCGAGTACGAGGCCCTCCTCGCTGGGTTACGCCTGACCCGGGAGACAGGTGCAAAAGTGGTAAACGCCTACAGTGATTCGGCCATTGTGGTCCAGCAAGTCAATGGGGAGTATGAGGCCAAAGAAAGAAGTTTGCAGAAATACCTGGAGGCGGTGAAGTTAATGATGCAGGGTTTCCTTCGGGTTACGCTAACACAGATCCCCCGGGAGGAGAATTGTAAGGCGGATGCGCTAAATAAGTTGGCCTCGTAGGAGCTCAAGCCGGATTAGGATCGGAATCTGTTCATGGAGATGGTAACTACCCGGGGATATGATCACCCCAACCAAGTTGCATAAGTTCGAGAAACCGAGTCCTGGATCACGCCCCTTCTGGAGTACTTGGAGAAGGGAACGCTGCCGGATGAAAAGGTTAAAGCCCGGAAAATCCGAGTTAAAGCCCCCTGGTATGCTGTGTTGGACGGGGAATTAATCCGGAGGGGATACCTTCAACCTTGGCTGAAGTGCGTTGATGGGGAGGAAGCACGCCACCTGTTAAAAGAAGTGCATGAGGGTCCCAACGGAAGTCATCAAGGGGCCCGGAAGATCATGTGTACGGGGTATTATTGGCCTACGCTGTTTGAGGACGCCCAAAAAGCAGTTCGCTCCTATGGGCAGTGCCAGAAATTTGCACCCTTGATCCATGTGCCGCAGGGGGAGATGATTGGAATATCTGGAACCTGGCCTTTCATCCGGTGGGGTTTGGACCTGGTAGGCCCTTTCCCGACAGCGCCCGGAGGCTTCAAGTATTTGATAGTGGCTGTTGACTACTTCAACAAGTGGGTAGAAGCTGCTCCCTTGACCAACATTAGGGGAAGTACTTGTGTAAAATTTTGCTGGAAGAACATTATCTACCGCTATGGAATACCCCGGTTCATAGTGACAGATAACGGGGCATAGTTCGAGAATGACCCTTTCAAATCCTGGTGCAAGGAGTACGGGATTGAACAGAAGCTAACTTCGGTTTACCACCCTCAGGCCAACGGGAAGGTTGAAGTGACCAACATGACCCTCGTCAACGGAATCAAAACACGTCTTCAAGGAGCAAGAGGAAATTGGGTTGACGAACTCCCAAGTGTTTTATGGGCAAGCAGAACGACGGAGAGTTCCGCCATAGGCGAGTCCCCCTATAGCTTGGTTTACGGGGCGGAGGCGGTAATCCCGGCAGAAGTTGGAGTCCCCAGTCTCCGTTCGAAGTTCCCGGACGAGCAAGCAAACCAGAATGAATGGCTGCTGGACCTAGACTTGTTGGAGGAGAAGCGGGAAAAAGCAGTCCTGCACGAGACCCGGGTGAAGGAGCGGGTCAAGAAATATCACGATAGGAGAGTGCGCAAGGATCAGTTCACCCCAGGGGAGTGCGCAAGGAGCAGTTCACCCCAGGGGAGTGGGTGATGCACCGAAATGACAAGAGCCAGCAAGTTGCAAGCGGGAAGTTAGCTCCCAACTGGGAGGGGCCTTATAAGGTGATAGCAGCCCACCCCGGGGGGAGCTATGAGTTGCAGGACAAGGCCGGGAAGAAGGTCCCGCAGCACTTGAACATCGCAAATTTACGTAGGTACTATGCTTAGTTCATTTCTGTATTTACCCCTCTGGCAAGGGATATGCCTAGGACGGTAGCATGAGAGCAGCATGGGAACCTCTGGCCAGGGTTGAGCCTAGGTTGTCCCATGGCCCGCATTTGCATTTTATTATTGTACTTATGAAGATTGTTTTGCAAAGTTTAAATTTTCTCAAGTGTAGTTGAACCGGGGCCGCTTGAACAAGCGCCCGGGGGGCTAGCGCAAGAGTAATGGGTACGCTTGAACAAGCACCCGGACGACAACCAAGATTGCACCCGGGCGCGCTTGAACAAGCAACCCGGGGGAGATGATTGATACAAATACTTGAACAAGTATCGGGAAAGAACATACAAACACATATCATTAATCTGCAATGAATAACTGCGAAATTTACAACTCTAAATCCGACACTGTGCAAACTAAGTTAACAAAGGGAAGGAGGACCATCCCAACTAATAGGAGACCCCTGATCATCTTGATTAGCAGGATGACTGGGTTGATTATCAGTAACTGTGTTCCCTGGGACATTTGACTCCTCAGCCGGGTGAGAACCAAACGGACCAGCACCCGAAGGACCAGCCTCGTCATATGGATTGAAATCATCATCTGAGGACGAAACTTCAGGTGATGATACCCTCCGGGGAGCTCCAATGATAACAGGCCCTTGAGCACGAGGAGACTTTTATCTTCTTTGTGGCCACGACTTTGCTCTTTCCCTTGCTCTTTTCTCGGGCAAAACGCCTTTGCTCCTTAGCCGCGTCCTCGAAAGCGATAAAGGCTCGGATTCTGGCAGCGTCTTCGCGGAGTCTAGACACCCTCCGAGCAGATTCCTCCGGATCAACGGACACATGGAATCCGAGATACCTCTCGACAGTAAAATCAATGGAAAATCGACTTGGAATGAGTACCAAGGATGGGGGGATATACTGCCCCTCCCTTTGACGCTGCCACCAAGCGGCGGTTTCCTCGAAAGCAGGACGGTATCGAGACTCGGGGTCATTCCAACCCATACGAAACATACGTACTAACAGTGCCCCAACCTCACGGGGAAAGTTGGTATATAACGGGGGAGAAACCCGACCCAAACACAACCCGGTCAAGTGATAGGTAAGTTGCAGGGTGACCAAATTCTCTCGGAGGATTAAGTTCCGGGCCGCCAGTTCCCGATTCTCCCTTTCCAGCATTAGATTCCTTCAGAGGGGATCGCCCCTTCTCTCCAACCACTTGAGTTTGTCGCAATAAAACGGAAGTTCGGAACATACTAAGTCAAACTCATCCTTGAGGCGGGACTTGAAGGCATCATGCTCGGCTTGTAGCATCGAAATGGTCTTGTCTGCATCTAAAACGGCGTTTACCCGGTCTCGAGCCAGGGATTGACACCGGGAAAGGGATCCAAATTGATTTGATATTTCCCTAAGTTTTGTTACTCACGAAGTGACATCCGGGAACTCATCTATTACCGACCCGATCCCGGATTGAACCAAAAGATAACGAGTTTGGATGCCGTCCAATTGCCAACGACTTAGCTGTTCTTCTAACTCCACACACATGGGGCACGACTTCTCGTTATCCGGAATTGCCCTTGAAGGAACAGTACTAGGAGGATCATCCCGGGGCTGCAAAAGAAAGAAAATTCAGACGCAAACTTGACAACATTGGAAGAATAGAGCATGTAAAAAACAAACAGTCGTAACTTGAAAAACTTGATAAAATTGGAATAAATGTTATGTCTAAAAATGAAAAAAGAGAGAGACTCTTACTCTTACATCATTGGAGTCATCGCTTTCATCCCCGGAGCTCTTTTTCCCTTCCCGAATCACAAAAGAGAACGGTTCAGGGGAGGAGCCCGGGGGAAACAACAGTTCAAAACAAAGAAAATAAAAAACGAAATCAGAGGACTAAGTATCTAGACTATACTTCAGCATCAGTGTCCTCATCATCGTCCCGGGGAGATTGCTCTTCCTGCTGGACTTTGTCATTCTCCGGGGAGAGCTGATCTTCTTCATTCTCCTCGTGCACTGGCTCGAACTCCCGGCCTAGAGACTTATCATTCTCTTCATCAGAGTTCCCGTCCTCTGCTTCTGAGGTCACCGAAGTCTCGATGTCAGCAAGATTGGCCAAATCATCTGGGCCAGGATCTTCCCTACCCTGCGCGAGTTTGGCAGCATCTTCAGCATAAGCATTGATATCCTGGGGATCAACACTCCGAGCCCCCTCAAAAACAGACATCACTCCGGGGGATATCCCGTCAATGCCCTCTTTCATCAACTTGTCTACCGCATAGTTGAATCGCCCGTCTGCTTTGGGACGATACCAGGTTTCCCGGAACTCTGCCCTATTCTCCCGAGGTATATACTCCCGGACGGATGTGTAAGCAGCGTGCAGGGCTGCCTCATTAGAGACATCACAAAGAGCCAGTATTTTTTCCTCGAAGGAATGACTTTTGAAAACCCGGTCAACAAATTCCCGGCAAAGAGCTTCTTGCGCGGGGGCCAAACCGCGTTTACCGTCCCTTTTCACGCGGGAAAGTTCTTTGTGGACATTGGACAGCTCCTTATAGAGAGAGGCATTTTGCGACCTCAACTTGTCAACTTCCTGGGAAAGACTAGCAGACAGGGAATCACAAGCCTCGTTGATTATCTCTCGCATCCCGGGGAACCCGAAAAGCTTGGAGGCATGATCGTACACAAGTATAAACACTTAGAACATATGTAAAATACAAAAAATAAAAGTAAATAGAGATACACATACCTGTGAGTCGTATAGCAAAACAGGACGGGAAGAAGAGCCAGCCTTGTTCTCATTTATAGGCCCGAGACTGCTCTCAGCAGTGGATCTCTCTTCTTTCCGGGGAATCCGGGACGAATCTTGAGAGTGGAGCTCGGTCTTCTTCTTCTTAACGGGATGGCCCCCGGAAGAGGGAACAGAAAACGCCAGAGGACGGTGATTTCCGACCGGAGGGACCCCGGTAGACCCGACAACATTGGAAGCTCCAGGGCCCTTCCCATCGGAACCCTCTTCCCCGGTTTTTCTCTTCTTGGTCTCTGTGACCGTTTTCTCGCTCCCAGCCTTGGCCTTCTTCAGTTTTTCGGAAGCGCCCTTCCCCGCCCCCTCGCCGGACTTCGACCCGGATGGGACTATCACTGGCCGGGGGGATATGGCTGACACATAAGAAAGAAAATATTAACTAACACAGTTAGCAAAAGAATTTAAAAGAAATGATAAGAAAAAGAAGAGAAAATTACCAAGGCTCTGCTTCGCATACAGGCGACGGCAGGGGAACACCTCCGCGGGATACGCCTCCCGGGGGAAGTCGTAACCACCCACCCTCTGGTAATCCTTCAGATTGACAAAGAATCCAGCAATCCGGTGATAGCTCTCTGATACTTGACGGAACTGAGCCGGGGGAAGTGCACTCTTCATCTCTGCGGCCCGTTGCTGATTCCACGCCGGGACCGAGTATTTCTCCTCATTGAAAGTGAAGTAGTTGTTCATCCAGTCACTTGTCTTCACAGAATCAAGTCTCCCGGAGCAAATAGGCTTCGTTTTGTTCCGGCGCTGGACATTGAACACCTCGGGGACTGAAGTGGCGGATAGGTAGTAGAAACTGCGGAATATAGCCACAGTCCCGGTCACCCCGGTCTGGTGGCAAGAGTAGAGAAAGACGATCATAACACTGACGGCGTTGGGATGCACCTGGGACGGGGATATGTTGTAATAGTTCAGAAATTCGGTGAATAACGGAGGGAGAGGAAAAGTAAGGCCATGAAGGAAAAGGTGCCGGGGCACGCAAGCCCGGGATGTCATGTCACCGCTAAACGGCTCGAGCCCCGCATCATAGGATAGCGGGACGTACATCCTCTTCACAAGTTTTTCGACCGAATCATCTACCGGGGTCTCCCCTGGATCTTGCGGGTCAGGAGGGACCGGAGCACCGTAAGCTACCGTCACTTTCGAGTCATCAACCCCTTTCCACCTGTCGGACGGGGGGGGGGGGATATCTTCGATGTCTAAAGAATGATCGTCTACCGGGGCAGAGGCGTTGCTACTCATATCAGGTAGATGGGAAAGTGATGGATAGAAGAAGAAAAATTGCGAAGGGAGAAAGTGGCAGCGCTTTGTTGATGGGAAAGTGAGAATGAAACTTTGATCAGGTATTTATAGAGAAGGATACAAGGAATTTCTCGAAGTTGGGAAAAGTAAACTCAATGTTCGAGAAAAAACAATAATCAGCATTAATTAGGGTGCGGACGATAAAAACGCACGTTTGGCGCGTAGTGATACGGGTTGATAAAGGCTGTAGCCCGCTGGGATCCATTTCAGAGACCCAGCCTACCGGGCCAAGCGCCGGAAGCCAGGGTCTCGGGGGGCTAGTGGTGATATGGGCCTCAGCCCATACACTGGCCGATAAGCCTATTGGCAAAGGAGAAGAGAGAGTCCAGCCCACCAGTGGTCCTCCCATGACATCAGCTATCTTGGACACACCCGGGTACAGGAAGGACATGATAATGACCCCGCAGCCCCGGATGTGCGACAAGAAGAGGACCACTTAGCCTAAACCCTCTCTGATCCTTGCCATTATAAATAGAGGAGTGACCAACAGTAATAGGTATGTTCTATCAGACTTAAATACTCTCTGTATTTCTTCATATTCTCTCTCCTCTGCATAAAGCCCAATCTTCATCATCACGCCAGAGCGTCTACCCTCGGGTGACCCCGGGGGCTTTGTATTGCAGGATCTAGGTGAGAGATCCGTCGCGGGTTAGGATTCCAGCTCTCCCCGGACACCTTATACCGGGGCTGGTATCCCGGAGCTTACTGGTAGCATCAGTAATTTTTATGGTATATTGAACTATGTTGTAAACTACTGGACTGCTAGTTTATTTAATTGTAAAGATATATAATAATTAATATTCCGACTTTAAGTGCAAATAATGGACTTAATATTGGCCAAACTACCCAATGGTGATATGGGCTTTGGCCCATATCTAGGCTCCAGCCCATACAGTGGTCCGGTCCATATGACGTCAGCTAGAATGGCGCTATCCGGGCACAGAAAGGACATGAATATGACCTGTCCCCGGATAAGGACAAAAAGCAGGACCACTGCTTCTGGGTTGGATCCTCATCACCTCACATCTATAAATACAGCTTTGGACTTGTGGAGAAAGGTATGTTCTATCAGACTAAAACTCTCTCAATATATCCTTATTCTCTCTCCTATTCAAAACTCCTCTTTCATAATCACGCCGGAGTAGCTATCCTCGGGATACTCCGGGGCGTTGTTTTGCAGGCCTATTAGGTGAGAGCGCGCAGACCACAGACGTGATCTTCTCTGGACCGGTGACATCTGCTGTACTCCAGACTGGGACTGGAAGCTGGTAGCATCAGTTGGCACGCCCGGTAGGACCTCAAGTTCCCGGTTAAAAGTTGCGTCCATGCTGCACGGATTACCAAGTAAGAATCCTCCTCCGCCTGGAGATGAAGCGGACGGGGGGACGAAAACTAGAAGGGCCGCCCAACAATTGGGGCCCAGAAGCTAGCGGCGGATAAGGAACGAGCTCTCCGAGCCAAGGAGGCAGCGGCAGAGGAAAAGGCTGCAGCTGAGGAACGTCGACGACAGCGCTTGGCGTCGGAGAAGGCGAAAGGAAAGAAGACGACTCCAAAACGGACGTTGGCTGAGATGCAGCGCGAGAACAGAAAGCGACTGCGAGCTGCAAAAGAGACGGAGAAACAGCGGCAGTTCGGAGACCGTGAGGAGTCAGACGGTGATACGGATGATCTTGAAGTAAAAGAGGAACTAGGTAATCCGAAAGAAGACGACACGGAATAGGATGACGCCCAGAGTAGATAGGAGAAGGATTGATCTGTGCGAAGGGCTGGCCCAGAGGAGCGTGAATACCACGACTCCAGAGCCGGAGGAAGCATCCTGAGGACAAACATGCTGGAATATCAGCAGTTCCAGGCGTGGAAGGCGTCCCGCCAAGCCCCAGCCGGACCGGAGATGCCTCTTCCGGGACGACCGCAGGTATATGTCGACTTGGAGAACGATATAGGTCGGGCCAGGCAAGAGCAGGGGCAATATAACCCTCCGCCTAGAGGACAAAACCCACCTCCGGCCCAACCACAGACCAACCAGCAGCAGACAGTCGGACTGAATCCGGAAGTACCGCCATACTAGGGAGGGCAGCTCCAACAGACTTACGGAACGGCAGCTCCCGGAGGACCACCACAGCAGATGATGTTTGGAATGCCACCACCCGGAGAGGGATTCCCTGGTGGGTTCGGATTTCAGACGCCTTTTTGTCCAGACTCCATTGAAGATCGCCTGAACCGCCTCATCGGTCGGAATGGAGTTAGACCTCAGTCACCTTGGGTTCCGGAGGTATTGAACTTTAAATGGCCGGTCGGGACCAAGGCTCCAGATGGACTCCTGACCTATATATAGACGCCAAAAGCAGAAACAACACAGAAACCCAAAATCTCCAACTTTCCCCCAAATCCACACACCCATCAATTTTCTCCCAAATCATAGAAACACGAAAGGAGAGATCAAAACGCGTTCGATTGAGTTGATTTCACGGATCAAAACGCGTTTGATTGAGTTGATTTCACAGATCAAAACGCGATCGATTCTGCTAGGGGCATGGATTTGAATTTGAGGCAAAAAAGCTAAATTAAACCGTGGTTTAAACTAGGGGCATGGAGATCCAAAAAAAGGTGAGTTCCCGATTGAATTTAGTTTCGATCAGTTTCGATGTATACAATATTAATCTGATGCATCGAATCCTCGCTAATTGGAAAATGAAAAACTTTTTCAATGCATGTTTATGAAAAGGTGGTTGTTTAGGTTGATGTGTTTACGATGGTTGAAATCTGATGTCTTTAGGTTAGAAACAGGTGTGTTTGTTTTGAAAACTGTTGTATTTATAAATAGTGAAAAATAGGTTGTTTAGAATAGAAACTAGCATATTTAAAAATATGAATGATAAAGTGTTTAGTTTAAAAACTGATAACTTTTGTTTCTTGTATTAAAACTCATTTGTTAAAACTGAGAAGAAAGAGTCTACTGGTTGAAATCTGATGTCTTTAGGTTAGAAACAGGTGTGTTTGTTTTGAAAACTGTTGTATTTACAACTAGTGAAAAATGGGTTGTTTAGAATAGAAACTAGCATGTTTAAAAATATGAATGCTAAAGTGTTTAGTTTAAAACCGATGACTTTTGTTTCTTGTGTTAAAACTCTTTTGTTAAAACTGAGAAGAAAGAGTCTACTGGTTGTAATCTGATGTCTTTAGGTTAGAAACATGTGTGTTTGTTTTGAAAACTGTTGTATTTACTACTAGTGAAAAATGGGTTGTTTAGAATAGAAACTACCATGTTTAAAAATATGAATGCTAAAGTGTTTAGTTTAAAAACTGATGACTTTTGTTTCTTGTATTAAAATTCTTTTGTTAAAACTGAGAAGAAAGAGTCTATTGGTTGAAATCTGACGTCTTTAGGTTAGAAACAGGTGTTTTTGTTTAGAAAATTGTTGTATTTACAACTAATGAAAAATGGGTTGTTTAGAATAGAAACTAGCATGTTTAAAAATATGAATGCTGAAGTGTTTAGTTTAAAAACTGATGACTTTTATTTGTTAGCTGCTGCATTATTCAGTGAATATTAGATGAGTTTAAAAGTTTCAATGATTTTTTTAAAAAAATCTTCTTGTATTCAATGAGTGGTTCCAGCAACTTTGATAGTCTGTGGAAACAGTGGATTCGTATCCCAGCTGTAAAGATATTCATAGGGTTGCCTGCAGCTCCTGATGCAGCAGGATGTGGCTTTTATCCTTACAAAAGACATGTTATCTCGCAAATATGGAGGTGTAATGTTGTGGTCTAAATGCTACGATAATCAGACTTTGGCTACAGAAAAACAATCAAGATAGATGTCTAAACATCGGAAACTACTATGCATAATGTTCACAGCCTTGTTTCTTATGTGTAGTGAATTATGCGTTAGTAACTAAGCTTGAACTTATTTTCTAGTGGAAATATATAATGATGTTGCTCTCTTCAAATAAACGCTACAACAGAGATCATGACATTTTGAACAGAAACAATAGAGTCTTTAAATATGCAGCGAGACACCAGAATTTCATGAAAGTAGGATTCTACGAAATTGGCATTCCATATGTTAACTATATATTATCACAAATCATGGTAAATGTAACTCACACTACTACAAAATTGTGGCATTTAAGGCGGTTGGTCCTTCACGTTTCAAGGCAGAAGACAAATGCCTTCTCTGGTATTGTCTTAAAACCTGAAATAGCAGAGGCCTTCCGCCTTAAAAGCAGAGGCCTTCCGCCTTAAACGCGTCTTGCGAGTTCGCAAGGAAGCTCGTTGTGTTAAACAAAATCCTAGAAAGCGGAACAGCTTGCGAAGTCTCAAGTCAATTCTATTATAGCAAGCTGGATAGCTTGCGATGTCTCAAGTCCATTCTGCTCGGTAAAAAAAATGAGCTCTCCGGTCATTTTGGACCGGAGAGCTCCATATACATGAATAATTAATACTGCTCGTCTCAAAAAACTATATTGCGGAGTTCTTTCTATTAAAAAATACAGCAAAATCTTTGTACAAATCTAATACAATTTAAAACACTTCTACATTAAAACAACCGAAATCTCTGTACAAACCTAACACAATATTAGGCCTAAGAAACTACAGAACCTTTGGAAATTAAGCACAAATAATGATGGCTGAAATTGAGCAGAATCCTAATAATTTTGTTTGGTTAGATCTACTACAACGTACCATGGCATCACTGATTGGTAAAGTCACACAGTAGTGTTCCTGAAAGTTAAGCAAGTTGAGTGCCAGGATAGATATTGTAAACTATTAGCAGTAACTGTCTAGATGACAAAATATAGAGTACAACTGACCAGTTTCAAGAATAACATTACAATTTTATTGTTCAGACATATGCTTTATGCAGAATAGATGAAGCAGAATGTTGTGCAAGACAAAATTTAGGGAAATTAACAGCTGATGAAACATATCTTTCTTATACAGCTAGCAATCTCCCACTAGCGTCAGGCATACTGTTCTCGAGTTTAGCACATAGGAAAATTCTCTTCTACTCTCCTCATGGTTCAACTTACAAGCCAGAGAACACACGGGAACGGTGGGGAAAGACAAATTTAAAATCATTTGAATATACATTAATTTCTCTAAGTCAACGAACGCTAGAAAAAGCATGGTAAATGCAACATAAGCATGCAAAGGATAACTTGCCTGCATCATATGCCACTCCTCGAATTCATCAAACAATTCCAACCGCTCAATCCTGAAAATGAGAATGAATTAACAAAATCAAATCATGCAGCTGATAAAATAAGAAAAGTTCAAGCCAAATATAAGAATCAGACTTTAAGTTTTCATGAGATATTGAGATCGAAGATGGGTCATCAATATAATAATTTTAAAAGTGTGTCTTTATGCCTTCAAGAAAAGTTTATCATTTTTGTGTTTTTACGGAGACAGGAAAAGTTTATCATTCTGTATCCTTATGCCTTCAAGCATGCCTACACAAGTTAAACCCTCATTGTGAACATAAAACATCCCGTCTCATTGCCTAGGATCACCTTCGCTGTACAGACACAAGCTAAAATCAATGATCAACAAGTAACTAATTGCTTCCTATAGGTTATATGACTTGTATCACTTAAATTGTGCATATTTCTCACTATTTCTGAGGTAAATTCAATCTGAGGATATGCACTCTAAGCATTATTTTAGTTGACTGTGAAATATAGTTTCAATGTCGAAATATCAAAACTATAGTTCAGAAAATTGATATTCTAAAAGGTCTATCATCAATCAAGGAGAACGGAAAAAAAAATATCTCTAACAAAACTTCAACGAGTGATGACAGCTAAAAAAGTGTCACAAAGGCTACGTAATAGAAATAACCCGCATCTTTCTTGAACTTCAATAAAACCACTGTAAACTTTAAGCATTTCCCACGCAGCAGCTCTCTGAAAATTCATTAACAGTTTTTATGTCAGAATTATAAGGCACAAATTTTTACCCAAAAAAGGCAGTTTTCGGTTATATGAGATGTATTTCTAACAAGATGGAAAGCAAAGAAAACAGCCGATTGTCCAAAAGTCAAACTCATTTATCTATCTAAGTTCTACTAATGGAGGACTGAGTCAAGACAAGCCACAACTGAGTCGATAACAATATATCATCTGAATATAGCAAATTTCCATACTCTATCCCTACCAAGTATATGTGTCTGGTATCTTCAAGCACTTAAGTTGGGTCAACCATAAAGCTAAACCTAAAAGCTAAGATTTGGATTTAGCTACCACTTACATAAAGGATCAGACCAAATGAAAGGAGATATAACAAAAAGTGAAGTCAACATCGACATGAATTTAACCTTAAAAATCCATCAAATTCTATATAAAAATGAAGACCAAGAATCCAGAAAAGGGCAAAGTTGCTTACTAGGTTATTGTACTGCCTAGGATTAGCATCATCTGAGAAGCTGACGGAATTAACGTTGTGAAACCAAAAAATCGAAACACTGCTAAGCAATGTTCTTGGCCGGGATCAGGTTGTACGAGTTTAACAAACTCAGTTTTCTTTGAGAAGAACTCAAATATAACTGTGCTTCAACTGAGATCGATCCTTCAAGAGGAGACCAAAAGAAATCTGTTTTCTATGTTATGTTTTCCCTGCAAAAAACCACAGCCATATTAAATATCCAACGTGATAATCCAACCAATATATGAACAAGAAAGAAGCAATAATATGAGCAAACATAATTTCAATTGCCAAGAAAAAAAACGAAGAACCAAGATCATAACAAGTAATTTCTGTAACAAACCTTTCTCTATGACTAGATTGTTCCTGATCCACAGTAATTTCAGCCTTGGGGCCAAGATTCTTGAAATTAGAACATGAAAGAAGCAAAAATATGAGCAAACATAACAGGTAAGAAAGTAAAGTGCATTGCCAGTTAGGTATGAGCCAACATAATTTCAATTGCAATTGCCAGCAAACCATTTGTTGGTGAAAAAATTAGTCTCACCTCCAACAGCTGAACAAGGAGGACAAGACCGAATTCAGGATCCCTTGCTCCGGCAAGAAGCCTTCGATGCAGCAAAACATCTTCAGGTTTTCTCGCAGTATACTCCCTATGTAATACATAAAGCAAAAAAAATACATAAACTGCGAGATATACTCAAAAACACACTTCACCGAACAAAAAAGAAGAACGATTACTCGAAAACACGTGACAGTACGGGAAAGAAGAGCGGTACTGGGTCGGTGATGGCCAGGCCGAGCCAGTGACTGTCTCGTCGAGACTGTCCATACACTCCCAGAGCTCGTCAGAATCCATGGAGTTGATTTCCTGGGCTATTTCAAGATCGGGCTTCCATTGATTCCATGGATCCATGTTGCGCCCATCTCTATCCTGTCGCAGACGAACTCCGACGTGATGATCCTATCCCCGATGCGAGTGCCGCCTTCGACGATGCTGGTGAAGATGTCGACTTGCAGATTTGGGATAATTATTTTGGGGGAAGGGTTCACTTTTTGGGTGTTTACTTATCTTTTGGATAGAAACTTATATTTGTATCTAACCGAGAGGCACTTACGACTTCATAAGTAACTTTTATTTACGGCATATACATCTTCCGCCTTATATCTGATATTTACGCCTTAATTTTTTTTTAAATTGAATGAACGATTGTAACTTGCGAATTCGCAAGTTAGCTACAAGGCGGATGATAAAAAAATCAATGAAACGCCTTAAATTTGTGTCTTAAATGGAGGTCTTTGTAGTAGTGTCACTTTATGCTCAGACAGCCACACCCGAGCCTCCAACTTGTTTCACTTATACATCAACAACCCTCTTGAGAGATCAGTCTGTGATGCCGTGGAATGTGAACAAGTTGTTCGTCATTCGATTCCTTTGGCTGCATTATCATTAATTGTTACAACATTGAAATATCAGGTCTCAGGAAAAGTCAAAGATCTACCACAAAGAGAGCACTCAGCATCTTGGAACCACTACTTTCAATTTTGATGTGGTTTATAGTTTCGGGAAAATTGGATACTCTGTTTACTTTCAGTAGGATATCCTCTGTTTTTGTGCTGAGGTCATATATCTGGTTTGTTTTGGCCTATTAAACTGTAGTTTTACTCTTAGTAGTAAACCAGAGCTAATGTTATTAATTTTTAATTATTATTTTACCTTGTGTTGCTCCTATGGCACTAGTTTTACCTTGTGTTGCTCCTTTTCAAAGTCCTTTCAAAAACCTTCTAAAAACAGTTCTTAATGATTGATCACAACCATAATATTAACTGTTTAGTAGAAAACTGCCGGAAAACGGCGCCGGAGGACGGCGGTTCCGCGGGAAAATAAGGAAACCGCCGTCCTTCTACATTTCCGAACTCGTAAATGTTCATTGTCTAGCCGGATGGCTTGTTACACGGCGGTTGTGATGCAACCGCCGTGTAACTGCCATTTTTGGTCGGCGGTTGCGTTTAACCGCCGACCAGCCTACATTTCCGACACCGGAAATGGCTAGCCGGAACTTTCCCCGTTGACCGGCTTGACTTTGACGGTCAAGTCGACGGGGCAAAGTTCTGATCGGTGGAGTCAAGTCAAAAAGTCGTCCGGGTAAGTTTACGGTACCGTAAACTTGTCCGGATAATGGGAAAAATGGCCGGGCAGGATTTACGAACTCGGAAACGTAACCGGATGAGCTAAAACAGAATCTTATAAAACGAGAAACGGATCCTTTTGTTCTATCTACTCTATTCCATCTTTGTTTTGGGTTGAAGGACGCAGAGAATCTCCTAATATTTGGGCTCGCTGAATCCTAGGCCGCGATGAGGTAATCTCCCGCTAAATTTAGTATTGATGGGCGGATGTTTGTTAATTTCAAGCATGAATATGTATGTGTGTCCCTAATTTGCTTGAATAATATATGAACTTGCGTGTTGATTCCTAGTTATTAGTGTTTATGAAACCATATTGTATTTGATATGTTGTCAAGTAGCACGATGTAGATGAATGAATTCATTAATATTTGCTTAAATTTATGAAAATAGGTACACAAGTGTTATGGAACGTAGTAGGATTATTAGGGAGAATCGTCGGACCTCACCAGAGTATATGGGACTGGTTGAATATTTCATTGATGTTGCTTCTGATAATGCAAGATTAGAAAATCAGTCGGTCATGCGGTGCCCTTGTAAGGATTGCACTAACGATGTGTATTTAGGAGTTGAAGGTTTGCGTGAACATTTGATTGTTAGGGGTTTCCAAAATTCCTATACCACGTGGGTATGGCATGGGGAAGAACGTAGCACTGTTGTTGTTAATGAACCAATGGAGGTTGTAGGAGAAAATTCAATGGTTGGTAATTATGACGATAAATTGGATGACTTGGTAGATGATGTTGCCATGCATTTTTTTGGAAAACCAGAGGCGCTTGAAGCGATGTATAATGATAAGCAGACCCCTTTGTATGAGGGGTCAATCCACACTATTTTAAGCGCGACCTTATTGTTGATGAATTTAAAAGCCAAGCATGGGCTTTCAGATAAGGCATTAACAGAGGCGCTGGAGTTGATTAGACAGCTGCTTCCCACTGATAATTTATTGCCTGATAGGGCATATGCTGCCAAGAGGGTACTATGTCCAATGGGTATGGAACTTGAGAAAATTCATGTTTGTCCTAATGATTGTATGTTGTTTAGAGGGGAAGATGAGATGAAATTGGAAAATTGTAGCGTTTGTGGCGAGTCACGATACAAAGCTGTGAAACAAAAAGTGGACGTGGGAGGAGATGTTGTTAAGGAAACCAATAAACGTGTTCCCGCGAAGGTCATGTGGTATCTCCCCATTATACCTAGGCTTCAAAGGTTGTTTGCTAACAAGGAAGAAGCTAAGAACTTGACATGGCATGCAGATAGAGAGAAGGTTGAAGATGATGATGTGATTGCACACTGTTCAGATGGTGATCAGTGGAAGAAAATTGATGAATTGTATCCTGAATTTGGGAAGGAAGCTCGGAATGTAAGGTTGGGTTTATCCACTGATGGTATGAATCCGTATGGAGATTTGAGTAGTACACACAGTTCTTGGCCTGTGATGGTTGTTATTTACAATCTACCATCGTGGTTGACCATGAAGAGGAAATATGTTATGTTGTCGTTGATGATAGCAGGGCCAAAGCAGCCTGGTAATGACATTGATGTGTTCCTAGAACCTTTAGTTGACGACCTTCAGAAACTGTGGTTCGGAGAGAATTGGACGTGGGATGAATATCGGCAGGAATGGTTTAAGTTGAAAGGAATGTTGTTCTGTACTGTGAACGATTTCCCTGCACTTGGTAATCTAGCTGGTTATTCAGTCAAAGGTCATCTAGCTTGTCCTGTTTGTGAGGAGAATACTAGTTTCTCTCAATTAAAACACGGGAGAAAAACTGTTTATCAAGGACATCGTCGTTTCTTACCATGCAGTCACGAGTTCCGTAAGGCTAAGAACTGGTTTAATGGGAAGGAAGAGAATGCACCGCCCCCCCTCCTATCAGTGGCGAGGAGGTATTCGAGAAAATCAAGGATATTGAAAATGATTTTGGGAAAAACCGTAGGAAGATGCCTCTCCCCGGCCCTTGGAAGAAACGATCCATTTTCTTTGACTTACAATATTGGAAGCACTTGGCTGTCAGACATTGTTTAGATGTAATGCACATTGAGAAGAATGTCTGCGATAGTTTGCTTGGTACGCTGCTGAATATTCCAGGAAAAAGCAAAGATGGACTTCAAGCACGTAAAGACTTGGACAGAATGGGTATTAGAAAGGAACTGGTTCCTGTAATCGAGAATGGGAACACTTTCTTGCCTCCAGCTTGCTACAATATGTCGTCAGCTGAGAAGAAAAAATATTTGCAGTGCCTGAAAGATTTGAAGGTACCCTCTAATTTTTCCTCAAACATTGGTAACTGTGTCAATGTTAACGATCAAAAATTGATAGGGTTAAAATCCGGATAGTGTTTCAGAACTCGGAAATCTACCCGGAACTATACTTCAACACATTTTCACCATCATATTTGCCTCTTTATCTAAACAAAATGCATGTACAAAATAAGCGCCAATAGATTGAAGCACTAAAATCTTTAAAATCGACCAAATTTACATCCATATGAATAACGTACTAGGATAAATTAGTTTCACAAACGAAAAGAACAAATTCGATGTTTAACAAGAACAAATTCGATGTTTAACTAGAATAGAACAAATTATTAACTAGAAACAATGCCCTACTCTCCAGTCGCCCTACTGCTGGATGGTCCCCCGGCCGCATCTTCTTCACTTGAGGATGGGAGATGACCAAAATCCGGCTCATTCAATTCCGGGCTAAGTTGGAGATCAAGTCCCTTCCGATCAATGTAAGCCCTTTGTTCGGCCCGGAGCATTGCTACTTCTTCTTTAGCCTTGTCGACTTGTCCGGTGAAGCATTCCCACATTTTTGAGAGCTTACGCATCCACCGGCCCTCCTCACCTACAAAACAAACAAATGATTAGCTTTCGAATACAAAAGCATTTTCACATGCGAAACTAAACAATAAAGGGAAAACATATATTCACTTACTTGTACCCGATGAGCTCGCACCTCTGGCTTCTAGTTTTCTTCGCCTCGCAACTCTTCCTGCTGCGCCCGGAGCTAAGGCCTTCAAGACGTACCTTTGAGTTTCTTTATCCAGTGCAAAACCCTTATGATCAAACCAATCACCATCGTAGTACTCTAGAGGCTCAGGACGATCAACAACACCTCCACCTTGCTTCTTAATCAACTCAGTGAAAAGTCCGGCATATGGAAACCATTGCCTCGACCCTCTCCCCACCTTGAACATGTATTCAACTATCGAGTGTCCAGGATTTATTTTCAACCCTTCCATCAAGTAATAGAAGAGCAGAACACGTCCACAACTAGGTTCACAACTATGACCCCCCGATGGATACACATTCAGACAAACCCAGTCAAATACAATCCTCTGCTCAACCGTAAGCTCCTCAACATTAAAATCACCTGGACAACTACCCGCCCCCTGACAAGTAGTTTTGAAGTACTTACGTCCCATTGATTCAAGGTCTAAGGGTTGGTTTGGCCCGGTTTCAGGAAACTTGTTGAAATTATAAATCTCATAAGGGCCTTCTGGGTGGTTAGGGCGCAAGTATGAGTTATCAACATAAGGGCAGCCTAGGACCTCATTTATATGAAACTTAGTGACATTAATCAGTTTACCATTCACCTTAGTGCACATGTTATTCGACTCATACTCTCCTAAATTTGCATAAAATTGCACAACCTCATCTTGATGGCATGGGGATTCAAGCAAGAGCAATTTATCTAAATAACTAGGCTGAAAATGAGCAACCAAATACCCCATATGCAAAGTGTCAATAGAGGTAGGGCTAATCACCTTGGTGGTGTGTGTTTTCCGCCCACACTATTCCACATAGTTGGCCTCCGCCCTACGATTGAAGAAATTCCGACTTGCCGATGCTTCAGGGGGCCTATCATGGCCTCTTTGCCGCTTCGTCTTCCTCGATTTGGCCTTGCTTAATCGGCTCCCACCCACGTGTTCTTCGGCTCTTGGAGGTGACTCTCCTTCCTCCTCGGAAGAGGACGAGTAGTGCACCTCTTGTTGTCGTTGGATTTCCGCAACTTGCTTGCCTGTGGAAGGATTTTTAGTCCTAACCATGGTGAGAGATTGGACTGAAAATTTTGGAGAGGGGCGGACTGGTTTGGGGATGAACTTGGGGAGGGTTTGCAGATTTGGGGAAAAAAACCCGTCTGCCCCTTTTATAATAAACACTTCCGGCTAGGTTTTACGAACTCGGAAACCTAGCCGGGTGAGGTTAATTTTTTTTGCCTTATCCGGCTAACTTCACGGTTTCGGAAACATGGCCGGTCAGTACAAAAATCAGAATAACTAACACTTAGACTATTTTCTTAGCTAGTCCTCTACCCATTCTCAACATTAGTTCCGAAAATTTCACTTTCCTCCCACCCATTTACTCTCTTCCACCAACAAAATCTTCTTCTCCAACCACCAAGAACACCATTACTCACATTGGCCCCATTTCTTGAGTTCTAGAACAAGAAAGTAGCTTCTTTGTCCATACTATTAGGGTTTTTATTCTACTTGAAAAGGTATTTCTTCAATTGTATAATCAATGTTGTTTATTGGCTAATTTGTCTTATTTGTTCATGGGCTTTGCTTAATTATTACTACAAACTAGTTTTGTTTTATGGGCTACATTCTTGATTAATCAATTGGGATTATGGGCTATATTCTTGATTAGTCTTGATGGTCACTAGTTATGTTACTACTAATTTAGGGTTAAGTATGTCATATATGTATGCACTAATTTAATTACAAAGAATTAAGGGTGAAGCATGTGATAGGCAATTTATATTAGTCTAATAGGATCCTAATTAAACCCTACTTACCATTAGTCTAATAGGATAATAATAGGATTATTAAAGTGACTACTTACCATTAATTTAGCATATAATTATTCTTTCTTGATAGTGAGGTTATTTAATATATGTAAACTATTTTTTTTTGAGGAGTTATGGCACCACCTAAGAAGAAGGTAGTAGGAATCCCCAAAAGCTCTAAAACGCCTAGCACCGCGGGAGGTGTTAAAAAAAAGGTGGTGAGGCGTCCTAGGACATATTGTGCCGTCTTACAAAAAAGGATGAAGAAGGGGATTTTGACGGACATGACGTTCAACGATGGTGGGGAACCAATATCGGAAGAGTATTATTTATGGAAGAGTTGGGTTGGTAAAATTGGTCGAACTCGTGTGGACATAAAGTATGAATCTTGGCACGAGGTCCCCGACAAGGAGAAGACTAAATTATGGGAGGAGTGTTTGGTAAGTTTCTACCTTCATTTAAGGTTTTTTTTTTTTTGTACACATGAATGAGATTTTATCCAAATTTTCTTATAACCTTATGTAGGTACCATTCAAAATTGTTGCCCCAAATATGGAGAAACTTTTTGACACAACCATGTTTCGCTTGAGTAAGGCGGCACGGGATCATAGAGCAATGTTGTCTAAACATTACATTTATGGAGATTTTAAGGATGAGGACCCTTGGGTGGCCTACACCGATATTCTACAAGAAAGTTGGGCAATATTCAAAGCACGCACCTTGGAGAATGACCGACTAGTAAGATTAATTCCTACCATTCTAGTATTACTCCTTCGTTCACATAACTTAAATTCATTTATGTGTTAGGGTGTGAGGTTGACGAATAGCACCAATGCGAAAGCTAATACGACACCTCACACAATGAGTAGGGAGGGCTATACTATAAGACTAATGAAACATGCAAACAAGAAACAAGAAGATGAGGTGCAAGAGAAAATGGATAGTGGGATGACGGAAGAGGAAGCGCGAGAGAGCACCGAGGTGGTTAATCCTAAAGAATTCGATAAACTCACTAGCTTCTTGATTGGTCGACAAGATAGCAAAGGCGAATACACACACGAGGGAAACAAGAAGTTGATAAAAGATATTGTAAGTTGTTTCTTTGAATATATTGAGCTAATATTATTACAAATATTATTCCTATCTATTTTTCTTTCTACCATATATTTTTTTTCTATTAAATGATAGGATGGTGTCAAAGAGAAAATTGCCTCGGGAGAATTCGTTCCCACACAAGACGATGACATCCTTTGTAAGGCGACGGAACGGAAGGAACACCCCGGTAGAGTTCGTGGATATGCATCACATGTGGTGAAGAGAGATCTCATCGGCAAACCAAAATCTTCTAAACCACCAAGACATACCAAGTACAACAAGTTGCAAGAGGAACTTGGAGATACAAAAAAAGAGCTCGGTGATACCAAGAAGGAGCTTGATGAGGCCGTGAAGAATATGATGAAAAGGGACATAGCTCTCCGCATAATAGCCAAGCAAATGGGCGCAATTCTCCCACCAAATTTGAATGATCTAAGCGACGATTGGGAACCTCCTTCATGTGGTTCACGTCACTCACCCGATGTTTGTGAGGTGCAAGGCAATCCACCATCGCCACAACCAAATCCACCATCGCCACAACCAAATATATGTGATGATAACTTAAACCGACCAAAAAAGGTAAACACACTAACTCACTTTTCGATCGCATTCTTATTCAAATTCTATATTCGTTCTCTTAATAGTCTTAGCATGTTTACCTCGCCTTACTTTAAAAATGGAATCCACTATTTTAATTAGGTCAAGGTCGATGTCACATATCCATGCAAATTATATATCGATGGTGGAGTGAGGAAGCCTACTATGCATGTTGCAAATGGAATTTTCAATGAGTCGGCGAAGATGCATGGCGACGTTAAAATTGCAACCGGTTTGGGGGAGGTTTGCTTGAAAAAAGCTTTGGTTTCAACCGCTCGAATTCCCATACCCAAAGACCCGTGTAAGGTTGTTGGACCGGCGGAAGATATGTATTTACTTTGGCCTCGTAGGCTAATTGTTGTCGAGAGTTTAGGAGAGACTCAACCCGCTAGCCTATACAACCCAATTACGAGCGTTGCACGCAAGGTTGAGCCAAAAATTACAAAAACAATTCCCCAACCCTTGACCGCCCCAAAGACCGCCCCAAAAGATGTTGTAGTTAAATCTATGACACCGCCTATGAAGGTGTTGTATGATAAATTGTCTACACATTGCAAATTTGGATACTACGAATTCCCGGCTCCAACGGAATTATTTGGTGGTATTGGAAGGCAAATTGTAATGTGTTGGGGTGATTTTGAAGATCTATGGAAGGGTGACAAGGTAACCGAGCCCCTAATGTCCTTATTCCAACTGTAAGTAATTTTAATGTCGAGACTATATTATCTTGTGTGTTTTCAACCGCCGTTCTCCCCGTTGTTTTAACCATTCATATTTTTTTTCTTAAGTTTCTTGAATCAATTAGTTCAAAAACGGTTGAAGCCATGGATAGGCTTCCTATGCCCTGAGCGAATCCAAGAATTAGGTCATACTGATGCAGAGCGATTAAGTTACATGAGAGAGGCTCTCGGTGTGGAGGACAAATTATTCTTCCTAGCACCACTCATTTCCGGGTAAGCATTTCATATTAACTAATTCTATACATTATTATCTCATGTTAACTTTTATGTTGTCATTATTGACAAATGGATATGCATTTTTTATTTAGTAAACATTGGACCTTGGTTTTGATCCACAAAAAAACCAAAGAAGTTTATTGGATAGATCCTCTCCATCGTCCGCCAATCCCGTCTTTCGAACACCTCCTTAGACAAGCTTTGAATCATGTCAATCCCTCTAGGAGAGAGTTTGGAATGACTGAGATCAAGGTACTCTACACGTTTCTCCCTCATTAATAACACTAGTATTATCGACATCGATCGATTGTATTTAACAATGTGATCTTCCTTTTGTGTTAAAGTACAAGAGACAAGTTAGCAGCTGGGAATGCGGGTACTACGTTATGTTGTATGAGCTCAAATTGGTAGCGGGACTTAACGAATTCGACCAAGACCTTGAGCCCGTAAGTTCCAAATCTATAAGGCATCTACCTTACACATATTCATATGTTTGCGTCATATATTGAATTGTGTATGCTAATGCACAGATTTTCGAAGAGGATACAAGCCCCTACTCACCCGAAGACCTTAATCGACCGAGGAGTACTATTGCATCAATTGTCGTAACTTCGTATGCACATGCTCTAGTTCAAAATTGACACATTATGTATTATTGGCAATTGTTGTATTTAGCGCATTCAAGTGATTTATTACATTATACATTCATTCGTAATACATCACAACCATTTGAAACATATAATTCTTCACTAGCGCCATTTAAATACTTTCTATTTTGTATTCAAAAGCCGAAATAAATAAAAATCAGATTTTAAAGAATTATCCGGGCCACTTTTACGACATCTGAAATCCTGGCCGGACAGTTCAAATTACTTCCGGCTAGGTTTCCGGTTTCGGAATTCTGGCCGGACGAAATTGGCTTCTTTTCACCCATTTTCCCGAACGTTTCCCTGGCAGGCGTCCGGTTAAGTAAACACTTCAGTCCGGCTAACTTTTCGGTACCGTAATCCTATCCGGAACTAGATATTTTCCGCCACCGTTTCACGGTGGCCGGATTACTGCCGCCGCCGGAAAATCTCCCGGCTTACCGTCCGGGTGCGCAAAAAACTCCTTCCGGCTAACCGTTCGGCCCGTAATGGCCGGGGTAGCCTCCTGCTAGCAGCAGGTGTTTACGAGTCCGGAAATGTACCCATCCGGGTAAGTTTCCGAACTCGTAAACCTTACTCGGCGGTTTCAACCGCCGAGTAACGGTGGCGCCAATTGGACGGCGCCACCATGGACGGCGGTCAAAACCGCCGTCCAACCGGGACGGAACCGCCGTGTTCCGTCCCGTTTTCCACTAGTGTGGCTTGGTTTGTGACATGCCCTGTACTGTTTATTGTGTCCACAGTTTATGAAAAGTATCGAGGTCCTCTTGAAAATGTCAGGAAGGGAGGATTGGTACAAACTCTATATCCTATATAGGAATGCTTACCTTTGTGATATGATAAATTTTTTTTATCAAAACATCAAAATGATTGTCTATTTAAAAGCATTTACCAACAAAATATGAAGATTCAGTTGACTTGCTTATGTTGCCTGGTAAGATAATTTTGGGATACAGACACTGGTATTCTATATAGAAATTCTTACCTTTATGCTCTTGGTTCACATTGTGTATTATTCTTGGTAACATTACAACTACGGTTTTTCAATGTGTTCTTGGTTTTGGTTTTGTTTGTCATTATTGATGTCAAGAAAGTGCAAACTTTTAATCAGCTGCCTTTTTGCATCCCATATTCTTCTTTCAAGAATAAGCTCAGGAGCATGAACTTCAGGTATTATTTCGAATTCCACTGTGAACCTTTTCAAATTTATATTTTTAGTTGACGCTTTTCTGTACAAATGGAAATCTCCATGAGCTTATGGTATTCCACGTGTTCACTAGACGTTGCAAGACAGCAGTAGTTTTCCTCATTTATTGAGTGTTAAAATATTTGAAAATTACTGATTCATTTGACTTTGATAATTGTACTAAAGGTTCGATATTTGTTTGGATTAGCAGCAGTGGTTGTTTTTGTTAATTGAAAAATTCAGCTTCCCAGAGTTTTCCTTGAAATATTAAAAGACTTTTTATTAGTTTTGTTAATACTTCTATAGCTTTCCTTGAAATATTAAAAGACTTTTTATCAGTTTGTTGAATACTTCGTGATACTCTTTCCAATATCTATTGTGATTTACGTATGTTGAATAAACGTATAGTAAAACCCATCCTGCTATTTTGAGACCTCACTCTCTTCTCATGAAAATAGAAGCATTAAAATCGTTCCAATGGCATAGTGTTGTTGAAAGGACTAAGTTAAATTATTACTATTTCATGCAACTTTCATATAATTAAAAAACTGAAATGACCAAGAATGGATTATGTCAAAGCAGCTTCATCACTCAGATTTGAAATTTGAACTACTTTCATCATATTTCAAATGATTATATTTCCAGTTGATGTTGTTTCGTTTTCTGCTTAGATACTTCATCTTGAGTTGTTTTTTTCAACTTTTCACTGTGATGTTTCTCTTCACCTTCTACACGAACAAATATGATTAAGTGGAACTCTGATCTTGCCTCATACTGATTTGGTTATATTATCAATAAGATTTTAAAGCAGTTCTTTTAATGATTTTAATTCATTTTTGCACAGTCCTAGCTACTGTGATGATCGCTTCATGGGGAGATTTGTTGATGCAGGTCTAATCATGAATCTGATCTTTGGTCGAAAGATCTATTCAGATACTTCAGTCCTTAAGGGGGGAAGCAATCTAATCATGGAATATTGCGTCGTCGGTCTTTGTGCAAATTTAATGTGGCATAAGTTTAGAGAAAGCAACAATAAAGCAACAAATTATGCTAACATATGCTTTCACTTTGTCATTTTGGAATGTATTCAAAGTCTACATGTTGTAACAGACAAAAGGTATTAGGGTTAAGGTTCCTTTATGTTTTAGTGCTAAACAACCGAACATTGTTCATTTTTAGTTTGATGGTAAGTGACTAAAATGAAAGTGATTTCTTAATTTCCAAGGTACTGTATTCCATTGATGCTAACTTAGTTTCAAAGTGCTGATATGTGTATTCCATTGAAACACTTATAATTATTCACATTTCTTCTTTGCATATACTTATTTTCTCATTTTAGAATCGTAGATAATAGCCTTGGATATTTGTTGGTGTAGATATATCATTAAATAGTAATTATTATTATATCAATACCCGACTTATAATCACAAAGAATGCATAATATACATACATGCCAAAGATGAGTAGCATGTGGTTTGATGGCAAACATGTTCATCATGTTTCAATTTTGGCATGTATGAGAATGGTTTATTTATAAGGGGGTTTGTTGAACTTTATTAAATATTGTGAAACTACACCATTGTATATTCAACTCAAATATTATTTTTATTAAAAATATATTGTATTTTCAAGTAAAAGTATTATTTATTTTAAATGTTACGGAACTACCATTATAAATTTCAAATTAAATTTTATATATGTAATTATAAATTAGAAATTTATATGCTATGTAACATGGATAATTTATAATTAAATCGTCAAAACATTAAAAATATTTTTCAAATTCTATAAATTTTGTATGCACGTATTGTTGATGAATAAAATTATTTATTTTTAATGTATATAAAAACAATATATAAGTAGGCATCCGTGCATCGGCACGGGTATCATACTAGTTTTACCTTGTGTTGCTCTTATGGCTTGGTTTTTGACATTCTCTGTACTATTTATTGTGCCCACAACTTATGAAAAGTACAGAGGTCCTCTTGGAAATGTCAGAAAGAGATTATTGGTACAAACTCTATATTCTATATAGGAATGCTTACCTTTGTGGTATATGTGAAAGTTGTACTTGAGAGGTTTGGGCATGTTCCTAAAAATAATTACGTGCACTATTCATCAGGTTTCAATGGGCTATGGAACAGTTACAGCTTGTGCATTAATAAGTTTAGGACATTACTTTATCTCACCTGTATTTTATTAGTTACATCTTGTATTTTAAACGTTTTTGTATCAAATTTGTATTTTTGATTTATTTTTTTAAAAAATAAACATTGAAAACATAATTTAAGAAATTCATGGTCATAATTACTATAGAATTCCCCTAATATGGGTCGTTATCTCATCCTAATTAATATTCATCATGATGGTAATTATCTTAATCCTAATTACATCATTCATCCATAACCCATTCCCGGAGAACCGCCGGAATGTCTGACCGCCGGAATTTGTCTGGCCGGTCGGACCCATCGCATGAAATTTCACCCTTCGGAATATCCGCTACCCGGAATCCCAATTTCACTCAAGAACAATCTTCAAGATTGGGGAAAGAGAAGATTTATATGGAGTTTTAAATTTCGGAATATGAGATTTGTTGAAGAAAAAGATGATTGGGTTCAGAAGAAGGAGATGAGATTTCTTTATGCAAAAAACATATGTTGAGAGAAAAATGTGAGATTTTGATCGGAATCCGTCTATAGAGCCGCTAGAAAAAGCTTGTGGAAGATGCGCGGACTGGCTTGTTAGCAGACAAGGTGTGGGTAACTTACTAGCAAGATGGAGGTGGTTGGTTTGCTAGCATATCAGAAGTGCTTGGCTTGCTAGCAGAGCATCTGTGGTGGGCTTGCTAGCAAAGCAGTGGTAGTCACTTTGCTTACATACCTTGGTGGTTTCTATGCTAGTATACCATGGGAAAGTGGTTTTATAGCAAGCTAATGGTGGCTTCCATGCTAGTATAGCAGTGGTGGCTTCGGTGCTAGTGATGGATGTTTGGACTACACGCTTGATCACGAACCCAACTCACGAACCGATCTGCAAGACAAAGCCCTGGGGTGGCCCAGGGGTAGAACATCCGATGCTTAAATCAGTGAAAGCTTAGAGAAGTTTATAAGCGTAAGGTGGGGTATGAGATAATAGATAGAGAGGTCTACCAAACATTTGGTATTTATAGGGCTACAAGTCGTAGATTGGTAAGATATGGAATTATGGTAAGTATACAACTCTTATGGAGATAACAATTTTTATTACCATGTTTAGAGGAAGTGTATTCCTTTTAGGACATTCAGTATATTCGCATTCCTTATAAGGATTTGGGCCGATGGACCCGTGGATCCATCTCCCGCGTAACTTGGGCCCTGGTGCGAGACTGAACGAGACCCTAAAATGTGAACCCTGAACTTATCATTAGCCCCAAGGTAGATCTTCATAATTTCGAGGTCTCCTCTAAAAGGCATGATGAGAGGCTTGTTACTCGAGGGTAAGGCCAATAACCCGAGGGAGATAACTTGGAGTATTAAGCTCGATGCATCCTCTTGGATCGACCACTCAGGCTGACTCTTCTGAATATCTATCTTTAAGTTGTTTCGCATTCCATCAAGACACACGGACGGCTGAGTTTAATTCCTTTTTCTATCAAAAGCTAAATACTCGTGTCGTGTATTTGTTTCGTGGTGCTGGTGGTTTGTCCCACGTCTCTCCACTTGCTTACATCGGAACACGGATCAAGGTAATTACTCGCTTTAATGCTGTTTAATTTGGGTTATATCTCCCAAATAATTTCTTTCGTCTTCTTCAATTTTGATCTTTTCATCCAAGTGCAGAGGACGTCTTCATCTTACATTTTTCCGAAAGCCCCAAATTTCTTGTTCAGTTTCAATCAAATCAGTAATTTTTCGGATTTTCTTCTTGATCTCTGTCTGTATTTTTGATTCCATTCCTTTACTCCTCGTATATTCCCTCCATCCTCTCTGTAATCATGTCTAGTAGTAGTGAAACTATTTCCATCCCCCGACATGATAGTAGAGAGGATGATAACACCGTGGCTAAGGAGATTAGCTCTAATGACCACGGTAGAGCAGAGATAGCTAGTGAGAAGAAACCTATGGAGTTGAAGAGGAAACGTTCGTGTAAGGAGATGAATTTGGTGATGGCGGCGTGGCGGGGCCAAATAGAAACGGAAGCCTCTATGGTGGCGCATACGCTGGAAGGTCTGCAGCCGCCGGCCAGTGATGAGGGTAGTAACAAGATGTCTGTGAAGGATCAGAAAGCTCGTGCAATGGCTCGAGAGTTTGTGACTGACTGCCGGTATTCCATCCCCATTGACTGCGATCTTATGTATGGAGAGGATGGCTTGTCTGCTTTAGAGCTAGTCACTCCTATCTGAGGGTTGATATATGATAGATTTATATAACAAAAGCTTGCCTTTCCTTTTCCTCCGTCTTTGATTGACTTCTTAAGCCACTACCAAGTGCATCCAGAGCAGTTTCATGCCAATGTGATAGTAGTGATGATGGCATTGATGACCTGGTGCGTTCGCGAGGGTTATAGCCCCAGTTTTGAACTGTTGTGGAGCTTATATAAGGTAGCCGTAGCTAAAGAGGTGGTGACTTTGACACCCCGGGGAGGCAAACCGTTCGAGCTTGCCCCCAAGAATGAAAATTGGAGCAAGATAAAGCTGACCTTTGATCGGACAAAGTACCTTGTGCCCCACTGGAATTCCGCCATTAAGAATGAGTCCAAGAATGACTTTAGAGTTTCTCGTCATCTGTCTGAGATTGCACAAAAGCTTGTAAGCCAGAAGATAAAGCTCGAGAACGGCAGGTTCGTGCCAGGAGACCATCAAACAGGCTGGTTATGGCCTATTCAGACCTTCAAATGGTTAGATGAGACACCGGGGCAGACCCTTGATAATGGCAGTTAATTGAAGAGTGCCTATTTGACCAGCCCGGAGATGGTTTGGAAATCGAGTGGTATGAGTCCACTGTAATGAATAAGCAAGAACCTATTGCAGTGGTTAGGACAGCTCGGGCTCGAAGGATCATGAAGGAGCGAGAGGCTCGAGATCAAGTACCTCCAAAGGGGTCCATAGAGCCCTCAAACGAGGAAAGTTGGGGTTTCATGATAGATGCTTGGCGTACTTTGAGAAGGTTATATCGAGGTCCAAGGGAGTCTGCCCAATTGTTGTGGAACCCATTGTTGTGCCAATAGCACGAGATCCATCAGAAGAAGAGGATGATGAGGAGGCTTTGTCTCGAGGTCCGAGAAAAGAGGCACTTGATGTGTCTACTTCTCCACAATCAGCCAGCACAGGTGAGTTTTGGTGCACCATATTTGGTGATAAAGAGGGTGATGATTCGGTGACGTCTTTTGTTGTAAGGAAATTCTGGTTGAGGGTAGATTTCCTTTATATGTGTATATATAACTTGTACTTGTAGTTTTCTGTTCTGCCTCTAATATGTTAACTCTTGTTGTGCAGTGTCTTCCCCCGTCGATGTTCTTGACATTGTCGGTGGGCTCGAGTTGTTAGCTCAGCAGCGAGCAAAGGAGAAAGAGGAGGAAACAAAGAAGAGAAAAGAGTTGGAGTCTTCTGAGGGACCAATGGTATGGAGGAGAGAGCCTTCAAGAAGCAGAGGATTGGCCTCGAGCCTTTAGGTCGGTTCGAGGAGTATATCTCCGAGCCAGGTAGTATGGCTTTGGTGAATTCTGGGTCCGAGAAGTATCAGGAATTTCCAGAAATTACTCAGGTATGCGATCCAACCTTCTTTTACTATTTTCTTCTTGCGAGACTAGTTTGAAACTTATGACTCGCGTATTTTGACAGGTCTTGTCTGACTCCCGTAGAGGTGTTGCGGCCATTGAAAGCCGATTGATGTATATGTATGGATTAGTTAAGGCGCTTTATTTTGATGTCAGGCTTTGGAGGGCGCGGCCAATGAGAAGTCGGTGGAAGTGGAACAGCTAAAGGCCCAAATTTCTGAACAATCCAGTGGATCCCCTGAGCTGATTGAACAGCTCCGTGGTGAGGTGGCTAAGGAGTGAGAAGGAGGCTCTTGCAAAAGAGAAGAAAGCCTTGGCTGATGATCAATTAGCTTGGGAGATAGCTCTTCTAGATATGAGCCGGGTGATTGCTGATCTGAAGAATGAGAAGGAGTTGTATGCTGATCCCACGAGGCAGAAACACGTGCTCCAACTGATGTACGAGCTTAGCGTTAATAGCCCCGAGATGAAAGAGCTCAAGGATACTTGCAACAAACTCTTCCATCGGGCCCAACTTCTGAGATGTGGAAGTCTCTTCAAATATTCCTTGTCATGGAGAAAGATAAGGAACTACTGGCTCCCTTCTACAACTGGCCAACTACTGGTCAAGGGTTGAAGGAATTGGAGGAAGGGCTTCATCGAGTAAGAGGTTTCCGGATGGGCTTAATGAAGAGCCGGTTGACAGGGTGGTGACCTTCGATGACCTCAAGGAGAGGATTTTGGCCATGTATCCTAATCTGTCCTTCCTGGTGGTCGAGGCTATGGAGGAGGCGCCACCGGCAAACCAGATCCAAAATCTGCGGCCCGACCATGTAATCCCCTAGAGCCTTAACTCTTTTAGGGGATTTTATTTATTTCTTTGCCTTTTCTATGCCTTCTTGTAATCCGAACAACATATTTCTCAATATATTGACTTCTTTATTCTTCCTTATGTCAGTGTTGTACTGTATCTTTTGTTTGCTAGCAGTGTAGGTATAAGGCTCTTTCTCAAAGTACGAGGATCTAGAAGTGGAGAAAGAAGACCTAACAGGATTTACAAGCAAGGTCTGAGAAGAAGGAGTTTCGCTTCGCCAACAGCTTAAAGAGTACCTGAAGAGGGGGACCGAGCTGAGGAGACAGCTGGATGAACTCCAAGGGAAGTATACCAATCTTTAGGCTGCCAAGGACGAGTTGCAAGAAGCCAACCGGGACCTTACTCGGGAGTTGAAGAAGGCAGTAAGCAATTGGAAACAAGCTAATGCCGAGAGCCATAATAAGGATCACCATATAAGCACTCTTCAAAACGAAACTTATGATGTCAACCATAAGTTCACCGTTGCTAAAGATGATCTAGAGCAATGTAAGGTAGAGCTGACTGCTTATAAGGCCTGAATGCTCAGGGTGCATTCTCCACACCTCCAGTAGCTGCTTAATCTTCAACTCATTGCCAAGAGGGGAGAGACGTAAATCTTCCTCGGCCCCGAGCTCGAGGCAAATGGTAAGAAATGATGCCCAATATCTTGGGCCTCGTGGGCGAGGACGAGGAGGGCCTCGAGAAGTTCCCGATCCTATTTCAGGGACACTACATGGAAGGGGGAGAGGAGAGTCTCTCATATCTTCAAATCTGAGGCAAGTGTCAGAAGAATTTAATAATCGGTGTCGTGGCCTCCGAGGTGTTCGAGGATGTACCTCTTCTTCCTCCCGTAGTCGAGGGCGTACCTCAACGTTCAGGAACCTTTTTGATAGGTAGGAAGTATTTTGATGTATTAACATCGTATATTATGGTATATTAACACTGTTATAGACTTTTTTTTGAAGACTTTAATTTATCCTCGAGAATATTGATTTTCAAACTGTTAGAGTCTGAATTTACTTATATTAGATAAGCATCAACCGTGTACTTTGTTAAGTACACCGTCCGGGATGTTCTCAAGAATATTGATATTCAGACTTTTAGAGTCCAACATCTCAAGAATATTTATATTAGATATGCATCAATCATATACTTATTAGAAACATATCATCTTGAGTTATTTATTTTTACCTAAGGTGATTGTCGTTCGAACACGTGGTCCAAATAGCCTATATTAGATAGCTATTAATCATACACTTATTAGAATCGTATTGACTAAGGTAGCAATCGTGCTTATGGTTTAAAAGGCATCATGTCTCTTTAGTTAGAGGGATAACAACTGCTCAAAAAATAAAATAAGATGGTTCTAAAGTAATGACATAGTTCTTCGAGCTCGGGGCTCGGTAAATTATAAAACATCCTTGATTTTAAAGCTCAAGTATAAAAAGAGAGATAGAAAGAAGCTTGGCCCTTAGGCCATATTGAATTAGCTTCTCCTTTTCTGGAAAAGGCCTACTTTGTTATAAGCTCTATGGTACCTATGGAGGTAGGGTGCCATCATCATGGTGTGTAGATGCTCTCCTTCGCGAGTCTACAAGAGGTAGAGTCCCCCTGGAAGGGCCTTGAAGATTTGATACGGAACTTTAGGTTTTGACTTCAATGCTCCTTTCAAATGTTTCTTGCACCACGGCCCTACTAGCATTATCATGTCTCCTTTTTTGAAGGTCTGATGGTGTTTGTGCCAAAGCTGACTCATCTCGTCATAGACTCAGGGTCAAAGTGAAAGACAGGAGGCTGCTCGAGCTCTGGGTCTTGCCAGAAAAGTATTGGGCTTGTGTTGATGGTTGAGACGTTGTTGCCTTTTTTGACATCTCGGATTGCCGTAATCATGCACGAACGTGCCACCCCTTGGTAACCTCTTATGGATGCCACTCGTAGGGAATTTTAGAACGAGGTGATGAGGAGATCCAATGGCCTTAGCCTGGTACATCAATGGTCTACCGAGGATGACATTGAAAGGTGTAATCGTGTTGACCACCACGAATGTGCAATAGAGTGTGAGGCTTCGTGGTCCGTTTTCCACTTGGATCGGGAGGGTGACCTCGCCGAGTGGTACCACTAGATTTCTAGTGAAACCCGTGATCGGACCCGTGGGATTGAGATCATCTTTGGTGAAGCCCGTCGGCTTTTCAAAGCAGTCATAGAACATGATTCCACTCCACTACCGTCATCCACGAAGACTATTTTGATAGAGACTTATGAATAGTCACCGAGATAATAAGGGGATCAGAATGAGGTACCTGATTGGGTATGGCGTCCTCATCGGAGAATGTGATGGTTTCCTTCGGGCGAAGTCTCTTGTTGAGTGGTTTAGTGTGGGGTATGACCCGAACACTAGCCTTAAGCTTAGTCTGTGAGGTTTCTTCACATGTGTAGCCATTAATGCCATTGATGACCCTGTTGGCTCCATTTGGCGGTGGCGGAGGAGGATCCTGGGGGTTATTTCCCTCATTCCCCTAATTCTGGTTGTTGTTTCACGGGCCATCCTTCTTATTTTGCCAAGGCTTTCCCCCATTCCTTTGTAGGGCCCCTTAATTGTCCACAACTAGTGATGGGCTAGGTTGTTGGACGATCCCTTGCCGGATAAGTTCTCAATCTCGTTCTTCAGTTGGAAGCATTCCTCCGTATCATGGCATCGGTCCCTGTGGTACTGGCAGTACTTCGGGGACCGTTGTCGCTTCGCAGACTCCTTCATCACAGGCGGATCTTTAAGGAGGTGTCGTGAATGGAGAATATCTCTGCCCGGGATCGAGTTAAGGGGGGTGTAAGACTCAAAGCTAGGTTTGGAAGCGCTTTTGATTTTCTCCGTTTTCGGCACTTTCAACCTAGATTCTTTGGCTTTGCTATCTATCTGTCTGCGGGTCGCGATCGCGCTTTCCTGTTACCGCATTCTCTTGGCTGGCATACTTCTCCATGATAGCTTGGAGATGTTAGACGGTCATGGGATTATTGGAAGCCAACTTCTTCCTTAACCCATCATCATCAACATTCATATGCTACCTGTTTACCACGAGAATGTCTGTCAGATCATAGAAATTAGTGGCTGGATCTATATATCTGTGGTAATGTTCTTCCACAGTCTCTCCTTCCCTACGAGGGAGACATGGCCCAAATCACCTAGAGATTTGGTGAACCTTTTCTTCTGAAAGAAGGCTAGGAGGGCAAAATCCATGTAGTCGAACAAGCTCTCAGGAGTGGTTTGATTAAACCAAGTATGGGCTTTTCCACGCAAGTAGCTGACTATCTTGCAAAGTTCCAATTCGTAGAAATTCCTGGTCGACGTGGTCTTGTAGAAGACGGACAAGAACTCTCGAGGATCGCTGGTTCCATCGTATGTGGGAAGGTGGTCGGGCACCTTCTTTATACTATCAAACGGGAAATTTGTGATATGGCACGAGAAGGGAGATCGAGCACTCGAGGTCCGAGAAGACGATCTAACTCCCTATTAATCTCGTCCTAACCTCTCGTTTGATACGTCCCCGCATTGTCTGTAGGTTGGTAAGCGTCAGGAGTTGGCCGCCAATTGGTATGGGCTCGCTCTCTCTTTTGCTGCCTTATCAGCTCTTGGCTGTTCTGGATGTGCAGCCTTTGGCGTTCCTCATCGCTCATATTTCCTTCATTGCCACCATTTGTCCTTGTAGGTTGGAACGGTGACAGCTGCTGTTGAGTGGAAAGGGGCGGTAGACTCAAGGATAACCCCTCTAAAAATAGCTCTTGAGAGGGGTTCGAGAGCGGCATGCTTCCTGCCCCGAGGGGTGGTATCTCAGGAATTGACATCTGAGCTTATACCTCACGGGTTTGAGCGTGTAGGCATTGATTGGGATTTGCTTGCACACTTGCCAGCAGCTGAGGATAATGGGCCTGGAGGGTCCGTAATAGGAGCTGAATTTCCTAAGGAATCTCAGCTGATGGGGAATCAAGGTCGAGCCTATGAGGGGAATGCTCGAGATCAAACCCGATTATGGGGGCTGAGATGTTGTAGGGCCTGAGATGGGGGCCTGTGACGAAGAGGGGCCTGCAGCTCGGCGCCTCCTCGCCAAATGTTCTTCGCGTCGTCGAGCGAGGATTCGCCCGTCCCTTATTCTTTTTTCCTCTTCCGCGAGGATCGAGGTGTCATCGTAGTCCGAACTCTTCTTCGGTAAAGTGCCCGTCCTTCTCCATGAGTGCACTATATTCCTGGTCGGTCAGAAGCTGAATTCGCGGACCAGGTTCGCTACTCGATGGTCATGGGCCCGAGGTGGGTGCTCAAGACGCAGTGGGGCCGGTCGGGCCTGTACCGGTGGTAACTGGAACGTCGAAGTTCCAGCACCGATGGTGGAGCTTGGTGGTGGCTCAGAGGCGGAGCGCGACTGGGATCTCCCTCTTCCTCGTCCTCGTCCACGTCCACGAGGGGCTTGTCCGGCGTCGAGGTTCTCTTCTGCTTCAGGAGTTCTTCCGTGGATGCGGGCGCTTCGATGAGAATCGTTGGCTTCTGACATGGTGTCGTCGGACTTCTGGCAATATCAGATCTGAGCGAAAGGTTGATTGATCAAGAATAATACGTGTCTCCCACTAGGCGTACCAAATTGATAGATGTCTGGAACACACGCTTGATCACGAACCCAACTCACGAACCGATCTGGAAGTCAAAACCCTGGGGTGGCCCAAGGGTAGACACTCTGATGTTTAAGTCAGTGACAGCTGAGAGAAGTTTATAAGCGTAAGGCGTAGTGTAAGATAATAAATAGAGAGGTCTACCAAACCTTTGGTATTTATAGGGTTACAGTTCGTAGATTGGTAAGATATGTAATTGTGGTAAGAATACAACTCTTATTGAGATAACAGTTGTATTACCATGTTTAGAGGAATTGTATTCCTTGTAGGGCATTCATTATATACGCATTCCTTATAAGGATTTGAGCCGATGGACCCATGGATCCATCTCGCACATAACTCGGGCCCTGGTCCGAGAGTGAACGAGCCTCTAGAATGCGAACCCTGGACTTATCAGCTAGCAATGCAGTGTTGGCTTCCATGCTAGCACTGCAGTGATGGTTACCATGCTAGCAAACCAAGTAACGGTAACTTTATCAATTTTACTCTATAAAAGTGTCAAAATATGGGCATTCTTTAGACCAACGAATATGGTCACTTTTGTAGAACCAATAGGAGTTTTTTCCCCAAAAATAGAATTTATCCACTTTGGCTTACTTTAGTTCAGATCAGTTAAACAAAAATATAATATAATCAAATTCACGTAAATTTAGACATGTTGTATTAATTGACATTATATTAATTATATATATACAAATATTTAGGAAATTGTATATATATGTTTCTAAGGTTTAGATTATTCTATAATGATTTAGTGATAGAAGAATTGAATACCCTATTTAAGGAAAACATACGGAAACTGAATGGATCAAAATTACAAAATTAATCAAATCAATTAAAAATCAGAGAAAATCATAAACAAATTACGAAAATAGGTATAAAATAATAAGAATGATACATGTAGAACCAAACAAAATCGTAATATTCCATAACCAAAAATTGCAAAGAATAAGTTATGGTATGATTCGGGGAAACATATTTAGACAAGTATAATCCTAAAGGGAACTAGAAGAGTTATTGCTCCGGTCAATAAATAAATTAATTAAAAAAATTATAAAGGATAAAACTACGTAGTTTTGACTCAAACCGTCATATAACCACCGCAAGATCACCATATTCCGGCGCCTACCACTTTTATATATTATTTTTTGTTTATTTGATTTGGTACATGTCTTCTTTCCTTTTTATCTTCTGTATGGTAATTTTAGATTGAATATATCGTAAATGGCAGTTAGGAGGTAATCAAATATTTATTCCTTGAGGAAAAAAGTAATAAAATAGTCATCCATTTATAAAATCCTAAATTACATTTATCATGGTATATATTTAATTGTGATGCTGCTATTATTCACGTATGACAAAGAATTCTTAATATACACTGTCCATCATTGTAATTTAAGAAACCTTAATTTTTGAATGTAAATAACTAAAATTTATGGTTTTGCCAAATTAAATTTAAATATATTAAGTGATCTAAACATACCGCACAACGTGTGGTCCATCACGCTAGTTATAACTAAAAAATATTATATGTTCTTGTTAGTTATTCGGGTGTGACAAGGAAGGGAAGACAAATATAATAAGGTTTTTTTAATTGCAATTTTTGGAAAGGGGCATCACAAGATATTACGTTTATATTAATTTGGGAAAATGGTTGGAGTGCTATAGTAGTAGTAAAAAGGGGGAGGACGCAAATCACAGAGTCTGGACTCTGGAGCGGCACCTTTGAAAAGCCCCATCTCCCTCCTCTCTCCTTCCAACTCCCACCACCCTCCATCCCCAGTCTCTTTGGGATACTGTTCTGCAATGGGAGCTTACCGAGCCGACGACGATTACGATTACTTGTTCAAGGTTGTCCTAATCGGAGATTCTGGAGTCGGCAAATCCAACCTTTTGTCTAGATTCACTCGCAACGAGTTCAGCTTGGAATCTAAATCCACCATCGGCGTTGAGTTCGCCACTCGGAGCATCCACGTCGACGATAAAGTCGTCAAGGCTCAGATTTGGGACACCGCTGGCCAGGAGAGGTACCGCTTCCTCTTTTTAACCACTAACATTGCTTTTAATCACGTGGATCTGTGATTGTTTGAATACTATGTTCAGATCTGATGGATTCGGTGTGTTTTAAGTAGGGTTTATCGATGGATCTCTGTTGCTTCTTCTTAGTTGAGATTCCAATGTTAGAACAAGTAAAGGTCAGATGTGATTTCTTACGTGCAAATGCTGTCTGCACTACTGCATCTCTAATGCTCGACTGCTCTGTTGTACATGTCTACATGATTGAATTGATCCTCTCCGTTGTGACCTTACCCTTTTCTATACAAAGTCTTGTAGTGGTCTTAAGAAAATGAAAGATTGTAGCTTTAGGTGATGATGTTACTCGAGAATTTTAAACTCTTATGCTATTTAGTTTAATATGCTGGGATGCTTTCTTAGACTGGGCAATCTTACTGCATTCCATACGGAATGTTGCTAAACAGATTTATTCCTGAATCACTCTACTCTTACTGGACAGTAAGTTGTTTTATGTAAATTATTCTGGTTACGTTTGTCTTTCTGTTGTCTATAAGCTGTTGATATGTTGTGTTTTATGCCTGAGATGAACAATGAGCACTTGTCTTGGCCATCTTACAATGGCGGACATGTAAATTACTTTGGTCGCCTTTGTAGTGGTTTATCTCTTGATTTCTAAATAACACTTTGTCCATGTCTCTGTTTCTGCTATCTTTTATAGATACCGTGCAATCACTAGTGCGTATTATCGAGGAGCAGTTGGTGCACTGTTGGTCTATGACGTCACTCGCCATGTTACATTTGAAAATGTGGAGAGATGGTTAAAGGAGCTCCGGGACCACACAGAATCCAACATTGTGATTATGCTTGTGGGCAACAAGGCAGATCTGCGCCACCTGAGGGCTGTTTCAACAGAGGATGCTAAGGCCTTTGCTGAAAGGGAAAGCACCTTTTTCATGGAAACCTCAGCGCTGGAATCGATGAATGTGGAGAATGCCTTCACAGAAGTGCTTACGCAGATACATCGTGTCACCAGCAAGAAAGCTCTTGATGTTGGCGATGATCCAGCTGCTTTGCCCAAAGGACAGACGATCAGCATGGGTTCCAAGGATGAAGTTTCAGCTGTAAAGAAGGTTGGATGCTGCTCTGCTTAGATAGATAAATCCAGTGAGGGTAAGTGGCTGTCTCATATCATCATATCCGCTCGAGTGTGCAACTACATAGATTCGTTGATCTTGAAATCTTTTACTTCATTGTATGACTTTTCTAGTAAACTTTTCATTAGCATATTATGTAACTGAAAGTGAGATAATATCTTTTCATTAGCATATTATCTTTTCTTTTCATTGTATTCATGCATACATTTATTCAAGAGGTAGGATCTGGACAGATTACTCTTTTAAGTCTTTAGTTTGGCCTTGTTTGAAATTGTTCCCCCTTATGTATCTATTATAATTCAATTCAAAACTTCGTTTTTTTACTTGAGCAATTTGAATTTTCTCATTTGAACGTTCTCTTGATGTCATTCTTTAGTTATTTTACACATGGGTTTTGATTTTTTTTTAATATAGATCTCACAAAATCAGGGAGTAGTGAAAATTCAGGTCATTTATTTCTAGTTCTTAGTGAAAATGCATTAACGGTAGAAATGACATTACAGCCGTATGAAAGAAAAAAAAGTACATCAAATCACAATGGGATGAAAAGAGTCATTAGAAACGGAGACTTTTACTAGAAAATGCTAAACAAAACATAAACATAAACATCACACTACACATAAAATGTGCATTATGTGCAAATGTATATTATCCGTTTGTTTCATTCATAACATGTTGTTTAAACTTTCTAATTTAACTGAATCAACAATATTTGACTACACATTATATATATTTATTTTTGTTCGTCTGAAAAAATATGTATATATTTGATGAATCCAACACATAATAACATAAGTATGGTTTTACATATAAAAAAGATAAAAATAAATGGTCAAACTAATTTCTATTTAACTTTGAAAATCCAAACAAAACATGTTTGCGTCTATTTGCTAAAAGAGTGCTGATATTGCGAGATCAATAGTAATTAGCATTTAGAGCAGAAAAAAATTTGATATTCCTAAAATAACCTTGATCATCTCCAATACTCTTTTCTCCTTCCAGTTTTGAACCCGATCGATCGGGTTCTTCCCCAAATTAAATCACTCCCAGAATAGGAATTTCCTCATTGTTTTGAAGGCCAATGAAAATCTAGAAAATTCTCATAATCATTCGTTCAGCACCAGTAGAGTGAGAAACGGCCCGTTTTAAAGCAAGCCCTTTGTAAGTCGCGAGATCGTTGTTGGAGAATTTCTGGGAATTATTCTTGTTGTAATTTGAAGGGTTGATGTTGTTACTTGCGGTTCCGGTTGTGGGATTGTTAATTCCGGCTCCGGTGACGATGGACGATTCATAGCATCATTCCTTTGTTCCAGTGATGAGTTTGAAGAGATTTTCAATCTTTGTGTCTATGGTGAATTTTGAATAGATGACTGGTTGATATAATCAACGACACCGAGAAAATGTCCTCCCATCCCATGAAAATACATAGACAGCAAAAACCAGGCACACAAAATATGATTATTATAATAAAGGGGTATTTTAGATAATCTTTTAAATATTGGTCTTGGAATAAACCGTCTATTTTTATAAACGGAGTCTATATGCAATATGGAAGCGGGGACCTTTCTGCAAATATGTGTTCTTTAAATCCTTTTCTGCAAATATATGAAATATATATATACTAAATTTGTTTTTTTTCTCATTTAATTTTCCTAGATCCGTGTTTCATTCATCGCCACCGTCACGGCTCCTCGATCCTTCCGCCAAGCACAGCGAATCCGCCGCCGAGTTGAATTAACCGCCGCGGAGCACAAATCCTCGGTCTGACAATGTGACGTTTTCCGATTATCCGGCGTCGGAGGGATGTGAACCGTGTAATCAGCTCTTTTGGGGAAGAGATATACCGATTTCCGGCGCCGGAATCTCGCCGTGCTCCTCTTCCACCACCGATCAACGGCTAATTCGAATTCGGATTCTGATTCTAAGACAGAGAATGGCGGCAGACTGGACTCGACAGTGCACTATGATTCAGGTATTGATGGTGCTGTTTTCATTCAGTTTATTCGTGTTGATTCGCGCTCAATTTGTGTTGATTTGTGTTGAAATTTGATTATCTAGTGTGGAAACAATGATGATTGTGGAAACTTGATTATTTACTCTGAAAACTGCTGTGATTGTGGAAATTTAATTGTTTAGGCTGAAAATTGTGGTGTTTGTGAAACTTGATTTTTTAGTCTGAAAATTGTGGTGATTGTGGAAACTTGATTGTTTAGGCTGAAATATATTGATTTTATTGTGCAAACTGTGCATTTTAATATTTATGAAAACTTGATTATCTAGTCTGAAAACCGTGGGCATTGTGGAAACTAGATTATTTATTCTGAAAACTGTTGTGATTGTGAAAATTTGATTGTTTAGACTGAAAACTGTGGGAGTGTGAAACTTGGTTTTTTTGCCTGAAAACTATGGTGCAACTTAATTGTTTGAAAAATACAGTGAAACTTGATTGTTTAGTCTAAAAAATGTGGTGATTGTGGAAACTTGATTGTTTAGACTGAAATATATTGATATTAGTTTGCCTGAAATATATTAATTTTAGTGTGCAAACTGTGCATTTTAATATTTATGAAAACTTGACCTTTTAGTGTGAAAACTTGACCTTTTAATTTTGTTTTACTTTGAAAATTGTAGCTTTTAATATGAAATATTAGCTGATTTGAGTACATATTCTTCTTTGCGTGAACAGAGCCGGTGAACAGTGCGCGTGAACAGTACTTTTCAAATTTTGCAAATAAGGACCTCATTCTTTCCATATTTTATGTAGTCCTTGGTTTATATTATAGCTATAATATAGACAGTCACTCCAGAGATTAACTCATTTTTTAATTATTTACTCTGAATGCTAATTATTACTCTGACAATATCAACAAACTTGTTAAAAGTGCACACATAATACGCACATACTTAATCTACTATGTATATATTGAATAGGAGAGAATGACAACAAAGATAAATATTAAATAAAACAACGCCGAAATGTACACTGCCGGAAAGTTAATAATAACACATGAAACTACAATTCACTTTGAGTTTAATTAAATAAACCGCCCCGCCACTGTTGGAATTAATTTGGAATTAATAATCATTCCATATATATATGAACTCATCACCGCATATCTCTTTATACAATCATCCTTTACACTACTCATTCCCTATTTGTACTCTATGCATAAAATCACCCCATATATGCTTCTTAAATTAAAAAACAAATTACAAAATAAGAGAAAGTCTTGGATAGGACCGTCCTACCATAAACTTGTGATAGGACGAGCATTATTCTATAAATACTGAATAATAAAGAAAATACGGAGGGATCAAATTGCAATTTAACTAAACATTATACAAATTCGCGGGTCGGATTTTTGCGGGTTATAACACATTAAACGGGTTTGGAAAATAGGTTGGTGACGTGCGGGTTGAGTCAGGTGGGGGTCTGATGTGTTGGGTGCGTGGTTCACCTTGTTTTTTCAAAGCCTGTACCTTTTTTATTATTTTACTCCACCAATTTAGAAAAACAATTAGATAACGCAGTCTTATGGTAAGGCAGAAGTCTGGGAAATCATGTTTTAATAAATTTTGGGGTAAAAAATTAAATATTATTGTTTCGGCGCCATAGTATAAAACGCGCAAAAATTCAGGGAGTCCTCTATGCATAAAATTACCTCATATATGCTTCTTAAATTAAAATATGAATTAAAAAATAAGAGAAAGTCTTGGATAGGACCGTCCTACCATAAGCTTGTGGTAGGACGAGCATTATTCTATAAATACTGAATAATAAAGAAAATACAGAGGGATCAAATTGCAATTTAACTAAATATTATACAAATTCGCTGGTCGGATTTTTGCGGGTTATAACACTTTAAACGGGTTTGGAAAATAGGTTGGTGACGTGCGGGTTTGAGTCAGGTGGGGGTCTGATGTGTTGGGTGCGTGGTTCACTTTGTTTTTTCAAAGCCTGTACCTTTTTTATTTTTTTTACTCCACCAATTTAGAGAAACAATTAGATAAGGCAGTCTTATGGTAAGGCAGGAGTCTGGGAAATCATGTTTTAATAAGTTTTGGGGTAAAAAACTAAATAATATTGTTTCAGCGTCATAGTATAAAACGCGCAAAAATCCAGGGACTACGTTGCAAAATCAAAATATTTTAACCCCAACATCCCCAAATCATCATTCCAGCGACCTAAATACTCCGATCACCCCCAAATCATCATTCCAGCGATCTAAAAATTCCGATCACCCCAAAATCATTGCCGTCATCACCACAAAATCATTGTCGTTGATTTTATGATCGTTGGGTTGCCGTTGAAATGGAATATATTACTTGGAAACAAATGTCCTGTACATTTCAAAGTGATCCTGTCCATGCCAAAGTTGATTCTGGGCCACCTGCTGCACAGCTTAAAATTGATTCCATCATCGATGGATGTGTTGTCGATGACTCTGAAGTTGAGGATAATGGCTTGTATTTATCTGATTGTAGAATATTACTTTTGGGTTTTGATGCATCAGATACGCAGGAGCTGGTCAGCATGATCCGTAGAGGAGGTGGCTCTCGGTTTTGGTCTATCAGTGAGAAATTAACACACATAATAGTTGGAACTCCATCAGGGAGGTAAGATTGTACGAGGATTCGCTCGTCTACTTATGTGTGTGAGACTGAGCACATTTTACATTAAGTTTTCATGTAAAATTTTAGTTGATTTATGATTGATGATGGTTATGACATAATGGATGATGACACTGGATTTGATTATCGGATTAATGATTTTATGTTGATGAATGATGATTAATGTCGATTTTGATCATTTGATGTTTATGATTGATGATGGTTACGACATGATGGATGATGACGCTAGATTTGATTATCGAATTAATGATTTTATGTTGATGAATGATGATTAATGTTGATTTTGATAATTTGAAGATTGATGATTTTTAATTGATGAATGAACAAATTTGACGATCGGATTAATGACGAACGAGGAGGAGTAATGTTGGTGAGTCAATTATAAGAGTATGATAAAAACAAGGTGTATTTGATGATCCGAGCTACGTTTCTACGAGAATATAGTTTAACGATTTTTTATCAATTTGATTATGTTTATATTTTAGTTGATGCTCAAACCTTTCTCTCCTTTCTCTCTCCACTGTCGGCTCCCCCCAAAACACAGATCTAACTTTCGGAAGGGTGCGTCGGAGTTAACGCCGGCGCCCCTCGCCGCAACCCGACCACCCATTCCACCACCATACCTTTCCTCTTCAGTACCCAACCACCCCTTCTCCCACTCACCGGAAAACATTCATCCCGGCAATGACGACAGCTCCAAGCTGCCGCTGCTATCCAACACAACGAAGGAAAGTCTACCGACGCGAATCTCCTCCTCGCCGCTATGTGAGGAAGCCGGAAAGATAGTTTTCCGACAGTCGCCGACCGTGGGATCGCCGGAGGACCGCCAAAACCGCCGCTTTTTGCTGCCGGAACTACAATGGGCAACAGATCCGGCTCCTACATGACTAGATCGGACATGGAGACCTACTAACGCGGCTCACGGGCGGTCGACCCAGCTGCCACGCGTCATCACGCGCCGTCGGAGTCGTGAACAGGCCGCTGTATCATTCTGACGCAACGCGCCGGCGCGTAACTGCACGCGCCACCACCTCCTTAGCCTCCCTCCACCGACAGTATCGGGATCCAGTTGCAGATGAATGGTTTCTATTCTTTTCTTTATTTACTTATGTCAGATGGAATATGTGCTTTATTTGGGTCGTTATGCATAATTATCTGGACTAGTTTATCGAGTATGCAGTACCTATCTGCTGTTTTCCTTGTAAACGGATTAGCCGCGCTATGGAAAATCCCTTGGGCTTCTAGCTAGTCTCTATTCTGCTATACAGTGCAGGAGAAATCCAAGTCAGAATAGTCTTGACGACGTATTTCTGGCGACTCTGTGAATGAATTTAGACTGGTAGACTTGGTTGACTCTGACTTTACTATTGGGGCTGGTTCAAGTTACTGATGCTGTACCTGCGAGATAGTTAGATGCTTTCAGGCATTAGACTTTAGGATGTTCAGATGTATTTCATCGCAAATTAGACTTAGGAACAGCGTGCAACCGCGCTTCAGCATGACGATAGAGTCATGGATAATTATGGTGTTACCGCCACGAGTACGGAGAAGAACTAGATTGATAGATGTTTAGAAACTTCTCCTAACCTCAACAAATGTAAGCCTATTTGGCAACTTCTTGAGCTTATTTTAATGGAAAAGGGAGTACACCCTCAAAAAAAAATTAGTTGATGATTTTATATTTATGATTGATGATTTTTTATCGATGATGGAACGAATTTGATGATTTGATGATGAACGACGAAGATTTGACGATAAACGACGAAGATTTAACGATTAACAACGATGATTTGATGAATATTTAATGATTTGATGATGAACAACGAAGATTTGATGATGAACGACATGATTTGATGATGAACGATGAAGATTTGATGATGAACGGTAATAATTCGATGAACAACGATGGTTTGATGATGAACATCGATGATTTAGTAATGAACATCGATGAATTGATGATGGGCAGCGATGATTTGATGATTTAATATTGATGATTGATGATGGTAATGATGAATAAGGAGATTAAATGTGTTATATATTCTTGAACTGAACTGAACTGATCTGAACTGAACCGAACTGATGACAAACGATTTCCCACGTCGTTAAATGGGACTCCGCGAGATCAAAATACTATTTATAAATCTCCTACAACTTCTAACTACTAGAGAGTAGATAGTGGGAAGTAGGGGTCGAGCCACAAGGAGAAGGGACTTGTAAGAGTGTTTTAAAGTAGAAAATAAGCATACTTATATATTATATAGAAATCAATGTAAACAAGGGGAGGTTTTGAGGTTGGTTTTGATTACACTATGAAAGTACACTAAACTATCTTTAGCTAAGCTAAGAGGATGATACTAGGATTATGAGGCCTTGGGAGGCAAATGACTTCAATTTCCAACTATCGACTTATCACCGGGTAAACTCAATTACAAGGGAGTTCAGACCATTTGTCAAGGACGAAAGCATCCTATTCTCTCGAGTGTAGCTAGAGAAGATGATAACACCACTCAAAAGCTCTCATTTTTGATTCACCTAGATGATAGCATCATAGATAATTCAACAATGGTATTAAGATTAGAGAGCGACAAACTTACTATCACACCCGCGAAACGAGAGCATACAAATAAGACATTTGATAACTAGCAAGAACCAAGACGATGATAGCATATATGTCTCGACTCCTACTTTGCTACTTAATGATATTGGAGTAAACGATAACGTTCTACCCACAAATATAGCTACTTGTTGTTATCAATCATACGCTAGAGAGAACCCTCGACCCTATTGCACAATCACACATAAGGTAAATCAACGAAAGCATTGAATCACAACCTACACACATGATTGGTTCATCATTCATCATAAGATTCTCATAAATAGAAACTTTCAATTATCATGGCATTCCTTAGCTACAATCACACAACAAGGGAAGAATTTGTCATCACCCAACCCTTCCATAGTCATTAATCTAACACTAGAGATTACACTACCATTACACTAGGTTACCATCGTCACCACACTAAGTTACTCTAACCCATCTAACCTAATTAATGACCATGGAGCATGCAATTGATATAAAATACAAAGCCCATAACAAATTAAGCAAAATAGAACAACATTCATGCATAAAATTCAAGTTCAACAAATGATAATCAAAACCCAAGGTTCAAGCATACAAGGCCCTCAAAGTTTCAAGGGAAATGAATTCAAATGCTCCCAGGGATCAAACTAAGCTAGACTAAAGTTCATGGAATCAAACTACTAATCTACTTGAAATAAAAGCAAAGAAATGGAAATAAGAAGAGGAAAATAATGGTTCTACATCATGTTGGCCGTCCTCCAAAGGGGGAAGATAAGGGGGTATTTATAGCCCCAAAATTCAGCTCAAGGAGGCAAGAGGGCCGCTGGTTTAGCGACATTTTTTAGCGACGCTTGCTTCTGTCACTCTTTTGGCGACACTTCTGGGCACCAGCGACGCTTCCTTCATCTTCAGTGACACTTCCTTCTAGCTCAAGCGACGCTTTTCTGGGCACGAGCGACACTTCCTTCAAACTTCAGTGATGCTTTTCTGGGATTATATGACACTATTCTGGGCAGCTTTTACCACCAAGGAATGGTGGCCTTCTACCACTTCTATTCATTCCATCAAGAGCTTCCAAAAACACGTACTATATATCAGATTTTACAAGTCTTAACCATAGAGCATTGAACAAGTAATTGACTTTAAAACCCTACACTAAGTACCAAAATAGTGCTCAAAACAAAGCTCAAATGTGCTAAAACTTAGAGTATATACATGGCACATCAACTGAACTGAACTGAAAAATAATGAACTGAACTTAAAAATACTGAACTGAACTGAAAAATACTGAACTGAACTGAACTGAAAAATACTGAACTGAACTGAAAAATACTGAACTGAAATGAAAAATACTGAACTAAAAAAAAATACATTTGATTCTTTTATATAATATATATATATATATTCAAAATTCTTATTAAAAAACAAGCCATTGAAGTGTATTGAATTGAACTTAATTAAACAAAACTGAATTGAAAAAACAAATCACTACATCGACATTAGCTAAATTCGTCATTATCCTAGAAGTTAAACATAATTGAATGAAATATACTGAACTGAACTTTATTGAACTGAAGTATACTGAACTAAATTTTATTGAACTGAATTGATATAGCCAAATTGGCTATATTTTATCAAGTCAAATTTTATTAAGTTGAACTCACAAAACTATGCATTGATACAATTTAATTAGAAAATGTTTATCAAATCATATTTCATCAATTCTAAACTGACTTAAACTAAATTGAACTGAATCATACTGAACTAAACTTAATTGAACCAATCCAATTAAACTTAATTGAACTGAATCATACTAAGCTAAACTTAATTGAACTGAATTGAAGAAAACGATCAATGCATTGATATAACTAATTAAATGAGGTTGTATTTTATCAAGAATATAAAACATAACTTAATTGAACTTTACTGAACTGAATTGAACTGAATTGAACTGAGTGAACTGAATTGGACTACACTTAACTGAAATGAACCGAGTTGAACCATACTTAACTAAAATAAACTGAATTGAACTACACTTAACTGAACTGAACTGGATTTTCCATATGAACTTAAAATATATAAATTATATTTTCATTGAACTGAATTGAAGAAAACGATCAATGCATTGATATAACTAAATGAGGTTGTATTTATCAAGAATAGATATAGAACTGAATTGAACTACACTGAACTGAGTTGAACTGAATTGAACCGACTGAACTGAATTGGACTACACTTAACTGAAATGAACCGAGTTGAACCACACTTAACTAAAATGAACTGAATTGAACTACACTTAACTGAACTGAACTGGATTTTCCATATGAACTTAAAATATATAAATTATATTTTCATTGAACTGAATTGAAGAAAACGATCAATGCATTGATATAACTAAATGAGGTTGTATTTTATCAAGAATAGAAATAGAACTGAATTGAACTACACTGAACTGAGTCGAACTGAATTGAACCGACTGAACTGAATTGGACTACACTTAACTGAAATGAACCGAGTTGAACCATACTTAACTAAAATGAACTGAACTGAACTACACATAACTGAAATGAACTGGATTTTCAATATGAACTTAAAATCATTAAATTATATATATATATATATATATATTTTTGAGGAAAAAATTGCTTTCATTCATTCAGGGTTCTAGAAAACGTCCAGAAACGAAAGACAAGAAACTCGGAGGAGAGTTCCAAGAGTTACAAAGTAGGGGACACGTCTTAGCACAGTTTGCTAGAGAATGAGCTATATGATTATTACTTCTAGGTACCCAGTAGAGTTCCGTGTTAGGGTCATGCTCCAACAAACTCCTTATTCTAGCTATAACAGATTCACAATTCACGGCACATTCAATCTCACCCTGTACCATGTAAATAACCTGCAACGCGTCTCCCACTATGTTTATTGAGCCAAGTTGCAGCTCCGCGGACATCATAAGGGCCTCTTCAAGAGCCAGGCACTCGGCCAACGCTGGATCCTGGACATTCGGAAACCTGCGAGCATAAGCCTTCATGAACTTTCCGTCTGGTTCGAACACTACCACACTAGTGCCTGCGTTGGATTGGAGAATTCCCACATCAAAGTAAACAGAGTGGCCCGTATCAGGTGGTCGCAGCAAAGCTGCCGGTAGCAAAGCATCCGACTGCGCATCCCTCCATCCTTGTGCCGCTGTGTAGCTCCTCAGGCAGGCAGTAACCGTGGCTGCCATTTCTTTGGCCCCCATATGGATCTGATCGAAGACCTACCAGTTCCGTTGGAACCAAATACCATCGCAGACTACCAGAATTAAGCTGCAAAACCCAGCATTATCATCCTTCAGGAGATTTCTTACCCAAACATCGTCGCGAGCGCCGGCTAGCTCTAGTACTTTATTCAGCAAGCCAAGTGATGACCAAGCCTCCCTTGCGTAGTTACATTCAAAAAACAAATGAGTAGCAGTATCTCCAGGCTCCAAACAAAGAGGGCAAGTTGGCTCAATATCCACTCCACGAGTCCGCAGATTGGCCACAGTGGGGAGAGAATCCGTACACATTCTCCAAGCGAAGTGAAGGGTTCACTTAGGTACTCGAAACTTCCAGAACTTTCTCCAGAAAGCTTGCTCCGAACCATCCGAAGTAAGTGCCGAGGTATGCTGATATGTTATACGAGCGTGTTCCACTACAGCATGGTACGCTGATTTTACCGTGTAGCTGCCAGACGCGGTGAAATGCCATATCCAACGGTCCGCTGAGTCCAGGTTCCGAAGCGGGATCTGCTTGATGTGAGCCACGTCCTCCGGTGCAAAGAACTCCTCCAATACCTCAACTTTCCACCACCTTGTATCCCTATCAATAAGGTCTTCCACCTTAGATTTATGCTCTGGGATAGCTGTCGGATTTCTCACTCTATACTCGCCCTGCCTAGATATCCACGGATCATGACATATGCTTGTATTCCTCCCAGCTCCAATGGCTTTCCTGCCCCCCAAGCGGATCAAGTCTAGAGCTCCATAAATACTCCTCCAGGACCACGATAGTCTGTTATTCAAGGCAGCCGAGAAGATTTCACAATTCTTGTAGTATTTTGCTTTAAGAACCCGTGCTAGCAATGAGTGGGGTTGAGTTATGAGGCTCCAAGCCTGCTTACCCAGAAGAGCCTGGTTAAAGGCTCCGAGGTCCCTGAATCCAATGCCTCCTTTGTCCTTGGCTTTTGTCATTCTTTTCCAAGATACCCATGGGATCTTCCTCTCCGTATCTGAGCTTCCCCACCAGAATCGGCTCAACAGTCCATGTATCTCTTCAATGGTGGTGTCCGGAATCTTGAAGTAGCTCATCGTATAGCTGGGGATCGCCTGCAAAGCGGATTTGATGAGAATCTCCTTCCCGGCCTTCGAAAGGTTCTGCTCGCTCCAGCCATCAATCTTCTCCCAAATCCGGTCCTTTAAGGACTAAAAAACCTATCATTTCCACCAACCAATAACAGTAGGTAGACCAAGGTATTTTCCATGCGACTCTACTTCTGAAATTTTTAGAATATCACATACCTGCGGCCGAAGTTCAGCCGTTGTGTTTGGACTGAATAGTACTCCTGATTTGTCAACATTGATCTTCTGGCCAGAGATATCTTCATATAATGACAGCGCCCAGTGAAATCTCTTCGCCTCTTCGACCGTCGCCTCCCCAAATAAGAGGGTATCATCTGCAAAGAGTAGATGCGATACTTTCGGGCCGCGATAAGAGGCACTCACCCCGTGTATTCGTCCCGCAGATTCCAGATCCGACAACAACATAGACAACACATCCGAATAAATTATGAACAAGTAGAGAGAAAGGGGGTCCCCTTGTCTAATACCTCTGCGCGGAGTTAACTGTCCAAATTCCTCGCCATTCAGTATGAATGAGAACTGCATAGTTGATAAACATCTTCGTATCAAGGCCACAAAAGCAAGAGGAAAGCCCATACGCTCCAAGGTCATCGTGACAAATATCCATTCGATACGGTCGAAATCCTTACTCATGTCTAGCTTAATGCTCATCTCTCATCTGCGGCCTGTTGCTCTTGCCTTCATGGAATGATGAATCTCATGTGCCACCAACACATTATCCGTAATCAGACGGCTTGGAATGAAGGCTGACTGCGAGGGCGAGATGATGCTATCCATAATTGGTCTGAGTCTATTTGCAACCACTTTCGAGGCCAATCGGTAGGAGACATTACACAAGCTAATCGGCCTGAACTGTGTTATGAGCTCGGGTCGAGTAACTTTCGGTAGCAGGATTATGTGTGTATAATTGGCACGGGGAATAAGTTCTCCCCTATTCAGAAAATTTAGCACAAAAGCAACTACATCTTTTCTAATAACATGCCAAAATTTCTGAAAAAAGATAGGGCTCATACCATCAGGACCAGGGGCCTTCAAGGGATGCATTTGCTTCACTGCCTTGGCCACCTCCAACTCCGTGTAGGGGCGTGCAATCCTCTCCGCCATCTCTATCGTAACCTTCCAGGGCATTCTGTCAAGTACTTGCTCAATCTTCCCCACCACCGGGTTAGCATAAGAAAAGAGGCCTCCGAAATAGTCAACTATGATCTTCTCCATTCCTCCCGCATCTATTCGGAGAGACTGGTCCGTGTCTCGAAGGCCAGCTATGTGGTTCCTTGCCCTTCGGTTGGTTGCAAAACAATGGAAGAATCTGGTATATCTGTCACCCTCTCGGTACCAATGCTGCTTCGCTCTATGCCTCCACTTAATCCATTGAGCTTCTAAAAGGAAGTTGCATTCTTGTTTCAGTCGTAAGAGTTCCTCTAGGACGGCGTCAGAAGCTTCCCCATTCTCCAATTCATGAATATTTTTCTTGAGCTGCTCAATTCTCTTTTCACACACTGGAAACTCGTGCCTGCTCCAATCCACCAGGCTGATTGCACATTTATCGAGCTTATCCGGCAGCACTAAGTCATCTGAGCTCCATGAATCCCTGACTGCACGCTCACAGTCTTCAGATTTCACCCAGTATGTTTCAAATCGGTATCTCTTCTTCTTCCTTGTTCGCCTCGCCATGGGATCCGTAACTCTCAACTGCACCAGCAATGCCATGTGATCGGAAGAGGGCATTGGTATTGTCGAGGAGGAAGACCATGGAAAATCCTCGAGTAGTTGCTGGTTTCCAATGGCTCTATCCAGGCGCCCCTTGATTGTCGATCCTCCCCTTTGAGTCTTGTACCACGTAAAAGAAGAGCCTCCATAGCCTTGGCAAGGGAGATCAGCCAAGCCACAATGCCGCAGTGCTTCCCGAAAGCTCTCAATCTGCCATTCAGCCCTAGGCGCTGACCCTTCAAACTCCTCTTGCATCAGAACCTCGTTGAAGTCTCCTAAGCAAAGCCATGGGACACCATATCCTCTCGCAAGGTCTCTAAACCGCAATCAGGCACTCCGCCGAAGAGACACATTCGGCTCAAAATAAACTCCAATAATACGAATGTCTTTACCAAGAATACATGCAGACACATCTATGTAATAACTAGAAAAAGACTTCAAATATACTACTACTTGTTTATTCCATAACAAAGCCATACCCCCCGAAGAACAGTGGGAATCTACTCCTACACCAAAAAAATTCAACTGACTCTTTATTTTATCAATTACAGAAATAGAACATTTAGTCTCACAAAGAAATAAAATTTGTGGTGCTTTCTGGCGCACAAGAGTGCGCAATTCTTGAACTGTCTGAGAGTCCCCAAGACCACCCCAGAGGCCTCCCCGACAGTTCCAGCTAATGATACTCATGGCTCTTGGCGGGATGGAGCTCATCGCCAATCGCCGCCGGAATGTCGGAAGAACCGTCCTCAAGAGAAGCTATCAATGCCTGATCACTAACTCTTGATTTCTTGTTTCCCGATCCCTTGTTGTACTCAAGTTTCCTCTTAGCACCCACATGCACCATCTCCTGCACCACTTCTTTGCCGCTAACCGCATCTTTTCCCCGTCCGTGACCACTCGCCTGTCCCGCCTTATTCTTTGCCTTCTCGATTCTCCATTTTTGCACCTCCAATCGTCTAGCAGGCGTATCCAAGTTAATGGGGGCAAGACACCAAAAATGGACTGAGAGGGTCCATCCTAGCTCGAGGATTTCTTGGCGGTGAAGTAACCACAGCAGTGGCTTGAAAAGTCATAATGGTGGTTAGGCCTCCATTTGAATTTGTGGTCTCCTTCTGTTGGACCACATTTTATGCCATGTTGACCAATGACCTAGTAGACACTCCCTCCACGCCATGCATGTCTCCCAGATTATTAGCCACATTGAGAAAAGTGTCTGACGTCACCTGTTTCTACCCAGCCATGCTCTGGGTTTGTCGGCTTGTTTCTGCTGCTCCCCACATGTCAAGCATGGCTCCCAGGTTACTAGCCGCTTTGAACACAGTGTCTGAAGTCACCTGTTTCCGCCTAGCCATGCACTCGGACTGTCGGCTCACTGATGCGCCCTCTATGTCCCAGTTTCCTTCTCCGGTCAAGCTCCTAGCCCTCCCGCGGTCTCCAGCCTGCCCAGGTGGCCCGCTAACCCCACCGTCCGGCCCAAGCTCATTGCGGTGCGACTCCCGATCCGTTGGCTAGCTGTGGTAATCACGTCCAGCTCATTCCCCTTGGCTGCTACCGCCTGTTTGCTGCTTCCCTCCGACCGCCCAGTTGTAGTCCCGCGTCTGCTTGCTGTGGTCATCGTGCAAGCCGACCGCCCGTCTGAGTTCCCGAATGGTTTGCTTGCTGTGGTTCCCGACCGAGTCGTCGTCTGAGTTGTCCGACTGAGTTCCCGAGTCGGGTCCAGCTCCGTGACCGCTGCTACTGCTGCCCGCTTGCTGCCCTCTGACCGCCCTGCCGTGATCCCGAGGCGTCGTCGTGCTGCTCCGGTCGTCGTGTCCAGGTCCACCGCTGCTCCGGTCATCATGTCCAGGTCCTTCACCACTGCTGCTGCTTGCTCGCTATTGTCGACTGACCGCCCAAATGGTGGCATCTCATCAATCTTCGTGATCACCATCCCTGGTGCCGACAAGCTCATACCCTGCAAAGCTGAGAACTCCGGCTTATTTGAATCAAGAAAGGGACGGTTTCTGGGATCCGTTCTATTCAATTTGACACCAATAAAAACGGATTTTTCATGAAACCATCTCCGCGTTGCTTCTGGATCGGAGCGATAAGACACGAACGGTCGCGGTGGAGGTGGCGGTAGCAACTCCATCTCCTCACTGACTTGTGATTCGACAGAGGTAATCTCCATAGTCCGCTTCTCTCCTTCTGTCCAAGATTTCCAGTCCTCACTATCCATGTGCTCGTACAGTTTCATAATTACATCAGCCGCATCATCCTTGATATCTTGGTCGAATACTTTCTTATTGTAGGATTTCTTGAACTCCCTGAGTAAGTATTTATCCCTATTTGAAAGGGCCATGGATTCTGCAAATTGAAACAGCGCTGCAACATTCTTCTCAGCGAAAAAGTCATCAAATATCAGCAGAAGGCGCTGATCCTCCGCGCTAAGTACATGCTTATTGAACCTGACCTCCCGAGGCTGTTCCGGCGGTTCTCCCGCAGCTCCTTCTTGTATCTCCATGGCTTCAGCTGCACGTGGAGCATTCTTTTGATCAGCACGACCATGGAACGGTTCCCTCGAACCTCTCGGACCTCTAGTATTCCTGTTTTGACCGGTGTTTCTCCCATAGAACCCAGCCCTTCTCCCCTTAGGCGCCTCCCGTGGAAAAGGAGACGTATTTGGCTTTACATCCAAGTCCTCCGGATAGTTAACCACTGACTTCTCTTCTGATGGTGCAGTGCGAAGCTTCTTGCAATTCCGGCGGTTGTGGCCCATCATTCCACAATATCTGCAGTAAACATGGAGCTTCTCATACTTTAAATTTAGCATTTTTATGATGCCCAAGTTCTTAATCGGTAGCTCCGTCCTCAACGACTTCTCTACATAAATCTCTACCTTAACACGAAGGAATTCACCTTTCACCTTTCCATCCAAATCCTTCTCCACCTCAATAAATCTTCCTATCTTATTCCCCAACATAGTTGCCATCGGAATGCATATTAAGTCATGCGGCAAATCCAGAAAGTGAATCCAAAAAGGGGCTTTATTAAAAACCATGTCGTTCGCAACCATCCCAGGGATAGGTTTGCGAAGCATTAAGAGCCAATCATCAAAAATCCACGGCTGGTTTGACAAGACTCCAGCTTTTTCAATATCATCAGGAAACGAAATTGAAAACACATTAAACCCTAGGGTTTTAAACTCCAGAGTAGGGATATTCCAAACCTTTGAAAACACATATTGCAGTTGCTGATGCGGAACCCTCCGTGGTGCCATGAGCTTTCCAATCAGCAAATTGTCCGCCTGTTCCTCCTCCATCCGGATCTCATCAGTCGAATCAGGTTTACCTCCTCTTCCGCCATGAGGGTTAAATTTCCGGTTAGCGAGGCGATCTCTTCCATAACAGTTGTCGTCGTGTTGCTGAAACAGACTGTAGGTGCTCCGAACGTCGATGTATCACGTGATTGAACCAACTTGCAGTGATGAATCAGTGCAAGACCAAACTTTTCTCCTTAAAACCTAGTCGCCCGAGTCCAGAGAGAAAAGACAATATTCATTTGAAAAACTTGTTACTATTAAATTATATTTTCGTTGAATTGAATTGAAATAAATTATATTTTCTCTAAACTGGATTGAATTGTGTTGAATTATTAACATTTAATTTGTTTATTTTTTTAAAGTACAATGCACTGAACTGAAAAATACTGAACTGAACTGAAAATACTGAACTGAACTGAATTAAACTAAAAAATATTCAGATAAGTTGTACTAAACAGGCCCTTGGTTGACTCCGACTTTACTGTTGGGGTTGGTTCAAGTTACTGATGCTTTATCTGCCAGATAGTTAGATGCTTTCGGGCATTAGACTTTAGGATGTTCAGATGTATTTCATCACAAATTTTTAGACTTAGGAATAGCATGCAACCGCGCTTCAGCATGACGATAGAGTCATGGATAATTATGGTGTTACCGCCACGAGTACGGAGAAGAACTAGATTGATAGATGTTTAGAAACTTCTCCTAACCTCAACAAATGTAAGCCTATTTGGCAACTTCTTGAGCTTATTTTAATGGAAAAGGGAGTACACCCTCAAAAAAAAATTAGTTGATGATTTTATATTTATGATTGATGATTTTTTATCGATGATGGAACGAATTTGATGATTTGATGATGAACGACGAAGATTTGACGATAAACGACGAAGATTTAACGATTAACAACGATGATTTGATGAATATTTAATGATTTGATGATGAACAACGAAGATTTGATGATGAACGACATGATTTGATGATGAACGATGAAGATTTGATGATGAACGGTAATAATTCGATGAACAACGATGGTTTGATGATGAACATCGATGATTTAGTAATGAACATCGATGAATTGATGATGGGCAGCGATGATTTGATGATTTAATATTGATGATTGATGATGGTAATGATGAATAAGGAGATTAAATGTGTTATATATTCTTGAACTGAACTGAACTGATCTGAACTGAACCGAACTGATGACAAACGATTTCCCACGTCGTTAAATGGGACTCCGCGAGATCAAAATACTATTTATAAATCTCCTACAACTTCTAACTACTAGAGAGTAGATAGTGGGAAGTAGGGGTCGAGCCACAAGGAGAAGGGACTTGTAAGAGTGTTTTAAAGTAGAAAATAAGCATACTTATATATTATATAGAAATCAATGTAAACAAGGGGAGGTTTTGAGGTTGGTTTTGATTACACTATGAAAGTACACTAAACTATCTTTAGCTAAGCTAAGAGGATGATACTAGGATTATGAGGCCTTGGGAGGCAAATGACTTCAATTTCCAACTATCGACTTATCACCGGGTAAACTCAATTACAAGGGAGTTCAGACCATTTGTCAAGGACGAAAGCATCCTATTCTCTCGAGTGTAGCTAGAGAAGATGATAACACCACTCAAAAGCTCTCATTTTTGATTCACCTAGATGATAGCATCATAGATAATTCAACAATGGTATTAAGATTAGAGAGCGACAAACTTACTATCACACCCGCGAAACGAGAGCATACAAATAAGACATTTGATAACTAGCAAGAACCAAGACGATGATAGCATATATGTCTCGACTCCTACTTTGCTACTTAATGATATTGGAGTAAACGATAACGTTCTACCCACAAATATAGCTACTTGTTGTTATCAATCATACGCTAGAGAGAACCCTCGACCCTATTGCACAATCACACATAAGGTAAATCAACGAAAGCATTGAATCACAACCTACACACATGATTGGTTCATCATTCATCATAAGATTCTCATAAATAGAAACTTTCAATTATCATGGCATTCCTTAGCTACAATCACACAACAAGGGAAGAATTTGTCATCACCCAACCCTTCCATAGTCATTAATCTAACACTAGAGATTACACTACCATTACACTAGGTTACCATCGTCACCACACTAAGTTACTCTAACCCATCTAACCTAATTAATGACCATGGAGCATGCAATTGATATAAAATACAAAGCCCATAACAAATTAAGCAAAATAGAACAACATTCATGCATAAAATTCAAGTTCAACAAATGATAATCAAAACCCAAGGTTCAAGCATACAAGGCCCTCAAAGTTTCAAGGGAAATGAATTCAAATGCTCCCAGGGATCAAACTAAGCTAGACTAAAGTTCATGGAATCAAACTACTAATCTACTTGAAATAAAAGCAAAGAAATGGAAATAAGAAGAGGAAAATAATGGTTATACATCATGTTGGCCGTCCTCCAAAGGGGGAAGATAAGGGGGTATTTATAGCCCCAAAATTCAGCTCAAGGAGGCAAGAGGGCCGCTGGTTTAGCGACATTTTTTAGCGACGCTTGCTTCTGTCACTCTTTTGGCGACACTTCTGGGCACCAGCGACGCTTCCTTCATCTTCAGTGACACTTCCTTCTAGCTCAAGCGACGCTTTTCTGGGCACGAGCGACACTTCCTTCAAACTTCAGTGATGCTTTTCTGGGATTATATGACACTATTCTGGGCAGCTTTTACCACCAAGGAATGGTGGCCTTCTACCACTTCTATTCATTCCATCAAGAGCTTCCAAAAACACGTACTATATATCAGATTTTACAAGTCTTAACCATAGAGCATTGAACAAGTAATTGACTTTAAAACCCTACACTAAGTACCAAAATAGTGCTCAAAACAAAGCTCAAATGTGCTAAAACTTAGAGTATATACATGGCACATCAACTGAACTGAACTGAAAAATAATGAACTGAACTTAAAAATACTGAACTGAACTGAAAAATACTGAACTGAACTGAACTGAAAAATACTGAACTGAACTGAAAAATACTGAACTGAAATGAAAAATACTGAACTAAAAAAAAATACATTTGATTCTTTTATATAATATATATATATATATTCAAAATTCTTATTAAAAAACAAGCCATTGAAGTGTATTGAATTGAACTTAATTAAACAAAACTGAATTGAAAAAACAAATCACTACATCGACATTAGCTAAATTCGTCATTATCCTAGAAGTTAAACATAATTGAATGAAATATACTGAACTGAACTTTATTGAACTGAAGTATACTGAACTGAATTTTATTGACAAATGTAAGCCTATTTGGAAACTTCTTGAGCTTATTTTAATGGAAAAGGGAGTATCCCCTCAAAAAAAAATTTAGTTGATGATTTTATATTTATGATTGATGATTTTTTATCGATGATGGAACGAATTTGATGATTTGATGATGAACGGCGAAGATTTGACGATAAACGACGAAGATTTAACGATTAACAATGATGATTTGACGAATATTTAATGATTTGATGATGAACAACGAAGATTTGATGATGAACGACGATGATTTGATGATTAACGATGAAGATTTGATGATGAACGGTAATAATTTGATGAACAACGATGATTTGATGATGAACATCGATGATTTAGTAACTGAACGTCGATGAATTGATGATGGACGATGATGATTTGATGATTTAATATTGATGATTGATGATGGTAATGATGAATAAGGAGATTAAATGTGTTATGTATTCTTATTGCAAAATGGTCCCTAGATTTTATTAACATTTTAAGTACTGGCACCGAAAAATAAATATTTCAATTCCAGCCCCAAAAGTATTTTGCCCCTGAACCTAATACCCCTTGCCTTACCATACGGCTGTCTTACCAGAGATTTTCTCACCAATTTATTAGATATCAATTTTTTATTTATATAATTAATTTATAATCATGTAATATTAACTTATTAAAAATATTCCCCTCTCCATGCTGAAATCCTGGCAATTGGATTAGCCCTCTCTGCATCTGTATCCTTCAGCCAGAAAGTTTTGATTGAGTCAGACTGCTTAGAAGCAATTGAAATGATTAATGATCCCAGTTTGGCTCACTGGAATGTTTTTAATCTAGCTGATGAGATACACCAATCCATGCATGATACTTCACTGAATTACACTCCTAGAGAGGCAAATAAAGTGGCTGATGCTCTGGCTAAGCATGCATCCTCCCCGAAATCCAGTTTTCAATTTGAAATTTTTATACATATGCCACTGGAAATCAGAGGTCTTATTCAATTAGATAGATTACAAATGCCATCTCTTCGCTTTCATCCTCCCTAGTTTAGCTGCTACGCTCATGAATTGTTATGGTTAATCTTATGCAGGATAACACCAGGCTGGAAAGGCACTATTGAAGTTTTTCACTCTACAAAGCTCTCAGCTTTCCCAGATAGCTCATCTCTCTCTGGACAGATTAGCCTAGAAACTATATGATATGTATATATGCTTTTTAGAGCAATTCTAGTGCCGCCTTGTGTTTTGAGAAATCAATTCGCTAATAGGCTCTAGAAATTTTTGGCTCTAAAATGCTATAAACTTCTAGATCATTAGCCTTAGCATTAGCTTATAGGTTCCCCCATCTTTTGGAAGCTCTTCTGATGCTTCATGGCGGTTGAGCCTCTATGTTTTTATTCTTTTGTCACTTCACCAAATGTGGTGATAGTGAAAAAAACCTACAACCAAAATCTCATTTTGGTTTTTTTTTTAAGTTTGGGGAGCCTAATGTATTCCCTCCATCCAAATGGATGGTTAACTTAAAAAAAAAAAAAACTTATTAAAAATATATGTTAGGTGTTTTACATGAAAATATTAAATGTGTATGAATTCAAATTTATGTTATATTTGAAATCAATAAACTCAAAACTGATAATTATCAACTAAAATTGACATTAAATAAGTTCAATACATATCAAAAATGTTATATGAGTCGCTAAATTTAAACAATTATTTCAAACATATAAATTAACGAGTCATATACGTAAACAAAACTTACATTGTATAAATTTAATATAGTGAATTTAACATCTAACCCATTAAATATAAACTAACATTTTGATAGAGATGAGGGAATAACTCATAATAATAATCATAAATTAAATTAATTAGTTTATTTTGAACCATCTAAATTAAAATACGAAATAATTAAACTAATTATTCATATATACGTACTATAATTGACATTAGAAAAATAGTTCATACGCATAACATCCTAAACTATTAGAAAATTTTCATCAAAATTAATCTCTTAAACAATGAAACTAAGGACTGGTAGATACAAATTAAATCGACAATAAAAATTTTAAATCTCGTAGTAAAATAACGACATATATATGAATTAAAATTGAAATTAATTAAGTCAAATATAGACTTATAAAACATTAACTAAAACTAATTTTCAAGTTGCATTAAACCAAAGTTAAAACACCTAAACAAATATTTTAAACAAATTAACTAAAATGAATAATATTATTCAATGTATAAATTTAATGTTCAATATAAAAAACTTTAATTAATAATAAAGTCTTCAAAATAGAATAAAAGTGGGAGCAATGCACGCACATTACTGGGTTTTTAAAAGTGGGAGCATGCATAGCAGAGAGTGTGCAACCACATAGCAACAGTGGATCCATTTGTTAACTCTAGAAAAGAAAAAACACGAGCTGATCCGGATCTAAATCTTATAACCCGACTTTACCATCAATCTGACCCGCGAAATTTTGCATAATGTTTCTAATAATTGCACCGTAGCCTCTCCGCCCATTCATTATGATATACTGTATTTTGTTTTAGTCCTTGGTCCTATCATAACATTACAGTAGGACGGTCTCATTCAAGACTTTGTAAAAAAGTAATCAACGACGGACATTTTAAAAAATATGCTTAACATAAAACAGCCATATTATTCTTGGCTAAAATAATTTGAGAAACAATTAGATAAGGCAGCCTAATGATAAGGCAATGACCATAACAAACCATTTTTTGGAACCGAAAAACAATTACTTCTTTCTAGGTGTCATTGTGTAAAGAGCACCAAGAATCAGGACTATGTTGCAAAACTGTAAACTTTTATCCCCAAATCTAAAATCCATCGGGTTCTCTAGTGGTGGGGAATCAGGTTCTCTGCTCCGGAGCGGATGAGCGGCAGACTACGATCAGAAACAACACCGCGAACATTTATCATCCTCACCATCATCATCTTCTTCCTCTTCTGTAAACAATCACCGGCGTCGGCCTGGGAGGTTGTAGTCTGAGCTCCGGAACGTTATTTCGACGAAGCGGAGATTAAGGGTAGGCGGAGATTAGGGGTAAGGCGGGGGAGCTTGGAGATGTTGAGCGGGATGGTGACGAAGGCTATGGAGAAACCTGATGGTGGAGCCGGAGGGCTATGGCATCTTCTCCGATCAGCTTCTTCTCCGATTGACTATTATTTTCTCGTGACTGGGGATGATCTCAGTCGTTGCTAACCTGATGATCATCTCAATCATGGTGTTGGCGAGGTCAGCTACTCGATAGTGATTGATTGTGATCAATTAATGGTTCTGGGTTTATGCCCGGTTTTGGGGATTTAGAGTATAAGGTTTTCTCTCCCCCGAAATTATGTGAAGATGAAAAAATGCTCTCCCCTTTCTCCTGTCTTATTCTCTCTCTAGGAGTTCATCCTAGTCTCTAGGAGTTTCTTATGAATCTCTCATTCCTAATCTGGCTATACAGATCTTTCTCTCTATTCAAATTTCAATTTTTTGAAATTCAAATGGAGCTATCTTTGGTAATTCTTCTGTATCTTAATTTGTTGAGATACAAATTATTGATGCAACAATCATGGACAAGAATAAAGCATAAATCAAAAAACAAGTATTCCAATCTGAATCAATTTGGAGAGGAAATCACTCCATTACATACATATGGCAAATCATTCTTCTTGATTTCTGCTATTCTAAATCTCCACAAATTAGCCTGCATCACTACATATTTCCATGTTCCTCATCCACCTTCTCACAGCATACCAACTTTCCATTCTACACAACTGTTTTTTAGCCCACCCATACTTTTTTCCTCACTTTTAACCATGGGAGACGATCTCATTTCCCAGTATGAGAAGGTCAACCTCTCTAGTGAGAAATATTTTCGCTTTGTAGTTCCAGATTCGGCCCCAGGGAATGAAGGGGGTATAATTCCCTTCTTCCTTGGTGCGAAAATCATCAGCCAAAGAAGAAACACGTTGACACCATGATTAGTACTTTGATTGGTGTTTGGTCAAGGGGTGCTCCCAACAAAAAGGTGGTCAGACAAAGGGTTGGTGGAGCTGCAAAGGGCGACAATTGCGCGCTATTCAAATTTGAAGATCTGGGAGACCGCACTAGAGTCATGAACACTTCACCTTGGTGTTTTGATAACTGTCCAGTGGTCTTTGTAGAGACTGAGGGGATGGAATCCTTCCGTCATCTCGTCTTCAACGAAGCCCCTTTTTGGATCCATGCTCATGACGTTCCGCCGATCTTGTCAACTTCTGACATGGATGGCCAAATTGGTGATTAGCTGGGAGACTTCATCTCTGTTTACCAAAATGAGTATGGCTCGTATGGGAGAAACTCTGAAATTCAGAGTTAACCTGGATGTACACAAGCCCTTACCAAGAGTGGTTACAGTCGAATTTTAACAGATCCATTATCACTTCTACCTACAATATGAAAGATTGCCTGCTTTCTGTCAACTCTGTGGACGCATTGATCACGCACTGAATGAATGCCCTAGGAAGAACACTCCACAACGAGATGCCCTCATGCCAATGGGGTATGGTAATTGGATGCAATATGAGGCTGATTTTCCGGTTCCTCAGCCGGGTCCAGGCCAGCTGCACCATCGCAGAAAACTGGAAGCTAGAGAGGCAGCAGATCGACAAAGATTGAATGGAAACACAGATATGCGTACGCCCTCACCAGCAAATGGCCAAGCTGCTGCTCAACCCCATGTTATCTACCAAGAAGCTCAGCCTATGGAGTGGGACACTCCGACTCCGGCGGATCCATTGCCGGAAACTGCCAGTCCATTACAGAATAACGGTCATTCTCAGGGCATTGATGACCCTCAATCTGTAATGGATAAAAACGTAAATGCATTGAATGGGGTAAAAAGCTCAGCCAACTGCCATAATGCATTGAATATTGCCAATAATGGTGCTACAGACTCTCCAAATTATCAGCACTCATCCAGCCGCACCTGCAGCACAACTAAAGACTATATCCCTTTGAAAGTCAAAGGAGTTGACCGAAAAGATGCGTTCACGGTTAACATTCAGAGCCAGATGGTTATTACCAACCTTCTCTAGTCAAGAACCATATGATATATGGGAGGGGATCCATACCTTCTCAAGCCCAGAACGGAGCTACGTTCCTTTCCGATGCCGAGGCAGAGAAGCTGTGGCAAGAGCCATTAAGATCGAATTCTACACCAATTCATAAATCCACAAAACAAACTTTCATGGATCCTGAGATGCTCAAGTCTCTAGCCTCTCATCCGATCAATACTTTTCAGCAATTACCAGGACAGTCCTACACCAGGCGCCCTCCACCGGGCTTTGAGCATGTTAGAATAATAGAAATTATCTATGATGAAGAAGAGGATTACAACGAAAATATGCCTATGAAGCTTCTAAATAAATCCCCAAATATGGAAATCATTCCTCGGCGCCCGGGAAAAGAACCTATTGAGATAGCTAAGAAGCAGCAGTACTCTGACATCATCATGGAGATGGCAAGAAAAGGACTTACCAGTATTCGAGGAGTTCGAATTGGCTCCCCTCGACATATGGGGATGTCTTATTCCTATCAGACTGAGAAATTAGTGAAGAAAGTACTCACCTTGGACAGAGAGGATGCTTCCCGAGGCACCAGTAAAGACAATTCGAGGTAGATGATGGACGTTGATTCCAGGCCAAAACAAGCGAATCATGAACATCATGAACATATCATGGGTGACAGCAAAGGCGGCTTGGCAATGGTGACATCAAGGGATGGGAACGACGGCCGAGCGGTTGCCGGAGATGGGGTCGTGAAGGGCGGAGGAAAGATTACCAGAGAGGGTGGAGCAACCGGCAAGGGAAAGATGACCAGGGATGGTGGTGAGACCGGCGGAGGCACGGTGTCAACAGGCGGTGAGATTGGCGGCGTAGGCGCTAACGACGGAAAAGGGGCAGTAACGAATGTACATGAAGCTGTGATCGATAGAGAGGCGGACATAGCTGGAGGATCAGCGGCGATAGGCGGGGTCAACAACGGAAAGACAGCGGCAACAAGCCCAATCGATGATTCTGGTGCGGTCAAGGAACCAATTGGAAGTTATCCTAATCCAACAATGAAAGCGTACGGCGAACTCACTATTTCTTCAACTGCTGCGGGGGCTCAATGCATTCGTGTGGTCATTAATAAGAATAAGAAGCAGTCTGGCGGAGGTGAAAACCCAGAACTTCCCAAATACGTGCATCAATCAGATTATGGAGTTATTGTGGGGGACTCTAAGAATGGGCTCTCTAGAAAATATTATGAGTCTCCAGAAGCTGCTAGACCTAATGTGGCAGGTTATTCTCCCACTCAGGCCCAACTGACTATTTTCAAAAGGAAATACAACTTGGAGGATGGGCTAGATGAAGAAAGCTCTACTTCAAGCCCAAAAAATAGAAGCTAGACACTGTGGTGACGACAGCTTTCCCTGGGGGATTGCACTTCTCTATGGGGACTACCCCAACTAAACCAGCAGCGGCAGCGAAGAAAACTCGCTCCCGCCGATACCAATGAGTCTACTAAGCTGGAACTGCCTGGGGCTGTCATATCCTCGTGTAGTTAGACACCTGAAACAACTCCTCCGCAAGTTTTCCCCTTCTTTACTTTTTTTATGTGAGACCAAGTGTTTGTCTAGTAGTATGTTAAGTTTGAGAGATTCTCTGGATTTTCATGGGATTTGTGTTGATTCCAATGGAAATTCGGGAGGCCTTGTTTTGTTTTGGAATAAAGATGTGGAGGTTTCGATTTTGAGTTGCGTTTTTAATTTTATAGATTTTAGTGTAAAGGACCCCCAAACTCATTTAGTATGGCGATGTACTTGTGTGTATGGCGAACCGGAAACCTCAAAGCGTCCGCGTTTTTGGCAAAACTTCCCAACACTTTGTAATGGCTCGGATACCCCATGGATGTGCATAGGAGACTTCAATGAAGTCTTGCATCAAAATGAATTTGAGAGTGCTAACCGCAGACCATCGAGAAAAATTGATGACTTTCGTTTTGCGCTAAATCAGTGCAATCTTTTCGACTTGGGATATGAAGGATACTGGTTCAGAAACTGGAGAAACCCAAGATCAATTAAAGCTAGGTTGGATAGAGTTGTGGCAACCCCGAGCTGGATGTCTGTTTTCCCGAATGCGCAGCTAAAACATATATACAACTACCGTTGTGACCATGTTCCGATATTGCTGAACTTGAAATCCCAATCCCAAGCATTGATACATAGGAGGCATAGGCCTTTTCGGTTCGAAAATTACTGGATTCAATCTCCTTATTGTAAAGGGACAGTGGATGAGTTTTGGAATAATTATGCCCCTGATCTACCAACGGCAATTCGGGAATGCTCAGATGGTTTGTTATCATGGGCGAAATTGGAATTCGGAAACCAGAAAAAGGTTCAAGACCAGATTACAAAACGTTTAGGACAACTCCAACAAGGTACGATAACAGCGGAGGTCCAACAAGAGATGGCAAGCTCAAAGTTGAAGCTAGAAAGGTTTCTGGATATAGAAGAAGTAAGATGGAAGCAAAGAGCGAAACAACATTGGCTACAAATGGGTGATAGGAATACTAAATTTTTCCATTCTTTCGCGAACAAGAGGAAGAGCAAAAATACGATTCATGAGCTCAATGATAATCTTGGTAGGTGGTGCACGGAGGAGAGTGAACTAGAAACCATCATAGCTAATCATTTCCAGGATATGTTCCAAAGTTCGCACCCACCCCTGACTTCTAAAAACCTTTTGACTAGCATGATCACCACTACGGTGTCGACAGTGATGAACGAAAAAGTAATACGTCCATACATATCTCAGGAAATACATACTCCTCTAAAGAATATGGCCCCAAACAAATCACCAGGACCTGATGGTATGCCACCATCTTTCTTTCAACAATATTGGGCAACTGTTGGATCAAAGGTAACTCAAGAGGCTTTACAGTATCTGAATCATTGGAAACCTATCACAGCTCTTAATGATACTAATATAGTGCTCATACCAAAGATTAAAAAACCCAAGGATATTACACAATTTAGAACTATTAGTCTCTGCAATGTGGTATACCGCTTAATCTCCAAATGCATAGCGAATAGAATGAAAGAGGTTTTGGATACGGTTATCTCGAGTCACCAAAGTGCATTCATAAAAAATAGGTTGATTTCCGATAATATCATTATAGCTCATGAGGCTCTTCACTAAATCAAAATTAAGGAAATCTAAGAGGAAAAAGGGTCATAAGTCTATTAAATTGGATATGAGTAAGGCATTTGATAGAATTGAATGGCCCTTTCTTCTTAGCGTAATGCACAAGATGGGTTTTGATCCAAGTTTTGTTAACTTAATTGAGAACTGTATATCTACAGTTCATTTCTCCTTCATGCTTAATGGTAAATGTTTTGGAAGGATAAATCCAACTCGAGGTCTTCGGCAAGGAGACCCCCTCTCCCCGTACTTGTTTATTATATGTACCGAGGTTTTCTCTCAGATGGTACATGCTGAAATCAGGTCAAAGAGGTTGAGTGGAATTAAAATCTCAAGACGAGGCCCAACCTTACCCCACTTATTATTTGCGGACGATACGCTAATCTTGGGAGAGGCAACACAGGGTGAAGCAAACACATTACGGGAAACGCTGAGGTTGTATGAGGAAGCGTCTGGACAACAGATAAACCGTGACAAATTATCTATCATGTTTAGTCCGAATACCTCAGCTGAAGTTAAAGCTAATATCTTATCCATTTTAAATATGGTTGATACAATTGCACATGAGAAATACCTATGTCTGCCGATTGTTTTTGGTAAATCAAAAACAGCTGCTCTGGAAGGGATCAAAACCAGGATCTGGAACAAAGTGGAGAGTTGGGATCATAAACAGCTATCGAAGGAAGGCAGAGAAGTCTTAATAAAATCATTATTACAAGCTATGCCTACGTACACAATGTCATGCTTTATGTTACCAGACAATCTCATCGAGGACATACACAAACTTTATGGTAGATATTGGTGGGGTACTACCTCGACGAAGAAGAAGATTCATTGGGCCAAATGGACAAAGCTTTGTTATCCAAAAAGCATGGGCGGTTTAGGCTTTAAGGATCTGAAAGTCTTTAATACACCTATGCTAGGGAAATAAGCATGGAGATTACTAAAGAATCCCGATTCTATGGTGGTCAAGATATTAAAAGCGAAATACTATCCAAATACGTCTCTAATGGAGGTGAAATTGGGTTGGGATCCATCTTTTTCTTGGAAATCTATTCTAGTTGGGAGAGACCTGCTTGCTAAAGGCATCCGCAAGAGAATTGGAGCAGGAAGAGAAACGAAAATTAAAACGGGCTTGTGGCTCCCAAAAGGGGATAAAAAAACCCAACATCTCTACCTTCGAGTTTCCCTGAAGATCTGACGGTTGATCATCTAATGCTAGAAAATGACTCACAATGGAATGTTGACCTTGTTCGGTACACGTTCAGCCGAGAAGAAGCAAGCTTGATCTTGTCACTTCCTAGGGAGGGGTGTTCAAACAACCATGATCAATGGATATGACACCCCTCCCTGGACGGTAAGTATACGGTAAAATCAGGATACAATGTCGATATTAACTCTACAATTTCTGGACATACAGGAACATGGCTATAGGAAGCGCGGGACCGGCATTACATTGGAAAAAGTTATGGGCCTTGCGAATTCAACCGAAGATCAAGCATTTCATGTGAAGAATGTGCAAAGATAATCTACCAACGGCGAAGAATCTACGTCAAAAGAAAGCAGAGGGAGAGCTTCAATGCTTGAGTTGTGTTATGGTTGATACCTCCTCGGGGCATATCTATTTCCATTGCCTATCAGCTCAACAAATTTGGTTTGCAGCTGATTTACATGAGAGTGTGTTTTGTTGCCAGCAACCACATGCAAATCTATGGGTCCAAGACTTAATAATGGAACTAACCGATTATGAGATGGCTCTTGTCTCTCTATTGCTATACCAATTATGGACTCACAGGAACAAGCTGCTTCATGGGGAGACTCATGAGCTTATCCCTCAACACTGTGTCAGCTATGCCACCAGGATAATATCTGAGATGACATCGAAACCGGAGAGTACATTGCATTCTCATTCTCCCAGAAGTCAAAGTAATATTCCTTCTCTAAGTGGGAATGCTCTCTTCTTTGATGCGGCCATGTCTGAGAATAGCAGTTGCCTAGGATGGTATATCCAAAATTCTGACAATGGCTGGATTATGGGAGAATCAAAAAGAATCTCGGGCATTTTGGAGGTAAAAACTGCAGAAGCTATAACCCTTCGACGAGGGTTACACATAGCTCTTGCCAAAGGGATACACATCCATAATGTACACGGAGATGCCCAAATTGTTATTAATACTGTCCGACAACCTAGAGAGGTCCTATCTAACTTGGATCTATCATTCAGGATGTTGCTAGACTAGTAGCATCTCATAATCATCCAAGTTTATACTGGATTAGCAGAAGGCACAATTATGTTGCCCACTCATTAGCTAAATTTGCTAAGTTTTCTCAAGATCAAACTTGTCAATGGGATAACATCCCCAACTTTGTAACTCTTTCTGATTAATCAATGAAGTCTTATTTCAAAAAAAAAGAGAGTATGAGGTTTGCTCATTCGATTTTGTCATTGAATAGCAAATAGTTGGGGAAAAGATATGATGATTGATAATTTGATGATCAATGATCATTCGATGACGATTGTTAATTGATGATTTGATGATAATTGTTCATTGATGATTTGAAGTTGGTTTTGAAGATTTGATAATTCGATATTGATGATTGATATAATTCGATAATTCGATAATTCAATGTTGGTTATGAAGATTTGATGATTTGATAGTTATGAGCATTTGATGATGATTTGATGATGAATGATGATAATTTAATGACGAGAACGATAAATGAAGATGAACTATTATGATTTGATAATTTGGTGATAAATGACGATAATTTAATGACGACAACGATAATTGATGATGACCGACGATGATTTGATAATTTGATGATGAACAACGATGTTTTGATAATTTGATGATGATTTAATATGAGGACGATGATTTGATGATGAGCGGGATGGTTTGATAATAAACGGCGGTGATTTGATAAATTTTATTGATGCTGATGATGACGGTGGATTTGATGATTAGATTTATGACAACAACGATAGATTTTGGTTAAAACGATATCAATTTTCTAATTTGACGATTTGATTATGTGTCTTTTATATACTATGATGTTCAGTAGTAGAGTCTAAAGATTTGATTATGTGGTTTTTATAATTGATGTTTGTTTTAGAGTTCTAGCGTTTGATTATGTCTTATGATGATTTATTAATGACGATTTTGATTGATTTAGGGGTTTGCTATGTGCAGGTCCAATTTACTCATGCATTTCTGATGGAAGTGGGAAAATACCATAATTATCCTTCATTCGTTTATTGGTTTTTACAAATATATTTCTAAAACCCTAACCATGAATGCATAAACCCGTCTATGTAATGATTGAAACGTGTCCAAATCATAAATTACTTTTTCGTGAATTATAATACATATTTAAGAGGGACATTATTGTCACTTCAAATTTAATTTGGACCTGCAGAAGTAAATTGGACCTGCATATAGAATCACCCTTGATTTATTGATGCATATTATAATATTTTTATGATTGATAATTATTTTTATTAATAATTGATTAGGTTTGGGATGAATAAGAGGGAAATAATGTGTTATTTGTTTACAATTGCAAATCGGTCCCTGTATTTTGTTAATATTTCCACTATTGCACCGAAAATAAATTATTTATATGCAGTCCCAAAAGTTATTTTCTTTGTCCATAACACATGTTGACTTAACATAAGGCTGCCTTACCAGAGAGTTTCTCAAATAATTTATATCGTTAACATAAAACAACCATATAATTATTTATTTCTTTAACAACACTAAAATGCATCCATATTATGGAATGAATTCGGTACCAAATTTACAAATACATGTTATTTTTGTTAAGAAATTATTTCGTTAACTTATTTATATTCACCATAATCGATCCGGTTATCCTCTTTATAAAATGTAGGATTATTTTGGCGCAATTAATATGAGTGAACATTTACAAATTGTGGACAACGTCGCACCATAACAAATTTTGGCACAATCCATTATTTGACCGAAGGTTATCTCTCGCCAGACCACGATTAATATCAGTAAATTTTCGTGAACAGATTACATGTGTATATGTATGTATTTATGATGTACTATGTAATTCAGGGATTATTGGTCATGTGGCGCATGGAAAATCGACGATTGTAAAAGCTCTGTTTAGTGTGCAGACTGTTCGTTTTAAGAGTGAGATGGAACGTAACATTACTATAAAGTTTGACTATGCGAATGTCAAGGTTTATAAATGCGAGAATAACTACGAACCGATGTGTTACAGGTGAGTGGTTTGATTTGATTTGGTGGTTATTGTTAGGATTTATTTGAAGATAAATGTGTGTTAATATACAATGTATTTTTCAGGTCTTATGGAAGTAGAAAAGAAGATAATCTAAGATGAAATTGACGAGGCATGTATCTTTCATTGATTGCCCCGTAAGTGATCCAATTCAATTTCTTCAGAAGCAACAAGTCTGAGCAGGATGCTTTTGCAAGGAAGATCATGTCGAGCCTTCGCTTTCCTCATGATAGGAAAACATCATAGGGTGAATAAGGATGGTGCAAACAGGAGGCATGTGGTTTCTGAATCTGAATATGATCCTTCTACATCGTTTTAAGGAATCAGTATCGGAGGATGGTGCACACAGGAGGCATGTGGTTTCTGAGTCTGAATTTGGTCTTTCTACATCGTTTTAAGGAAGCAGTGTCGGATCAATTTTGATTCATAAAAATATTCTAAATTAGTCATTCTTGATTTACATGATTCATGAATTGACTGGGGTTAAAAAAATAGTAAATATATTTCTTGCATTGCTAATATGTCTTATGTTCTTCTTTTTATACAGTTTACACACATTCAAGGTGGGTTGCAAATTGACTGGTATGAGGTGGTTGCGATTGTGGGAAATCCAGACTATGAGGTTAATCTTGATTCAGTTTGCATGGCTGGTAGGTTTGGCCGTAGTATACTTTCATTTGATTAAATCATGTAAAATATTTCAATTTTTATTTAGTGCGTTTGTTACGGATGTACGGTGGTTAAGTTATGGTGCCTGAATTGATTTTGCGAATGTGGTGTATTCAATTTAATGCAGAATATCTATAAGTATTACAAATTGTGTAACTAATAAAGTGTTTCTTTTGGTTTCTGCATGTTCTTTTTTTTTATGAACCCAATTTTTCATTAAATAACACCAAATCCAATAAAAAATTTAGACTTTCACTCCTAGTCTATTAAAAAAAACTTCTAACCTATTTCTAGGTTCAAATACAAAAGTTAATCACATGAAAATTCTCCTTTGGACCAGTGGAATTCAGCTTCCACTTTCTTCCCCACTTCTTCAGCCAACAATCTTCTATACTAAAAGATCCTGTTGTTCTTTTCCTCCCACACATGGTAAAGTAACAACTTGACAGAAAAACTTGTGCACTTGACCTGTTCAGCACCACATCAATAACCTCCTCCTCAAGGCCCTCAGTGAGCTAACTGCCTACAATCCCAGTGATAAGAGAATATCTCTGCAGAATGAGCATTTAGTAAACAAGTGCTGAGCAGTTTCATCATCTATGCCACAAAGACAGCATTTTTGTTGCTGCTGCAAAATTCTGAACTTTTGAAGCCTGTCCACTGTGCCTAGTCTCCCTCTCAACAGCAACCATAAGAACCTGTGCTTTGGGAGAAGCTTGGTATGACACACCAGTTTAGCCCAAATATCCTCCTTTTCTTCCCCCTTCAAGATGTTATATGCAGCAGTAATAGAGAGGCCTCCCCCTTTCCTTATACAATGTTGTAGTTTATCAAACATAGTATTCTTCAGTCTTATCAAGCAGCTGCCGAATCCAACTCTGTCCAGGTGAAGATCTATAAGTGTCAAAAGGTATGTCTTTCAGATAAAATGCTTGAAGCCATCTTATCCAAAGGATGTCCTTTTTCTGTTGAATTTCCCAGACATGCTTGCAAAGGGATGCAAGATTCCACAGTGAGGGATCCTTGATTCCCATGCCACCAAACTTCTTGCAAATACACAAAGTACTCGATGCTGCTGGCGTGAAGTATCTGTTGTTCTGCATGTTCTTTTATTTTAAAGTGTTCATTATTTTTTAGAAGCATCGGTATTTCATACACTAGAGACTTTTTGAATGGTTGAACTCAACCATATGGAGGTTCAAAACAAATTGTAGTTTAATTTTTTGTTTCTTGATTGGAAATTTATTTCCATATATTCTTTAATTAATTTTATTTAATTTTATATGTATATACGCTTTATGTCTAATACTTCTTTTGATATTTTTCTACATTTCTAGAATTCCACATTTCGTGTCATTTGAATATACTAAAAATTGAATAACTTTTTTCATAAATAAATGAAGAAAAGAAAAAAAGCCAACATGATTTGAGGATACTTGTAGTTTAAGATAGAGAAAATTTAGAATAGGTATATGTTTAGAAACTTCTCTGATCTTACAAATCTTCTCCACTTGTGGAGATTCTCACTTGTTGCCTCCTTTTCGGGAGTTATCTGTATTTCTATTTCATTCATTTCACGGTCTAGAGATCCTTAATAAAAGTTCCTTCCACTGATTTTTTGGTGGTTTAACTTAATAAAGAAAAGGATATTACATTAAAAATAAAATATCCACGGTTTGGGTTCATATGCAAAATGATTAATCAATCTTTTTAAATGCGTTGTAATAAAATAAATAATTCATAGATTATAATTCTTCATTCATATACACCATATCTGATAATATTATATTAAAATCACTAATAAATTTTGATTTTAATAATTTTAATTTATTAGACGGGCGCATTGAAAAAGAAAGTATGTTGTTAAAAGTAATAATTACATTGTGTTTCTCCAATCTCCAAAACTAAAACATGGAGAATCCATACTAGATACTTAATGGTTTATTTGCAAGAGTTGAATACAATGACACCCTTACCTCAACACGATGAAGAGGACATTCCAATAATAGAACTACGAACAAACAAAAACACAAAAACCGCGAATACTCAAATACAAGAATACGCTAAAGTCGACTCTGAAATGAAAAAACATATAAAAATAGAGAACTGAAGGCAACACTCACTACTAGAATATCAGCCATTTAAGGCAGTTCATCCTTCATGTGTTAAGGCTATAAACAAATGCCTTCCCTGGTTGTGACTTGAATGAGAAAAATCATCTAAGGCGGTTCCTCTTCCGCCTTGGATGTTTTTGGGTTTAAGGCGTTTGTTTCCGCCTTGGATGAAGGGTTATCCACCTTGCTCAATACTTCCGAAATCGCTAGCATGCAAGTCTGGATGATATGATTTGACTCGTTGCGATACCGTAACTAGCAAACGCTAGTCCCAAACAAATGGTGGATTGTTTTGTTACGACAGAAGCTTACGGATCGCCAGATGAAATACTAACGAGTTCGCTACATTGAAAAGCCTAGACTGTTATGAATGTGTACGAGACTGGTTACGACTTCTACCGTGCGGATCGCTAATACTAGTTACGATGTCGTAAGAGAGCCTAGGTTGTCATATATTTATCTGCTGACGAGACTGGTTACGACAAATAGAGGTGATTCGCTCGGTCATAAGTAGCGAACTCGTTACAAGCCAAATTAAACATTTCGGGTTAATCAAAACGAGCCGGGTTACGACAGCCACTAGCTACTCGCTAGTAACAACGTAGCGAGGTCGCAACCGAACAATTGTATTTAATAAAAATTGTAAAAATATAAAAATTGTAAAAATCATATTATAAAAATATAATAAAAATTGTTGGTTCGAGAGATGTAACGATATCGTAAGGAAATCGCTTATGTGTATAGTAACGAATTCGCTACTGATCTCGCTAAGATGAAACGACGTCGTTTTAGCACTGGGTGAGCGAGAGAAAAAAATGACGTTACGAGTGAGCTAGACATTCGCCTGGTTTTGGCGTGTATGGTTACGAGCTCGGCAGAGATCAGATTGGAGAGGCAGAGAAGAACGAGCGATTGGGTAGCGATGGCGCAAAAACTAAGCTCAGAAATATAATTCTGGCGAGAGAAGTAGCGATAGTACAAGATGATCGCAACTATTTTAATGTAATGGGCGAGAGAAGTTACGATCTCGCAGGGAATTCGTAAGTGTCGCAAAATTATAGGATTTGAGCCATTTCCACCCATTTCCACTAAAATTGGGTTTCATTTTAATTGTTTAAGCTGTGAATTGCAAGATGTATGGTATCTAAGCACAAAACATGAACATGAAACACTATCAAGCCACACTTTATAAACTAATGGAAGTAATGGAACTCAAAAGTATATGCATCCATTTGACAAAACAAGAAACTAGCTTTTATCGGGAATGTGAGGCCTAGAGATGTACCGAGATCTAATAAGGACCAAGTGTCTAGCCAATGCATCTTTACCATCCTCCAACTCCTTCTTGGTGTATGGTGCATGATATTCCTCGATAATCTAAGAATATGAAATGTTTTTTTAATACTATTAAATGCAACGTAGATAGTAATAGGTACAATAAGTAGGTTATAAGAATGCTTACGCGATGTAATTCCAAATTATCTTGAACAAGGCTAGCTACGCACTCGCTTGCGTACAACATCATATAGTAACCGCACTCCCAATTTGACAATTGTTTTCGGTGCTGAAAGTGAAGAAGTATAACAAATGATTTGAAATGAAATTATAGTGGAAATAAATGAGCATTGGATTTGTAATGTCACCTGAATCTGTATAAGGTTGAAGGGAAGTAGTGTGTCGTCATGTGTACTATGCATAGCAACCTCTAATAAATCTGCTAATTTTGTAGATGGACCAAAGTGTAGCGGGTCCATCCAATACACTCGCTTCAACGATGGTATCATAGCTACAAAACTCCAATGGCCACTACATATTTTAAGAAATGAAAATGTAAGAACCCGGCTCGAAGATTAGAATATTTACGAAATGCAATATCCAATTGTAAAAAAGAAAACTAATCTCTCTAGATATGGGCCTATGTAAATTGTCTTGGTTTTGTCACTAAGGATCTTAGAGAGATAAGCAAGTCGTGATTGATTACTTTCATTCATTTCTTGCAAGCATATTGGGTGCAAAAAACCAATGAAAGTCTTTGCGTTTAGAGCAAGGCTTTGCATGTACCTAAATAAACAATAGATGGGAAATGAACGTATAATAGTGCACAAGTATATGATAATTTGTAACTTGCAGTACGATAGAAGAGATGAGATCAAGTAGCTTACATTTGATGTAGTATAAGGATTGTTTCGGGAAGGGTTTTATAGTGCCAGAAAAGGGCAAAGTCTTCCCATGGAACGACTAATTCCCTCGCTTCGCCGAACACCTGTTTATTGGAGTAGAAATAGTAAACAGAATCCCGACTATGGTGGCCCGCCAGATCATAAAACGTGCGAAGGAATCCCGGGAGTGATTTTATGAATCCAACTTCTCCCACCGACATCGGTTTCTTAGCTACCGGAAAATATAGTGGGTCTACGACGGGTGAAGGTGTGTTTCTATTAATCGGGATAGAATTAGAATTCACATCAACGACCAACCATTTGGGCCACACAAAAAAACGGCCCAAACCTTTACCCACTGTCGTGCACTCTTGATCCGCGACCGGTACCAACGCATCCTCGACTAACACATGTAGTATAGAAACCCTAACGAAACCAATATGGACTTTGGCTTCATGATGTAGTGCCATGTCAGGATATGAATTTCCCTTTGCAACATGGCGGGGTTGAGAATTCATCCCACATTCAGCGTACAACTTGCAAGAAGGGGAGTTCTAATATACAAATAAGGCATGTTTAATTAGGTCGAATTAGACATATGTAGGAAGAGTATATTTAAAAAATATCAATAATCATGAGTTGTATAGAATTATTCATTTGATTGAGGTGCAAGTAATTAAACGTACCTTTGGTTTGGGATCGGATGGTTGTATGTGAACTTGCTCTTTGATAGGGGCCGAAGGTGTGCATATTTCCTTGTTGGGTTCAACAATAGGTTCGTCAAAAATAGGTTGATCAAAAATAGGTTGGTCAACCTCATGTTGTGGTGGGGAAGGATGTGAACCTCTAGAAGAGGGTCCATTGATTGGATCGGTGTCACAAAACTCGGATGGAAGAGGATACTTTATAAAAGAACATATATTGGCCAACATTGTTTTCAATTTCTTGACCTCTTGGTCGGATTTTTTGGCTTGGTTCAATGCTATTTGGAGTTTGGATGGTTTAGGGTCTTTCCTACTACGTTTGATACCAAACGCCTCTATTTGAGTAACATAACCACCAATTCCCTCAGCTCTTCCCGGATGCTCGGCCTTCCCAAGTGCCCTACGTAGCACATCGTGTTTACCGACATGGATGAACAAGCATTCTTCAACTTCACGCTCGACCTCGTCCTAAAAAGGTAGTATTGTAAATTAAAAGTTATTATGATCATCAGTTGTTGTGTTTGATGGTGTGATTGTATATACTAAAATGGAACATGGTATGGCGTAGTAGGTAAAGCGTATCACTCGATTAGCCACACTTTTTGCCTCATCACTTGAGAAAGTCCCGTCTTTTTTAATTCTACCCAAGACGAATAATTGTTGTCTACTATATGTTGTAGGGTCTTCGGCAATGAATAGCTTGTTCGCCTCTTCCGCGTCCATGCCCCCATCCACAAGCTCTTTCACCTCGGTTTCATGTTTTTTTTTAGGTCTTCTTCCCCACACCCAATTACCCCGCCCTACCCCCCGGTGTAAGGCATAACATTATCATCAGTGGCTTTGCGCTTCCTATCCCCCAAACCCTTTTAAAAATTCTATGTTATTTTAGGAATAAAGCACTAACCGAAACAAAAATAAATTCGCATGACACTATTATTGCAAGATGCAATAAGTAAACTAACCTTTGCGTCATTTTCTAACCATCGTTTCTTGAATGCCTCCCAAGTAAGGGTTACAATGTGATTGTAACGCGTACTTGGATCTTGCCAAAACCGCGTGCCCTTCGGTTTGATATAATCCTTGGCAAGGGTATATTTGTGTCCTCGATGAGCTTTTGATGCGATTTGAAGAGCCTTCTTCTTCACTTGATCATAGGATGTTGCCTCGATAATAAAGGGGCGCTACAAATGTGATCATAAAAATAGTCACTCACAATTTTCAATTGAAATTAAAAATAACAAGTACCACACTAACCTTGCATTCCTTCCATATATCCTTTTTGATGTCGATGCTTAGTAGCCTCCAATCCGTTGTGTCTAATGGTGTGCGTATCCTACCCGTCTTAGCACACCAACTCGACCATCGCGCGGCATCATCGTCGGGTGAAATAGCAACACCAATGTCATTAAACTTGACATGTGTTAGTATTTTGTTATCGATCCTAATCTCTAATTCGCGACAATGTGTGAGGAGTTGAGCTTCTTTCGATGCGCGAGTCACTTCTCGTTGTCTTCTAACCTCACTTGAACCGCCAACAACATTTTCCCCCACACTTGAGTCGTAGTTAACGGAACTTGAAGGGCTCTCCATTAAGTTTTCCTTTGTATATTGAAATTAGTTAATGACTAACACAATACTAATAAGTCAAAGTTGTACTTTGTAGTAAAAACATTAGATTTCATAATCCTAAAATTTAAGGCTAAGCAAGCTATGGACAACATTAAAAGAAAATCTTGATTTTCGTTCAGGACATGCTTCTGACATGATATTTAGTAATAACATGATAAATGGAGGCACTATGTACAAGAAAATCAATTTTTTAGCAAATAAGAATGAAAAAAATCGTACCTTTGGTATATGACAAAGTTATGTCGGTAGAATTGATTATTTTGGTTGGGGATGGTCTACCTTGTTTGTCCCTCTCCTACCCACAACAAAGGATGTTACCAAATTGAACAAGAACAAATAAAGATTGACATTAATTGCAAAAAATTTAGGGAAAAATGTGGTTGAGAATTTATTGCAAAACTTACCAATCTTTTGCATGCAATTAGTGGCTAGTTCCACTTTGTTTTGACACAATTGATGTGTCCAACATGTATGGGATGGGTAATGGAGATTTGATGTGAAGAAAGTTGAGGAGATTTGAGAAGATGTGCAAAAGTTTGAACTTTTGGAGATGAAACCCGTAAGAAGTGATGGATAAGATGCCAAAAGTGTTGTGTTTTTCTGTTCTATAACGTGTTTACTTTATTCAAGCTTGGATTGTTGCGATATCGGAACTCTCTCGTTACACCTGAAGTGGCTATTTACGAGGTCGTTACGTGCTCATGTGATTGCCTTTTATGGTCTACTTTATCTTTCTAGCGACATCGTGACTGAAAAAGCTGACAAAAAGTATGTTACTAGGATGTTGCGATTTCGCTACTGATGCTCGCTAGAACCCTACTTAAGATATTTTTTTTTTAAAAATGCACTCATACATTTTTAAATCACGACTTAAACGGAATGATGGTATAAGACACTAATCATTCTATTGTAAGAATAATTTTCATTTGTTCCGTCGTATGCTGGTGTATAACGGGACAGAGATTTGTTGACTTAATCTGCAATTACATAATTTGAAAGAGTTTTAAGAAACTTAGTCTTTAATTGTAAGACAATAAGAAACTCTACACATCATGTGTATGCTTGAAAACGCTATCCATCGCTTACCTTTAGAGACAACAGCATAGTAGAGCTTCACACATGAACTATATATATATATATATATATATATATATATATATATATATATATATATATATATATATATGCGCAGTTCACGTGCATTTCATTAGAGATACTTAGTTTATTACAACTCATTTATGTGATTACAAGCACGATTCTTGAATTAAACAAAGTATCATGCACACGTTCACTCACCAACTGTCATCACTCATCATACTACCGAGTATCGCTTAATAACATTGCATGCTGATGTACTAAGATGTACTCTGCTTGACATAATGTGATGATCGATATTTTCCAAATTGAGTATTATACTGTTTATATAAAAAATGTACATATTTTAGAATATGATAGTGCGTTTAAAAATTTAAACCGAATTATTGATGTTTTACATAGAGTTATGTCATACTGCTTATGTACAAAGATGTACTCTACCTGAGTTAATATCATAATGGATATTTAACAAATAGAGTATTATACTGCATCTATATAAAATATATATATATGTTAGAATGTGAAATTGCTAATAAAAAATTAAAAAGGTTTTTTTCTTAGTTACAATCTAATTAGCTTGTGTAGTAGCGATATCGCTAGTGTACACGTTACCACAGTTAAACCCTAAACCCACAAACCCACACAACCCAGAAAATCAGTATGAAGGAGTTGCGATATCGCTAGTCAGTAGTTCAAATAAAAAAAGGCTTTTTGGGTTACGATCTCGCTACTATTTAGAATGATTCTTCTTTAGCGAGTTCGCTACTCGAACGCTTGCCTGGCGAGGCTTTTTAAGACTCGCTACTAGAAACTCAGGCTTGAGCGAGATATTAACGACTTCGCAACATACAGATGCGTGTGTGCTAGCGAACTCGCAACATGTAGAAGCGTATCCACTAGCGATATCGCAAGTAACAGTACTATAAATAAATAAAAGGGGATCGGGCTAAAATTAATTAGCCCCAAATTGAAAACCCTACTGAAATTAAAAACCGGCGACGACGCTGTAACTTCTCCGACAAAATGCGGCCAAAGACCAGAGGAGCAGTGCGGGGACGCGATGGTAGAGGCTCAGACAGTGGACGGGGACGTGGTCCGGCGGTGGTAGAGGCTCAGACAGTGGACAGACTGAGGAGCCTGAGGTTCAGGCAGAGGTTCCAGTCGCCCCGCAAGTTCCAGTCGTCCCTGCCTCCGCCGCTGCTGCCGGAAATGATGGTGGGGAAGGGCCCAACAGTTCCAGTGAGGAGGAGGACACTCCTGAGTTCTTCAACGATGCCGCCATAGCTAGGTATGAGCGTTGTTCCTCTCGGAAACTTGTAAATAATCATGTGTTTGATAGTAGTGTGGTGCCTTCGCTGCAACTAGATTACGTGCTAGACCATTTTAGGGCACAACATATAGATAAATTGCTTATGTTGCCTGAGCCTGTTTACCATGAAGAGGTTCTCCAATTTTATGCGAACCAAGGTTTAGAGGAAGGGGTGGAGGAAATAACTACAATGGTGCGGGGTGTTAAGTTTACGGTCGATAAGTTTAGCATCAATGAAGGTCTGAAATGTCCTTATCTGTCTCGTAACGACCTGAGGCCTACCAAAAAGGATGGTCCGTACGAGGTACATTACGAGCAGAGGTTTCCTTCTGTTAGCCCCAAGCAACCGTTGAAGGCCGGTGAGATGGGTAAGAAGTGGTTTAAAAGGACTTCTGATAGGCCGGGTACAGCTAGGAATTACCCGATCCACAGGCTTACCGAGGAGCAGAGATTAGTTTTTGAGCTAATCTGCGGTAATGTGATCCCGTCCCTAGGGCATGCATGTGAGCCCACAGTTTGCAGTCTCATGGTGTTCTACTATATCATGGAGAAGCTTGCAATCAACCCCGGCTTCACAATTCTGACTCAAATGATGAAGATGGCCAGACACAAGAACGCCGCGCTTCCGTATGGCAATTTGATTGTAGCTCTGATCAGGAAAGCGGGTATTTTTCCAAGAGGCCGTCCCATGCCGCTCGGTAAATACGACAAGGAGTGGCTCAAGCATAAGAGGTTAGAGTTGAAGGCCGATGGGAAGTACGCGAGAAATAAAGAAGCAGAAGAGGCAGCCATAAGGGCAAGGGGTAGGCTGGGAGTATCAGGTATGATTCTAACTTGTTATTAACTGTAGTTGGTTCAAGTTGTTTCATTTGTCATGTTTTTGTTCTTATCAAACTTGATGTGTTTGTGTAGATGCTGTTTTTGATGCCCGTGGTAGGCTTGTGGTGTCTATGGGCCAGTTATTGAATGAGATTGAAATGACCGAGAAAAGGGCATGTGCTAACAACGAACGGCTCGGCGAACTGATATCCAGCGGGGTAGTGGAGTGCGATATGAGCGATGAGGAGGAGATACCTGATTTCCGCACCGCATTTCCCAAGATTTGCCTACAGCCAGCGAGAAGGAGCCACCCGATGGGAAGCTTGTTGCTGCTCATGTAAGGGATGCAGATGCGGAAAGTGATGATGGTGATGATGGTGATCATCATGACAGCGACTCTGATGCAGAAGATGACCCGGCGAGGTATGAGATGATTAGGAAAGAGAGGCTAATCGGAGAACCCGATGAGGATGTTGAACCGGGACAAGGCAAAAAAGAGAACACCTGCATCGAGACTGAAGCTCAACCAGCAGGCCAGAACGAGCAAGACAAGCAAAACGATGAAGGCAATTCGGGGGAGAAGGCCGAAGGTAGCGACAAGATGTGTGTTGATGACTTGCATGATATTTTAGTCGCCGGCCTATGATTTCGTAGTTTAGTTTGGTTTAAACATTTACTTTTTTGAATATTAACTAGTTTTCGTATTATGATCACTTATATATGCGTCACCAAAGATTCTGTTTTGGTTACAGGAATGTGGTCAATGAATTTTACACTTTTTAGATGTAGACTGTTCAATTTTTTATAGAGTTGTTGTTACTTCGGTTCAGCAAAATCAAGTACTTTTGGTATAGTGCGTGCTCCTAGCGATCTCGCTTCGTCCTCGCTCATGTTCACGTGTAACTTGCGAGATCGCTACTTGTCGTACTCAGTCAACAGAGCCAAGTTGGCGCCTCACTAGCGAACTCGCTACCTGTGTAACTGATAATAGCGATCTCGCAACATGTCGTATTCAGTCAACAAAGCCTAGCTTGATATTTTCTAGCGATCTCGCAGCGGGATTGCTTTACCTTGGCGAGATCGTAACAACAAAGCTTGACACACTTCACAAACAATAGTTAGGCTTGGCGAGTAGCGAGATCGCTACATTCTAGGAACCCATCAGTAAAAACCTTTGAAATTCCATGAGTAATTAATTTGTTTGGGGGTGTGAATGTGGTCAATGAAAAGGTGAGAATGCCTTTACATTTTCCTTCTTTTAATACAGCAATTACTAATTTTAGTCTCGGAACTCTCACATGTTTTTGACAAATGTAGCACCTCAGCCCTATAAATACCAGCCCCTTCTCCCTTTAGAGCTCCATCAGAGCCTTCATTTCCATATTCCCTTCTCCCTTCTCCTATTCTTTGCCTTCTTCTTCCCATGGATGTGTCATTTTTCAGCCCCCTCGCGGATGACATGATACATCTTATAATGATTCGTGTTATGTTCAAATGGGTTTTTTGTCGGTACGTGAGCGGAAGAGCGACCGAATCGGCTCGACAGTGGCTCACCGAGACTTCTGCAATAGGTCACAAAGAGTCGACCTATGTCTTGGCTATATTTGCAATCTGCGAAGGTGATGCTCAGAGAGGCATGAATGTCATCACCACCATGAAGAGAACCGACAAGAAAGGCCTCCAGGAAGCTCGGGTACGCGTCATAGCCGATTTGGCTTATGCCTGGGGTAATGCGCACTACTACAGGTTCCTCAGAGATGTAGTAGTGCCTAGGCCTAGATGCTGCCGAGAACATGCTGCACTCAATCGCGGCTTGAGGTACCGTCACTACACGAGGGTTGATCCAGCGGACATCGAATGTGATGCATGCACTTGCGAGCAGGAAGTGCTTCACGTCCTCGGTTCTTCTTGAGTTGAAATGTTGTAGTTTCTTTCTTATTTTATTCCGTTGTTTTTTATCTAAAATTTGTTAAGATTGTAATAAGTTTTTGTTTGCCATTTTGGCACATTTAATTATTGAATAGCTTTTCTTGTTTTGATACCTTGTCCCTTACATTTTACTTTTTCATCGTAAGAGTTACTTTTTCAGCAAAATCATTTACTGTTGGTATAGTGTGTGCTTCTAGCGATATCGTCAGTGTCACGTTTATTAGTAACATCAGCCCAAGCGAATTCGTCACATACTCGCTTATATGTTACGTGGTCTTAACGATCTCGCAACATGTCATATTCAGTCAACAGAGCCTAGTTGGCGATTCTCTAGCGATATCGCAACGGGATAAGGGCTTTTGGTTGTATATTGGGCTGTAGTAGTAGTGATAGTATAAGTATTGGGCTTTGTCTGACCTGTGACATCAGTAAAAACCTTTGAAATTCCATCAGTAATTAATTTTTTTGGGGGGTTTGCATGGGGTGTCCATGGAAAGGTGAGAATGCCTTTACATTTTCCTTCCATTAATACCATGATGACTAATTTTTGTCTAGGAACTCTGACATATTTTTGAATAATGGAGCACCTCAGCCCTTAAAATATCAACCCCTTCTCCATTTAGAACCTCATTAGAGCCTTCATTCCCACATTCCCTTCTCCCTTCTCATATTCTTTGCCTTCTGCTTCCCATGGATGTGTTCTATTCAACGCCCTCCCAGATGACATGATAAATCTAATAATGATTCGTGTTATGTTCGACTGGGTTCTTCGTCGCTACGTGAGCGGAAGAGCAACCGAGTGGGCTCGACAGTGGCTCACCGAAGCTTCTGCAATAGGTCACACACCGTCGACCTATGTGTTGGCTGTTTTTGCAATCTGCGTAGGTGACATTCAAAGAGGCATGAATGTGATCACAACCATGAAGAGAACCGACAAGCAGGACCTCCGTCTAGCTCGGGAACGCGTCAAAAGAGGTCTGAGATACGCTTGGGGTTGGAGACACTACCTCAGGTACTTCTCAGAAGGAGCAGTCAGGCCTAGGCCGATCTGCTGCAATCCGCATGCTGGCCTCAATAACAGGGTGAGGTACGATCCCTGGGCACCCCTTGATCCGGCGGACATCACCTGTGATGCATGCACTTGCGATCAGGAACTGCTTCATGTCCTCGGTGAACGAACGATCTACTAGTATTAGTTGTTTGTTCTTCATTATGTATTTTTGTATCACAAGTTTGTTTCGATTCTAACGAACTTGTGTTTGCCATTTTGGCACATTTAATTACTGAATAGATTTTCTTGTTTTGATATCTTGTCCCTTACATTTTATTTTTTCATCCTAAGAGCCCATATTGTATTAGCAAAATCATTTACTTTTTGTATAGTGCGTGTTCATAGCGATCTCGTCACTGTCACATTTCATGATGATTTATTAGTAACAGAACACCAAGCGAAATCGCAACTAACTAGCGCCTGTTTACGTGGTCCAAACGATATCGCAACATGTCATATTCAGTCAACAGAGCCTAGATAGAGAATCTGTAGCGATCTCGCAGCGTAGTTTCTCTACCCTTGCGAATTCGTAACAACAAAGATTGATCACATAGAAAAACAAAACTTATGACTGGCATAGTAGCAACCTCGCTAGGTTAATATGAATAAAATTAGTTGCGAGTTCGCTAGTAGTACTGCTGAGAATTAATTTAATATGAATTTAGTTAGTTGCGATATTGCTAGTATTACTGCTGAGAATTAAACCCTACTAGCATGTTACACGACGTCGTTTACTTTTGTGCGTGGAAACTTACGATATCGCAGCCAACTTGAATATAAGCTGTCTTGGTAGTTACGATATCGCAAGATGCTAACCTATAAATATCAAATTTGGGGATCTTTTGATTTCAAACACCGATCATACGTCTCAGAGCTTAGAAAAAAAAACAACCAAAATCTCACATACCCATCCAACAAGAGTAATGGCAAGGACAAAGAATTTGGCACCCAATCCGTTTGTGCAGGGTGCCCGACGTGATGAAGGTCAGGCTTCGGGATCTCAGCCACGGGCGACGGCGGGGACAAGTTCAACCAAATACGATAAGCAAAAATTTGTAAGTTTGGATGCATCCCAGGCCTATTCTAATTACATGCAGCATAGTCAATTACTAGATTGTTATGTTGTTGATTTTAATCAGATAGAAGAACTAGGTTTGGGGAATGTGTTAAAGATATTTCAATTTCATGAGTTGGGTGACTTGTTAGGTTTGAATTATCCGGCACATAAGGATGAGACGTGCCAATTCTATGCTAATTTTCACCAGTTGATTGAGGAAGAAAAGGAGACGGGTCGGTGGTTCATTAGGGTTAATAAGAAGGACTACGAGATTGGGGAGGAATTTTTTAACAAGGCATTGAACGTGTCCTATACTGTTAACGAGGACTTTAGCAACCAACCCCCTCCGGAGTTTTACATTAGAGAACAATGGCCTGAGTATGGGGTTTTGGATCGAGCCCAAGTTGTAGAGTATGCTAAGAAGTACTTTGATAGATGCTGACGATTTAGGGGTGCCTAGATCTTATAAGTTGGATAAACTGAGTGGTGAGGAGAGTAATTTTCCACGATTAAATTATGCTTGTCTCCTTTTTTGTTTTTTGTTATTACGCTTGTCTGTTAATATTCTCGTGATAATAAAATATATGAAATTATTTTCTTGTAAAAGTATGTTACAATGAGTTCACAAATACTTTTTTTTTTCTTTTTGACAAATAAAATAGATATAAAATTACACATTAACCCTCAATAAATTTATTCTAGTAACTAACTAATAGTGATATTATTCTTTTACCTTCCTAAAACATAACATATAAAATTCGTTTTTCTACAAATCCGAGTCAAAATAATCAAATTATTTTTGATCGGGATGAAGGAAGTACTCATATTTTAAATTTATAACTTATAAATTAATTTAATTAACAATCAAAATTTACTAAATTAGACTCTAAAAAATCAACTTTTCTTATTAATCCGAGACAGGGGTAGTAGTAAAATTTGATTTAAAATGTGAAACATATTTGGAGCTCATTAAATAATGTTAATATTTGGCTAATTAGTCTTGGAAGTGACGGTCACTATATCGTGACGAGGTTTATATGCAAAGAAATTTGGGACGGGGGTTTTTTTACAATTTATGCAAATTGCATTCATCATGCATGAATTTCACACTTGAATGTTTGTTTTTTAGATCAAACAGGTTGTTTTTTAGAACATGCTTGCATTTCACACTTAACATGTTTTTTATAGAATGCTTGCATTTCACAGTTAACAGGTTGCTTTTCAGAGTTCATGTATTTTGAAGCAAAAAAGGATGGTTTTATACAGCATGTTTGAATTTCACCATTGAATGCTTGTTTTTTAGACCAAACAGGTAGTTTTTTAGAACATGCTTGTATTTCACGCTTAACGGGTTATTTTTTAGAATAAAATGCTTGTTTTTTAGACTGTGATGATATGTTTGCTAACGTCCATTTTTAGACTAAAATGCTTGTTTTTTAGACTGAGTGAATAGTGCATTTTTGTCAAAATTGCAAATAAAGGTCTCGTTCCTTCCATATTCCATATAGTCCTTCGTCACTATATAGTGACCGTCACTCAAGAGACCAACTCATATTTGGCCTATGAAAAAAAATAATAACAGTTAGTGTCGGCGGCTTTAATTACACATTTATGGAGTATACTAAAATTCTAATATGATAATAAAATTTTCCAAAAACAGACTAACAAAATAACCATACATATTATGTTATAGTAAAATATTGTATAATTTACGGACTTAATCATTTCCGTATTCATGCAATCATAAATTTGCATTGTTCTTCCGATCATGGTCGGTCTTTGGTTTTTGAGATTTGAAGCGAACATTTTTTTAAAAATCTTAAAGAAAGTCCATTCGATTTACTAATGATGGTGAAATTTGATTTGCAAGACAATATTAATATGCAAAGAAGAAATAAAATTTAGATAAATTAAAATGATGGATATATTTACTTCAAAAAATGCGGTCTTTATTTTGATCCATAAATTAAATAAATGTGGCTTTAAAAAATTTATTATACACACACACACATATATATATAATCTGATTTTTTTAATAAATAAAATGAGACCCTATTTTGACATATTATTAAGGGACCTGAAGTACAGGTTTCACATTAATCAGTCTTGGGTTGAACCTGATTTAGACCTAAATAAGATACAACATGTAATTGCTATATGGTATAATTACCTTACATTAGGTAGATACCTTTATTTTAAGTTAGTGATTAAATGTGCAAACAATTTTCTTTGAAATCAATATATTATTAATTACTAAATATTGCAATTCAACATATTAGAAGATAGCCCATTAGCATGTTCATGTTCTTCCTGAATTAGTTGCCTACTAACTTTATAAATTCTAACCCCATCATGGAAATCTTCTAACACTCTTTTGATGTCTGTGATTAGAGTGTCAATATCCCATGGCACTTTCTCCTTTGTGAATGTTAACAACTTCATCAGAATTTCACAATCAGTTAGAATGATTAGTTTCTGAATCTGAAATCGTTTGGCAGCTTTTACACCATGAAAGATTGCCATAGCTTCCGCATGTAATGGTAAGATGTCTGGTATGTGAGCCACCTCCTTACATGTTAAACATGCATTCCCTGGATAGTGCATAGACCATGCCATCGAAATATACTTGTAATTTTTCCAATATGCATCGTCCGTCCTCAAAATAAAGCTTAAACTGTCATGTTGAGCCTCTTGTGTCTGTTGTAAAACATCTCCATGGATTGCTTGGTTCTGCTCCACATCTTCAATATCAATCAATCTTTCCATTGACGTTATTTGATCCATCTCTGCTTGTTTGAGAACCTCCGGAATCTCCATGCATATCTTGTCGAAAACCATCTTGTTCTTGCATTTCCAATTTTTCCATAATATGCAACATGTTTGTCTTATTACCTCCTGGTCTGGAGCTAATATAAACCAGTTCCAGAATCATGAGGCAAACGTTTGTGGATTTCCTGCGCTAAAATCAAAACCTAACACTGATGCCCTCCATATTCTCCTTGAGCTCTCACACTCCAACAAAAGATGTTCAACATCTTCAACCTGCTCTGCATTACATCTCCGACAGTGTGGTTCTTGTACTATCTTTCTTGATTGCATATTTTTTGCTGTAGGAAGTGTGTTTGTAAACGCTCTCCATATGAACATTAACACTTTCACTGGGAGTTGTATTTTCCACAGTTTACTACATGCAGACTGAGCTTCAGTTGAAGTTGTGGTTATATCCTGATTGAACTGGTATTGAGCCCTATAACTAGTTTCACCGTATAATTACCATCCGCTAAGTAAGGCCAAATTATTCTATCCATAATTTCCCTTGCTCTGGAATATGAATACTTAAAATCCTTTGAACTCACTCTGAAAATATGGTTCTCAACATTGGCAACCTCCATTTATGTTCCTGATCAATTAGCTGACACACTCTAAAGTCAGTGTGTTGATCAACCAATTGGCTCAAACCTCCCGGTTGTGTTGTGTCTGGAATCCAACTATCCACCAATTTGATGCTTTTCCCATCACCGACCTTCTATTTCCAATTCCCCTTTAAAAATTTTCTACCCCATAATAAACCTTTCCAACCCCAAGAATCGCTGGATTTTTGTCTTACTACATCAAAAGACTCCTTCTTACAATATTTATGTTTTAGCACTTTCACCATTAGTGAATCATTATTTTGCATGAGACTCCACAAATGTTTGGCTATCAGAGTCAGATTCATTTGTGCTTCCGATCTTAAACCCATGCCACCCTTACTTTTTGGTAGACACATATCTTTCCACGAAAACCAATGCAATCCTCTTCCTTCCACATTCCCTTTCCATGTGAACCTAGTTGTGATGCTATCAGACTTATCTAAAATAGTCTTTGGCACTCTGAAAATCCCCATAGGATATATTGGAAGAGCATGAATGACATGTTTTGCTAATGTAATCCTCCCTGCCAAACTCAACCATTTGTTCCTCCAAGATTCATACTTTTTCCTAAACTTTTCCAAAATATCCTAATATATCTTGCACTTTCCTTGAGTGAAATATATATTCATACCCAGGTATTTTTCTCAGTTCCTTGATTATGAATATTCAACAACCACCTAAGCAAATTTTCCATTTCAGGTGTGGTGTTTTGGCTTACCTCTAGACTTACTGAAATTGATTCTCTGTCCTGAATATCGTGCAAAATGATCAATGTCCCTGGCCAACTTCCGGATTTTCTCTTCTTTGCATTCAATAAAGCAAACAGTCATCGGCATACATTAGATGACATATTTTATGCACCCTTCTCCCTGGACTAAAACCACACCCTTGTTGGTTTTGTATAGTAGACTGTATCACTGCTGACAAATAGTTCTGACAAATCACAAAAAGCAGAGGGGATAGAGGACAATTCTGCCTAAGACCTCTTACAGGCTGAAAGAATTCTGAATTCCAACCATTTATTCTTAAAGTCATTGAGACAGTGGTGACACACTGGTGAATTAATCTAATCCACTTTTGCGGGAAACATATATGAGTCAGCGCACTGAAAAGGAAAGGTCATGAAACTCTGTCATAAGCCTTACTCATATCCAACTTTATGGCCGCCAAACCAAAGCTGTCTTTCTTTCGTTTTCTCAGAACTTCCATCATTTCATGTGCCACCAATACATTTTCACCAATGTTTCTGTCCTTGATGAAACCTGATTGTGCCTTATCTACCAATGACTGTATTACCTGAGCAAGTCTTTTGGACAGAATCTTCGAAATAATTTTATACTGGACGTTGCATAGAGCAATAGGCCTAAAATCTTCAGGTTTCGTGGATTTTTTTTTCTTCGGGATCAAAATTAGAACTGTGTGGTTCCAATCATGTGGAATATCCCCACCGTTAAGTACTTGTAGAACTGCTTTCGACACTTCTGCCCCAACTTGCTCCCAATGATGCTTATAAAAACCCGCTGGCAAACCATCCAAACCCGGTGCTTTCCATGGTTTCTTATCTTTGTGTGCTTGTCTGATATGCTGTATTGTGAATGGTTCCTGAAGCATGTCTATCTTTCTCAGATTGAGCTTCATATTTTTTAACTCCAGGAATTGTGGCATATTGATGTTGGGACTTGGTTGTACTAGGTACGCTGCTGATAGGGGTGAGAACGATCACGAGCGTTCGTTAAAAAGATCGAGATCGGATCGGTTAAAGATCGGATCGGGATCGTTCATGTAATAAATGAACCGATCATGATCAAAATTTTATGATCGTTTATTAAATGAACGATCAACGATATGAACATAAAAGCTCGATCATGATCGCGAACAGATCTATAAGATGATCGATCGATAAGATCGATCACCGGTCGATTAAAATAAAGTAATATAATTATATATATTAATAATAATGGGAAAATATTTTAATTTTAATATATATGTCTATAGTTTGTTGTGTATTTTTATTAATTTGATAATTTGTGTATTTTTTACTTTTTTTAAAATTAACTTTTTAGTTTATCAAATGATCGATCACGATCGATCGTTATCGATCGTTATCGTTTGATCGATTATTTATATCGGATCGATCACGAGCCGATCACGATCATTGTGATTCTTAAACGAGCCAATCACGATCATGAATTATTTTGATCGGTTCGATCGCGATCGATCGCGATCACCTCAAATTTTAAACGATCTGATCATGAACATAGTGATGATCGTGATCGGATCGGCTCGTTATCACCCCTACAGTGCTGATTGTACATAGATTTGTCAATAATGAGATAGCATCACATCTCTAATCCCAGCTTCCGATCTATGCCACTGGCCAGCTAAATCATGAATTTCATTAATTTGGTTATGAGCTTGCCTTCGAGTAGCCCATTTATGAAAGAAAGTCTTGTTTCTGTCACCAAATCGTCCCCAATTTGTTTTAGCTCTCCGCTGCCAATAATCTGACTGATTATCAATTAATTGTTGCAGCCTCTTATTACATTCCATTTCCTGCTGTTGTCTATTTAGTGAGGGATGATTTTTCTGTATTTCCCATAACTCGTGCCTTGTCTGTTTAATCTTCACCTCCAGCTGACCATAAGTTCTCTTGCTCCAGTTATCCAATTGCATGAGTGCACATCTGAGACTTCCCGATAAACTTTGTAAGCAGTGCTGGCCACCTCCCAATCCTTGATCTTTCCATACTCTGTCTACTATCTACTTTGGAATAGAGCTATGAACCCAAAAGGCTTCATACTTCCTCCAGTTGTGGCTTTTCGATATCTTAGGGTCTAATTTTAAGATCATTGGACTATGGTCAGAGGATATTATAGGCAGATTCACAACCCTTGCCTTGGGAAATTTATTTCTCCCTTCCTTATTTCCAAATGCCCTATCCAATCTTTCATATATGGTGTCTGGCATTGGTCTTCTATTTGACCAAGTAAACCACAACCCACACTGCCTAACTTCTTCAAAATCTCCATCTTCCAACAACCCTTCTAGACATTGAGCCATACTATTATGGGAAAATGGAACTCCTCCATATTTATCTTCTTGAGCAAGGACTTGATTAAAATCACCTAACAATACCACTGGATAACCTGAACCTAGTAGAGCTTGTCTTATTTCATTCCAAACATGTATCCTGTTGATAAGTCCATGGTTCGTATTCGGGCCTCATTCATACTCGGACCAGGGCCCGAGAAGCGTCGTGAGCTCGAGATACGCGGAGGGTGGATCCACAGGTCCATCAATCCTAATCCTTATAAGGAATGCGTATATTCTGAATGTTCTACAAGGAATGTACATCTTCTCAAAGATGGTAATACAACTATTCTAAACATGGTAACACAACCATGTCCGAAATACACTTCTATTATATATGGTAATACAACCTCTATTCCCATAAGAGTTGTATTCATACCATAAATACATATCTTGGTGATCTACGGATTGTAGCCATATAAATACCCTAAGAGGTTTGGTAGACCTCTCATCTAATCTCATACTTTATACTTTACGCCTTAAGCAAATATACTGACTTGAGCGTCGCAGTGTCTATCCTAGGGACACCCGGAGCCTTTGTCTTGCAGATCAGTTCGAGAGTCTAGTTCGTCGTCGAAGTGTTGGTGTCCGGCATACATCACCTGTGATCCAAAATAGGACTCCCATACAAAAATACTTGATACCAACAATCACCATTAATACCACAACATTTCACTAGAACATAATTACTACTGCTTCTCACTACCTGGACTTGAACAAAAGATGTCCAAACTACTGAGAACCCTCATGCCAAACCATTTGATGGTGAATGACATCCATGCCAGAAACTAGTGCCTTGCTGCCATTTCTCCAAATCTTCAACACTTGACTTTGTTTCCAATAAGCAAAGTATATGTTGCTTGACTTCCTTCAGCAAACGATTCAACTCTGTCCTTGTAGGGGTGTTTTTAAGGCCCCTACAATTCCACACTAGGGACGTCATGGCGCTTGATGTAGTTGTTTTAGGACAACTGCATGCAAACCCTCAGAATCATCATTCCTTGTTTCCTTCACCTGTCCTTCTACAACTCTTGTACTTTCTCGGACATGTTGCTTTAGTTTCCTTCTCTTTTGTGTGAGGTTCCTTTCTTCCACATCCTCTTCAAATTCAGTCGTAGTTCTAATCAACCTGGACTTTGTCACCGAACCCTGATCCTCTTCGTTATCTTTCACATGTGTCTCAAGGTGATTTAATTTATTCTGATCATGTTTGTGACCTATTAAAACTTCCTCAGATACCCTGGCTTCACTCTTCTTATCACTTGAAGCTTTAACCATGTCATTTTTCACACTCTTTTTACTTGTATTCAACAAAATGCAGATTTTCTTTGCCTGTGTTACAATAAAAACCTCCTGTTCTAGTCCTTGTAACCTTCTTTTCTTCATGTTTCTTTGATTCTCTGCTTGATCCTTGGCCCCAGTAGTGTTTTCTTGAACTAAGGTGTGAGCTTGTAAATCCCTATTTTCATTTGTTCTCACTAACTTAGGTCTCTTAAGATGTCTCAAGGGAACAGCAGAACTTTGTGTAACCTGATCTTGACCTTGAACAAAACCATCAGATTTACCCGTATGTTGATTTGCCAAATTTTCTTCCAGAATTGTTTCATGTTTTGAATTGCTAGACCCTAATGCTTCTTCGGCTTGGAGATTAAGAGGCTGGTCTAGACTATGGGTTGTCTCAATCTCAGTCTTTTGAGATTTAGAGTCTAAGTTGGATGATGACTGCAACTTCTTTTTCCATACTTTCTTACAAATAACAGAATGTTTAAACATACCTTTGTCACGAGCCATCCATTGAGGTGCTGTAAAATTCTCAGTTATTGTCTGCGGATGAGTTCCCCGCCCCTCCACTCCTTCGTTTGATTGTGTTGATGAATCCCAGTTTCTTCCTTCCCATTGTTCTCATCCGTCTAGGCTTTTTTGGAATTGACCCTTCTGGAGAACCCCTTGTACTAGCTCCACCGTCTTCAGTTTGATGACTTCGACGACCCACCACTGTAATCTCAATTCTCACCTTCTGGGCAACCTGATTTTGATTAACTATGTGCTTCACTGTTGACAGCCGTACATAATACTCGATTGCTGACCCTGAGTTCCTTAATATTTCAACAACAATTGTAGCCGGATGAACCGCCGAATCCAACGCCAAGATTTGAACAGTATCTCCACTTTGTAAGTATCGATTTGCAAGGTTCACATAAAACCCAATCGACTTTTTTGTTTTCGATACAGAGATTAGATGAATTTGATCTGATTTGGTCTTGCCTGAAGTTGATTCTGGCGACCTCTGGTTTTCTCTAGATGTTTCTTTCATTCTGTGAAAACAATTTTGAGGTTGGGTTCTTTTTACTTTGACCATCATATGCTTATGTTTTTTTATATTACTATTGATATAATAATAAATACCCACACGTGTTTTGCGTCTAGTTTTGTAGCATTTTTATGTATTTTTTAAAGGTAAATTATTGTTTTGCATTGAAGTTGAAAGTAGAATTTTAACTAATTATCATTACTATACATTTATTATTTAGGTATGGGTTTTAATTGTAGTCATTCAATTGTTATTAGGTGAGTTGTGGGTATAATGGTGGAGTTAGAATTGAAGGAGTAGTGGAGCAAATATTTTTGACAGATTTTTTAAAAATATATAATGAGCTAAATATTCTTATATGTTGTAAAAATTCATGGATTTTATTTGAACATTTTTAGATTTTATACGTAATTTTTAAAAGATTAAAAGATAGTGCTCAGAGATACTCTAGGTAACTTGGTCTCAACTACCACAATTTCCTCTACTGCATCCTCTCTTTTAGAGGCTGAAATCAAGGCCATTGTTCAGGGCTATCATTTTGGCTACTTCTATGACTAACATATTTTCTGTATTGAATCAGATTCTTTGGTTGGCATCTCTATGATCCTCAATCCTATTACCGCACATCGGAATTATTCCAGTTGTGTGATGCTGCTAGTTTGACCATTCAAGTCCCTATTAAGCATGTTTTCAGACAAGCCAATCAACTGGTTGACTCACTCTCCAAAATGGCCTTATCACAGAAGCTGGATGTTGTTTACACATGAGATTCTATATCCTCCGACCTTAAAGCAATTTGCTTACTTGAAAAGCTTGGAGTTCCTTACCTGAGGTTGCTGTTCTTTTTTGCTTTCTCATCACTGAGGTTATTACTAGCTCAGAAACTAGATTTTATGTAGGGCTAACTGTTCACTTCATTTTGGTGTTACTCTGAGTTTTCATCGCAATTTTCTAATAAACTTCAATAAGGGATTATCAGTCTTTAGTCTATTCTTTTGTATAGGGTTAATTTCTATTCTTTTGAAAGGCACTATTGTGTCTTGATGACTTTTTGTCCTACGTAATCTTGCCTATGATAAGTTTGTATCAAAAATTTTGACAGTCAAGCCTTTTCAGGATGTGGGATACCCAATAAATATTCCTTCATCATTTGATGGTTTATCTTTAAAAAAAAAAGATAGACATCATTTAAAATTTTAAAGTACTTGAAATACTTAACTTATCGCGCGACGCGTTCGCTCTGCCTAGTACACGGGAAAAGAAGAAAATAAATAGATAGTCAAACACTCCAACAATCCAAACGCTTGTCGTCACGTCCTATAAATCATCGTCTCCCATTTCCATTCCCGGTGCTCACGATTCTTCATCAGCATCATCATCATCTGTTTCTTGGTATCATCAATGGAAAAAATCAACTTCCGAACCAAGGTCCTTGCCAGGCACCTCAATCACACCCCAGCCGATCACAATTCACACCTACAACCATCACCATGTTTGAGCTACACCCCGCCGGAGCTTTCCGAGCCCGGTTCGGCTTTCGATGTGAGTCTGATGCGAAACCTAATGGACGGGCATAACACTGAGGAGAGGGACTGGCTATACAATCTGATGGTGCAGAGCAAGCTTTTTAACCCGGTGGACAAGGGGGGAAAGACCTTTGTTTTGGCAGATTACAACCAGTCCATGGAGCAGCAGAGGGTGATGACCATGAAGAGGATTGAGTACCTCATGGCTCAGGGCGTGTTTCAGGGATGGCTTACTCGAACTGGACCGGAGGCTGAATTGAGAAAGTTTGCGTTTTTGGATGTCATTGGAGTTTTTGATCACTCTCTTGCTATCAAAGTTGGGGTTCATTTCTTCCTCTGGTAAATTTTCTGTTAATGGAATTTCATTTGTGTTTATTGCATGATTTGTTATCCACATTTGCCTGCAACTCCCACACACAAGCTAGATCCCTTGTTCATATTGTTGGTGTTTTTTCATAGTCACACAATTTTTCTATTTTCTTGAAAAGCTTGATTCTTATTCAATATGGATAGTTTTTGTGGATCATGAGCTCTTGAATATTTTATATATTTTCCGTGGTTTTATTCTACTGGTATATCCCTAAGCAAAGAGTTTTATTGCATCTCATTTGGCTTCTGCTTAAGTCGTATCAGTATACCAAGGTTGAAGACTGATTTAGTATTGGTTGCAGGGGAGGTGCTATTCAATTTTTTGGTACAAAACGCCACCATGATAAATGGTTGAAGGACACCGAAAACTATGCAGTTAAAGGTTGCTTTGCAATGACAGAATTGGGCCATGGAAGTAATGTATGCCAAGTTATTAAAGTTTATATCTGTATATTGATTTGTTAAAAGAGTTATTCTTATGCCATTAGGGAATTGATCTGTAATTTATGCTCTTAGGTGAGAGGCATTGAAACAATTACGACTTATGATTCAAATACTGGAGAATTTGTCATCAACACTCCCTGTGAATCAGCTCAAAAGTATTGGATTGGAGGTGCAGCTAATGTAATGTTCTTTTATGTATTTTTCACCATTATGTTTGGTATTTGTGTTCTTATTGTATCCTGAATATCTCCGTTGACTGTTTTGTAGCATGCAACACATACAATAGTTTTCTCTCAGCTCAATATTGATGGAACAAATCAAGGTGTCCATGCCTTTATAGCCCAAATCAGAGATGCAAATGGGGGCATATGCCCTAATGTTCGTATAGCAGATTGTGGTCATAAAGTTGGTTTAAATGGTGTAGATAATGGACGGATCTGGTAATCGTTTGATTTTTTGATTACATTATACTGACAGAACTGAAACTGTGTCGTAGCTTCTGTCCCAAAAAATCATTAGATCTTTAATGCTGTCTATGGTGTATTTTTAAAAAATTTTAGGTTTGACAATGTCCGGATACCTAGAGAGAATTTGTTGAATTCTGTTGCTGATGTCTCTCCGGATGGGAAATATCTGAGCGCAATCAAGGATCCCGACCAGGTAATGTTATTTACCTTGGTTGTAATATGATAACATGGCTCATGGTGGGTAGTACGAAACATACAGATATAAACTTTTCGCCATCAAGTTAGTAATGCGTGTTCGTATATAGGCATCAAGTTAGTAATGTGTGTTCGTATATAGGGTGTTAAGACTTCATATTTTTTATATTAATTTATTGGATTCAAATAGGTAGGAAAAAGTGACCTTGATGCCGTCACACTATATCTTTTTCCCCCCTTTGTTTAGGCTTTTCTCAAGACATACCTTGTTCGGTGAGAATCATTTGTAATGATTACACAAACATTTGATTTGTTTTGTAGAGGTTTGCAGCATTTTTGGCGCCTTTGACTTCAGGACGTGTGACCATTGCTGTTAGCGCAATTTACCAATCTAAGGTTAGAAAGTGTGTACTTGTAATTATATATATTTTCTGTAATTGCAAAGTGCTTTCTGTGATCAGTTTTCTGTATCAGTGACCATAAACTCTGTATTCTGCTTTTCCTAATAGATTAGCTTAGCAATTGCAATCAGATACTCGTTGACGAGGAGGGCATTTTCTGTTGCTACCAATGAGCCAGAAGTTCTTTTGCTTGATTATCCTAGTCATCAAAGAAGACTCTTGCCCCTTCTTGCAAAGACGTAAGTGCCTCAGGCTTAACTTACTGATTGTTCATAGCATCTTGGAATTGTGATTTTTTTCTTCTCCTTGCAGTTGTGCAATAAGCTATAACTTATTAGGTCTGGCCTTGATATTTAGGGTTAATCATAATATGATTTCAGTCTTTGGGTGTTCTTGGTCTTTGGCTCTAAACAAGTGAATAGCAAATCGGCATGTTCTTACTTCTGTTTGAGCTGTTGGTAAAGTCTCATAGATTGAAGATGATTGTGATGCAGATACGCCATGAGCTTTGCTGCCAACTATTTGAAGAACTTGTATGTAAAGAGGACTCCTCAGTTGAACAAAACAATCCATATAGTTTCAAGTGCATTCAAGGCTGCTTTAACCTGGCATAACATGCAAACTCTTCAGGTACAGAAGAAGAAAATTGGAACTGAGACATTTGTTTATTTTCATTGAGTTGTATCCCTGAAATATTACTGGTACAAATCAGGAATGTCGTGAAGCTTGTGGTGGACAAGGTATGAAGACTGATAATAGGGTTGGCCAACTTAAGGGTGAATACGATGTGCAGTCTACTTTTGAAGGGGACAACAATGTTCTCATGCAACAGGTTTGTGTGTTTAATGAGGCTTTTAACTTGACGGTACATGTGGTGATTGATTGTTGTACCTTGGTGAATATATGATTAAATTGCAAACGATTCAGTTTTGGTTTTTGAAAAACGTCTAAAATTTCAAACATAAAATCGTTGGTCTTCCAAATGATGTAAAGTATGTTCAGAAGTTGAAAGTTTCTTTCCATTAGAATACTATAAATTCTATTACAGTACGAATGATGTATTTCCCCTGTGACTCTTGTTGTATTGCTGGCTAGTTAAATTTGAAACGCATTCCAAGTTAGCTAAGGGGAATATCCTCATTATTCCAGGTTAGCAAGGCCTTGTTGGCTGAATTCGGAGCTGTAAAGAAGCATAATAAGCCGTTTAAGGGACTGGGGTTGGAGCACATGAACAAATCTTGTCCTGTTATACCATCACAGCTTACAAGCTCTGTCATGAGAAGTGTCGACTTCCAGGTAGTGGCTTTTGCCTTTTGTTATCCTTAAGTTGTATCATGCTTGAAATGTGTCGCAAGTAACTTTTTACATTCCATTGCAGTATGACATCTTATGCTTAAGAGAACGAGATCTCTTGTATCGTTTTGCCACTGAAATTTCACAACGTCAAGCACAAGGAGAAAGCAAGGAACATGCTTTTATAATGGTAAGATAGTCTTGTACAAACCAAATACCTTGGTCTCTGCTGATCTCCCATTCACCCTGGATATTGAATCCCTTTGATGTTTCCAGAGCCACCAACTTGCGGAAGACTTAGGGAGAGCCTTTTCTGATCGGTCGATCCTGCAAACTTTTGTCGAGGCTGAGATAGCTGTAACAGATGGCTCTGTTAAGGTTAATCCATTAAGCAGCCTTGATCGATTCATATTGATTTAGCATTGGGTGATGGTCTGAGAAGCTTTTGTTTGGGAATCTTACTGCAGAAAATATTAGGTCTGCTGAGATCCATGTACGGTCTGATTGTTTTGGAAGAAGATGCTGCTTTCCTGCGGTATGGATACCTCTCCACAGATAACTCCACAGCAGTGAGGAAAGAAGTTGCAAAGATTTGTGGAGAACTGAGACCGCATGCCCTTCCATTAATCGACTCCTTTGGCATTCCTGATGCATTCCTGGGCCCTATTGCTTTCAACTGGATTGAAGCCAATGCTTGGTCCTCACTCAAAAACTAGCTTTTCACATTTTCTTATAATAAGTGCATTGTGTGTAAAAGCTACTACATTTTAAAACGTTGATGTAAATCAACCAAGTAACCACAGTTGTTAGTAATGTTCATTATGTATTCAAATAAGTGCTACTACATTTTAAGCTAAATACAAGGGCCTAAAGCTAAATACTGAAGCTAGCTAAACCCTAGGCACATAAGTGCAATATACAAAGTACATACATAATTAATAAATCAGTCCTCCAATTCTTCTTGTATTGTCACAATGTTGATGTAAATCAACCGGTAACCACAGTTGTTAGTAATGTTCATCAGACCTTATTCTTCTACGATGTATACCTTTTTTTAGTAGTAGTACATGCAGCCACTCGAGACCCTATTAAATTCAGCTTATATTTTGCACCTTGCAGTTAACTTAAGCTAACTTCATCTTTTTTCAGCAAACTGCAGCGTGCTTCAGCTAACTGCAGCTTGCTTCAGCAAACTTCAGCTACCTGCAGCTGGCTGGCTTCAGCTAATTGCAGCGCGCTTCAACTAATTTCAGCTAACTTCAAAAAAATTCAATAATATTTTTGAAATAAAGTTATTTTTTAAATCAAATGTCAATTATAAATTTTTGTTTTGATTTATCAGATAAAGTCATTTTAATATGTTTAGTTTAGTACTCGAGAATAAATTAAATTAATTTATACTCGAAAGTAACAATTTGAGCAAATATTCCCAAAATGCATATTGGTGGCATCCAATACTAATCGTTATCATCTGATCGTTCAATTTCACTAGTATCACCACCTACCAAATTCCAAATCTGTTCAGTTATACCTTCACGCACTTCTGTCATAACACTTTTTCAACTGTCCAAATGCACCTTCGATTTTCATTCTCAATGAAGAATATCATTTGTTAAAATGCCCCGCCTTCCCTCTAGGTGGTGCATGTCTAAACTTTTTTTTTATGACTAAAATTACTATTATTAATTAATGCAAATAAGAGTTACATAATGAGCTGTTCAGTCCTAGAGCCATGAGATGCTCATGATGAAGCTTAGCCCTACTAACTTTTTCTACTACAAAAGAAAGAAAATGCGTGCATGCAAAGTCGATGATTTCCTCCACAATATTCTTGATCTCCCAAGGCGCTGACTCCACATTGTTGAGTGCCGCCACCAAGATGGTAGAATCTATTAGCATACGGACATGTCGAGTGCCATCTTAGTCCGTTGCTTTGATCGCCCTCCAGCAGGCTTGAGCTTCAGCCTGTAAAGGAGAAGTGCACGCAAAGAAATCAGAACATGTTCGTTGACTTGTGTTTCCTTCTTCCGTACGACTGATAGACCATGCGGCTGTCCCCATGTTCTTTTGTCTCTGGAAGGAGCCATCAAATTTAACTACAGTGTCCCTATTCCCTCGTTGAGCCTCTGAGCCCCGTCTTTGGTATTTGTATTCCCGCACCATTTTCCGTGACTGTGATTTTTGCTCGTAATGCCAAGCCTTGGTAAAAATGTTGAAATGGTTCTCCATGGCTCTTACTCCTCCAATTGAATTTGTTGCTATATTCTCCATGGTTTTTTTGCATCTTTGCGTCCAAATTTCCCATAGAAGGAAAATAAACTTGATGAAAATTTCTTCCGACTGTGCCTTATTCATTTTGGGGATTTTAATCTCAAACCGTAACACCGTTGAGATCAAAATCCCCCATCACCATCAATTAGGGATTTAACTTCGAACCCTACGTCGAAAATTAAACACCCCGTCTTGAACCCACGACAACAATCACCAACAATTATGAACAAGTTGTCAATCAACCATCAACAAAACAAAACAACCAACACAACGATTTTACGTGGAAACCCTAATCGGGAGAAAACCACGGGAATCCGACGATTCCAATTCACTAGAAAATAGAAGAGCCTTTTACAAAGTATGTTCTATACGCTAACACACTATGTCTCTCTCGCTCACCCTATCTTCTATTTATCACGAGCCAATCTAACCAATCCATTTCTTCACCATAGTTAAAGAGGAAGAACACCAAACAAGTTTCTCATCTCTAACTCTTTAAGAGGTGGCTTACTACAATAGCACTAAACAAGTCTATTTATACTAAAACACCCTTAAACCCTCCTTAAACCCTAGGCCTAATCTATTTGGGTCTAAAACTCATTTAGTCCATCAAGAATTAAACCTAAAGTAACACAAACTCTATTTGGACTTTGAAGAGAAAACCCAACAATTCATTCACTCCTGAATCCAACCATCAAAGTCTGAATGACTTTGACTCAATCCTGAGATATCGATGTTTGCAGCAGTTCACATTTCCACTGAATCCTGACAATGCAATAACAGATGCATTTCAGATTCATCCTCTAGCTGGCACCTAGAGCATATTGTCAAATTTAGCAGCTTTCTTTTGTGCATGTTTATTGCTGTGGGGAGTGCCTTCATAATTACCCTCCATAGGAACATCTGTATTTTGTATGGCACCTTCAGATCCCAGATTTTGCTCCACAATTTTTTCCTCCTCAAATCAGCACAACCAGGGACCAGTGAAGCAATATGATATCCTTTTTTGACAGTGTATTGACCGCTCTGATTATGTCTCCATAAAGGTGTGTTTCTTCCCTCCCTTCCATTATTTATATGAATAGCTTGAATGTGTGGAATTATATGTGGTGGGAACAATGCTGTGACGAGTGGCATCCTCTATTCCTTCTAATTAGATATTAAGTGACTTACCCTCATGATGCAGGATTCGTGCGTCGTGGTTGTAAAAAGAACTGTGACAAAATATATAATTAATCTTGGCAATCACACCTAGAAATATATATATATATATATATATATATATCCTTTGGCAATCACACCTCCGGGAAAACTGGGTTAAAACTCATACTCTAAATTTTTATTAATCTCACAATCTCTTCTCCTTATTTTCTTACAATGGTTACAATATATATAGCTATGAAAATAAATCAAAATCGGAAAATAATAAAGACCTAATTCTATTCTTAAACTTAAAAAAAAAACAAATATAATCTTTTCCAAACTAAAATTCACTTTCCATGAATAGTTTTGGAAAATAGTTGTTTCCATTCCTCATCATTCTCCCCCTCTTGAAAAAACTCGACTCCGACGAGTTATAACAATTAATCTTCTCGAAATAATTTTGCAAATCAAAACCAATGCTTGAATCCTTGCGTGGATGTCCTTTCCAATGAATAAGATACTTCCAACGTAAAAGACATGCTTGAATACCAAACCCATCAAAAGGTCTAACAACGAATTTATGGACTTTCAATTCTCTTTTCTTCAAATGCTGATATATACATTCCATCCTTGGTCGAATATTCTCGATTGATCTTCGATTAAACACCTCCATATCTTGATATTGATGGTGTCCTTGAACTTGATCTTTCAATCGTTGATGTGGCTCGATCTTTAGCTGTGAATGTTGTGATGGATCATCCATTTGAAGTGAGAATGGCTTCTGTTGTTGAGCCTTCACAGATGATGGTGAATTATGCTCATTTTTATCGTCCTTCACTTCTTCAACCTTCTCGATCCTTACCCCCGCAGCGCTGGTTGGTTTCGTTAGCTTCTTCATAACTTCCAGACTCAAGGATTTTAAAACAATATGCTCATTGTTGAAGTCGAAAGAGTAAGTTCTTGCATGATCATTATGCAAAACATTATGATCATTCATCCACGGACGACCTAAGAGAATATGAGTAACTCTCTTAGGCACAACATCACACCAAACAGAATCTGAGTACCTACCCTTTTTCAGGCATACTAAATATCTTCTGTTTACCAGAATACCAGTATTATCTATCAAAGCAACCTTGTAGGGTTCAGGATGTGGTTCGATTTGTAGTTCAAGTCTCTCAATTGTACTTTCTGAAACCACATTAATATTGCTACTTTCATCAATGATGAGTTTTCTGTACTCCCTCCCACAATTCACTGTAATCTGAAAAATTGTTGTTGGAGCACTAACAATCCTTCTGCTAAGATTTAATAAAGACTCGTCTTCAAATACTCGAGGGGTAAATTTACCATCAAAATCTAGAGGATCATGACTGTGTAGCCACTCCGAGTTCACCATGTTCGACCTTGCTCTTGATACCAAAAATGATGCAGGATTCGTGCGTCGTGGTTGTAAAAAGAACCGTGACAAAATATATAATTAATCTTGACAATCACACCTAGAAAAATATATATAAATATCCTTTGACAATCACACCTCCGGAAAAACTGGGTTAAAACTCATACTCTGAATTTTTATTAATCTCAAAATCTCTTCTCCTTCTTTTCTTACAATGGTTACAATATATATAGCTACGAAAAATTTAATCCAAATAGGAAAATATTAATGTCCTAATTCTATTCTAAAACTAAAAGAAAACAAATATAATCTTTTCCAAACTAAATTCACTTTTCATGAATATTTTTGGAAAATAGTTGTTTCCATTCCTCATCACCTCAGCTCCGTTTGATCTTGCAGCATGGTGTTGCCCTGCAATGGGTTTGCAGTTGTGGGTATCCAGTGCTCTGTGATTCTGATGTTGTTACCATTTACCACTTTCCATGCTAGATGTTCTGTTATCATATCCTTTGCCCATAAGATGGACCTCCATCCCCAGGAGTCTCAGGCCTTAGGTTCTATTTTAGCAAAATCCTGACCTTTGATGTATCTTGCCTTTAGTGACCTCACCAACAAAGAGTTTGAGTCCTTCACAATACTCCATGCATGTTTAGCTTACAAGGCTTTATTCATCCCCAAAGTAGACCTGATTCCAAGTCCTCCTTCCTCCTTAGACTTACAAATTGTTTTCCAAGATCTCCAGTGTACTGTTCTTCCTTTGAGCTCCCCTCCCCAAATAAAGGTAGCTGTCATTCGATCTAATCTTCGAAGGATGCATTTAGGTATTCTGAAGATCTCCAAGGGGTAGACAACTAGTGAGCTCAGTACATGCTTGGTCATAGTTATCCTTCCTGCTAGGTTTACCAGTCTGGATATCCAGGAGCCAAATTTTTCTTTGACTTTCTGTATCAACCCCTGGTAAATGTTCTTCTTTTGCTCCTAATAGTTGATGTAAACTCCCAAATACTTACTACCCAGTTCAGTGTTATGTATATTCAGCGTGTACATCATATACTGTTTCATTCCCTATGGTGTATTGGGACTGAACATGATGGAGCTTTTCTCAAAATTGAGTCTTTTTCTAGAAAATCTAGCATATAGATCCAAAGTTTTTGCTAGATCATTCACAGCTTGATCGGTCACTTTGGTGAAGAGAATTGTATCATTAGCATACATCAAGTGACTTATTCTAGGGCCCTCCCTTGCTAGTTGGACCCCCAAGTGTTACTTTGTACTCTAACCAGGCTGACATATACTGTTGAGCAATAATGAAAAGGTATGGAGACAAAGGACATCCTTGTCTCAGTCCTTTGTTTGGTGCAAAGACTGATGAGAAACTACCATTAACCATTACATGGTATGACACTGATTGCACACACCATAATACACAGTCGATCCACTTTTGGGGAAATTCATATATTTCAAGGCCTGTTCCAGAAAATTCCAAGATAGTCTGTCATAGGCATTGCTCATGCCTAGCTTGATTGCAGCCATTCCCACTTCTCCTCGTTTTCTATTCGTCATCATGTGCACCACCTCATGTGCTAAGAGCACATTTTCCGTTATGTTTCTTCCAGGCACAAAGCCATTTTGTGCATCAGAAATGAGAGAGTTTATATAAGATTCCAGCCTTCTAGCAAGTACCTTGGCCATTACTTTGTACTTTACATTGCATAGAGAAATAGGCCTGAAATCCGTTGCTTTCTGTGGAAGCTTGATCTTTGAGATGAGCACAATCTGAGTTTTATTCCATTCCACTGGAAAGTTACCTTGGTTCAGAGCTTTTACCAATGCCGGACCTATATCTTTTCCTAGTATGCTCCAATACTGTTTATAGTATCCCGCTGGCAATCCATCCTCCCCAGGTGCAGTCTAAGGTCTCATACTCTTGATTGCTTCCCATACTTCTTGCTCAGTGACTCCATGTTTAGAGTATCTAGTTGTTCCAGGCTTAGTTTCTTCATGTTAATTTCCATGTACCTCTCTTCATTTATATCTCCTGGAATGCTTGGAGGATACCACTCTGACCGGACAAAAAATGATTTCACGTGCTCACTTAGTATGTGCACAATGTTGTCTTCATGTGTTATCCAATTTCCATCCTGATCCATTATCCCTTGAATGGTATTCATGTTCTTTCTTTTTGTTGCCCATTTGTGAAAGAAAGCGGCGTTTCTTTCTCCTTGTACCATTTAATGTATCTTTGCTCTCTGTCTCCTAAACCCATCCAGTGCATGTCTAAACTATATTACATGTTTTCTTAATCTTGTACCAGTCACATGAGATCTTAGGATGATTCAGACGAATCTTATTAAAGGGAAAAAAGATAAGTTTTGAGACTTAATTTTTTTTTAAAACAAATATGTAGTGCATTTAAAAAAAGAAAGGAGAAAAATTAAACAAAGTTAATAAACTCTTAGTTATGTTCTAAAATTTATAAGATTCAAAATAAAATATTTTTTTAACTTATTTCAGCGAATTTCAGCCGATTTCACCTAATTGCAGCATGCTTCAGCTACCTGCAGCTTGCTTCAACTAAGTTCAGCTACCTGGAGCGTGCTTCAGCTAACTACAGCGTGCTTCAGCTAACTGCAGCTTGCTTCAGCTAATTTCAGCTAACTTCCGCGCAGTTCAGCACAGTTAAGCTGAAAATAAGCTGAACTTGACAGGGCCCGAGGCGGAGTAGTAGTACATGCCGCCACCTCAGGTGGAGTAGTAATACGGCCATGGTGGAATCACTGTGCACCTTATTCAAATTGCCACAGAAAGCCAAAAAGGTTTTATGTGTATCATTGGATTTTCCCAAACCCGATCATGTATTTTACCGTTTTTATGAAGGGTTGAGGAGTCGTGAATATTTTTTAACTTATTTCAGCGAATTTCAGCCGATTTCACCTAACTGCAGCATGCTTCAGCTACCTGCAGCTTGCTTCAACTAAGTTCAGCTACCTGGAGCGTGCTTCAGCTAACTGCAGTGTGCTTTAGCTAACTGCAGCTTGTTTCAGCTAATTTCAGCTAACTTCCACGCAGTTCAGCACAGTTAAGCTGAACTTGACAGGGCCCGAGACGGAGTAGTAGTACATGCCGCCACCTGAGGTGGAATAGTAATACGGCTATGGTGGAATCACTCTGCACCTCATTCAAATTGCCACAGAAAGCCAAAAAGGTTTTATGTATATCATTGGATTTTCCCAAACCCGATCATGTATTTTACCGTTTTTATGAAAGGTTGAGGAGCCGTGAATAATCCTCCCATCCACTTGGAGTGGATGGTTTTGACTTAAAAATAAATGTTCATCAACTTTTTATTTTTATTTATTTTTTACAACATAATCCCCATTACTTATCATACTAGGTTGGTTGCGCCACGTCGCGTGGCGCACTTTACTTTACTATTAGTCCCGTCGAATCCTTATTCACAGTTCTCAGACCCATGAGTTCTGGTAAATTTTCACTTTATTTTGTCCATTGATCCATAATTGAATAAAGAAAATAGAATAAAGACAGATTTGTTTATATTCTGATTTTTGGTATATTTTCACTTTGTTTTGTCCATCATTTCTGATCCATAATTGAATGAAGGAAGTAGAATAAAGATCCATTTGTTTAAATTCTGATTTTTCTGTCTGAGTATGGCGCGGTGGGCAAAGATCTTGTCGGTAAGGATAAATACGTTATCCACGTGACCGGAAATGGCGCCATGACGACCAATGGAGGATTTAGAGAACTTATCGATGGTAACCGAATAGCACTAATAGCAGTGATAGTGTGGCAGATTAATAAGATGAATTAGCTAAAAAATTATCAAAACTCAATAAATATTTGCTATTCTATGAATGTTTGATATAGCTCCGTGATAAAATAATAAGGTGAAATATCTAAAAAATTCCACAATTCAATAATTATTGGATACTCAATCAATTTAAAAATATTGAAAACTACAAAGAATGCGTTTTCTTTTACTACTAAGAGAGAAGTAGAGAACTACATAAGTTCGAATTTCCATGAGTTTTTATTTTAATTTGTATGGATTAAAGAACATATATCAATACTATAATAGTAGTACTTCTTAGGTGATGCAATTATTCTTTTAATAATTATTTCAGTTTAATTCAGTATATTTTTAATTTAATTTTGAAAATATTTATTTAATGAAAAAATATAGTTTCATTTGATTATATTATTATTTTTAATGCATTAATTTTGATTTACATTTAGTACTTTCAGTTTAATTTAGTTAGTTCAGTTAACTAAAATATAATTGAGGAGAGCATGCCTAAAGCCTTTTTCTTCTGAGATGAACCGAACTAATCAAAACTGATTGAAGTGAAAATTAATGTACCTAAAATATAATTAATGTGACTAAATTTACTTGAATTTCAATAAAATTATAAGTACATAATTTGATCTTTTGGTTTCTTAAATGGATAGAATGAATTTACATAATAATTTATATGAATATCTTTTGATTCGAAAACGGAAGATGCTGATTTTCTATGAATATCTATGAATATCGGTGCGGGTAACTATCTATGAATATATAGAGTTATTACATGTAATTTTCTTCAATATATTTTAACCATGTATAGCAGCCATTCAATACCATTTATAATTTTTCATGAATATGTTGAATAGTAAGTATACTAAATTTAATTTAATTTAATGGACCAAAATTACATAATTAACCAATTCAATTGAAATCAGGAAATAATGACGAAAACAGGTCTAAATGAATCTTAATGATACATAGAATCAAACAAAACACTAAATTAACATAACTAAAAATAGTAGAATAGTACAATTATGGTATGATTGTGAGAAAAATTCCAAATAAAAATAATTAAAACTAAAGTTATAAAATTACCCACAAAATAAAGAGTTGGTCTCTGGAGTGACCGTCTGTATTATAACATAATATAGACCAAGGACTAAATTATAATATGGAAGTAAAGAGGTCCTTATTTGCAAAATTTGGGAAAGTACTATTCACGGCACTGTTCACGTGCACTATTCACGGCACTGTTCATGCAAAGAATATGTACTCAAATCAGTCAATATATATTCTGTATTTTAAACACTTGTAAACACAAAAGAATTCAGGTTAGAAAGATAAGTTTCCATATTATAAATATCAGATTTTAGGTACATAAAAACTAGGGTGTTTAGGTTAAATAATGTTGTGTTAAGTGTAGTCAAGTTTCACCAAAATTTTCAGCCTAAAAAATCACAATCATCACAGTTTTCAAACTAACCAATCAAGTTTCACCAAAATCACAGTTTTCAGCCTAAAAAATCAAGTTTTTTACAATCACTCTAGTTTTCAGCCTAAATAATTAAGTTTTCACAATTTTCACAATAAATAATCAAGTTTCGGAAACACCAAAATTTTCAACCTAAACAATCAAGTTTTCACAATAAAAACAAACAATCAAGTTTTACAAACACCACAGTTTTCAGCCTAAAAAATATAGTTTCTACAATCACTGTAGTTTTCAACCTTAATAACCAAGTTTTCACAATCACAGTTTTCACATTAAAAAATCAAGTTTTACAAACACCACAGTTTTCACAATAAATAATCAAGTTTCAACACAAATCAAGAAGGCTAATTTTCAAGTTAAACACATAAAATTTCATATGCAGACAGAAATCACATTAAAAAGTCTAGTTTTCAAGCAAACACATAAAATTTCATAAAACGACAGAATCCACATTAAAAATTCCAGTTTCCAAGATAAACACATAAAATTTTATAAGCAGAAAGACATCACATTAAACAGTGTAGTTTTCATAGTAAAACACATAAATTTTCAAACTAAATAATCAAGTTTCCACAGTCTTCACACTTTTCAGATTAGAACTCACCGGCGACGATCCAGCTCTGCATCGGCCACCACTGCTTCATCTTTAAGCTCTCCCACGCGCCACGCGTGCCGGATTCGCTCCACCGGTTTCTATCCGACCCGGATATCACCTTCGTCGGAGTGAATAACCACTGCGATAACGGCCTTCCGATGAACTACTCCCCGGTCAATCTCCGCCTGAGCATTCAAAATCTTATAGATCTAGTCGACGTGGCGGTGGAATCGATGGGGATCTCAATGGAGACGCTTGCGGGTCTGGAGCTCCAGATTCGAGTCAGCGAGGACCCGGAAGTTGGCCGGAGCAATTGGAACGATTACTATCTCAGCAACGAGCAGGTGAAGTACGCCCGCGGTGGAGAACTGGAAGTCGGATTGCGCCGGAGATCGCCGGAACAATGACGGTTGGGGGACGAAGATTGGATCGCCGATGGGGTTTTGGAATGAATTGGGGGGGAATTTTGAGAGCAGATTGGGATTGGGGTTCTGGAACGAAGTGGGCCAAAAAATAAAAGAAAATAGCTATATATATATTTGTGAGGTAAGTTTTGGAATTTACATAATAAGGACCCGCTCAAATATAAATTGCAAATAAGGAGCCGCGTCCAGATTTAATTGCAAAAAGAGACCGTCTATATTATTGATATAATATAGACGATCTATTACAAGACTAATATATTAAATCCTAATTAAATGAATAATTAAATACCGAGATTTTTTATAAGGGGGTGAGTAAGGGATTATTGATGCATCAGCATCACCCCCAATCCTACCATACTAATCATTGAAGCCTAATTAACTAGTCCATTTCCACCATGATCTATAAACAAATCACCGAACCAGAAGGTGGCGTTCTATATACAGATCACTGGATAAACCGGAAGGTGGTGTTCAAAAAAGGTGTTCTTAAGCAACGTGTTCTGTCAGATCGTGGCTGTGTTAAAAAAAAGGCGTTCTTATGCAACGTGTTTTGTCAGACCGTCTCCCATTTCTATTCCTTGTACATATAGTGCACATGATCGACTCATTCATCATTCTCTTGTTAGTGTAAGCGATGGAAAAAGTAGTGTTCCGAACAAAGGTCCTGGCCGGGCACCTTGATCAGATTCACAATGCAGGCGTGCGAGTTGAAGCATCACCATGTTTGAGCTACACCCCGCCGGAGCCCGGTTCAGCTTTCGATGTGAGTCTGATGCGAAACTTAATGGACGGCCATAACACGGAGGAGAGGGACTGGCTGTACAATTTGATGGTGCAGAGCAAGCTATTTAACCCGGTGGACAAGGGCGGAAAGACCTTTGTTTTGGCAGATTACAACCAGTCCATGGAGCATCAGAGGGCCATGACCATGAAGAGAATTGAGTACCTCATGGCTCAGGGCGTGTTTCAGGGATGGCTTACAACAACTGGGCCGGAGGCTGAATTGAGAAAGTTTGCGTTTGCGGATGTCATTGGGGTTTTTGATCACTCTCTTGCTATCAAAGTTGGGGTTCATTTCTTCCTCTGGTAAAATTTCTGTTTCATTACATCTTGATGATGTTCATTTCATTTCACTGGTTTATTCTAGTGGAATATCCCTCAGTAAGAGTCTTCTTTCTTTGCCTACTTACACACTGCAATGTTGAATGCTTCCATTGCATGACATTTGGTTACTTTAGCTCTCAAGTGGAGGCCTGAACACTGATTTGGTGTTACGACTTGATTGTTGCAGAGGAGGTGCTGTTCAATTTTTCGGTACACAACGTCATCATGATAAATGGTTGAAGGACTCAGAAAACTATGCAGTTAAAGGTTGCTCTGCGATGACAGAATTGGGCCATGGAAGTAATGTATGTAAAGTTTTGGCTTGTTAAAAAAGTTATTGAACTTGATGGTTCTTACGCCTGCAGGGAACTGATTCAACTTTCGTGATTATTACTCTTAGGTGAGAGGAATTGAAACTGTTACGACTTATGATTCAAAGACGGGAGACTTTGTCATCAACACTCCTTGTGAATCTGCTCAAAAATATTGGATTGGAGGTGCAGCTAATGTAAAGTTTCCACCCTTTCAAACTTTGTCTATGCAATTTTCTGTTCTTGGTTATCTTTTGTTACTTTTCTTGATGATTCGACTAAACAAGGATCTCCCTTTGTCTGTTTTGTAGCATGCAACACATACAGTAGTTTTCTCACAGCTGAATATTGATGGAAAAAATCAAGGAGTCCATGCTTTTATAGTCCAAATTAGAGATGCAAATGGGAACATATGCCCCAATATTCGTATAGCTGACTGTGGTCATAAAATTGGTTTAAATGGTGTAGATAATGGACGGATCTGGTAAGCAACTAATTCTGGGTAATTTTCTATAGACAGAACTGCAGCTTTACAACGTAGCTGAACTCCTCTTCAAGCACTAAAGCTTTTAGGCTTTCATCAATGTTTTTTCTAGGTTTGACAATACCTGGATACCTAGAGAAAATTTGCTGAATTCTGTAGCTGATGTCTCTCCAGATGGGAAATATCTGAGCGCAATCAAGGATCCTGACCAGGTTATAATAGTTACCTTGTTTGTACTATGATGCCATAGCTGTTAGTAGGATAGTACATTCCTGATGTGGATCAAATTATTTTGTTGAGGATCATGTTATGTAAAAATGGTTCTCTTTATATTGTCAGGGTATATATTAGTACTATTCTCTATTTTATCAAGACCAAAACCTCAACGATAGCATGAAATGAAATCATCCTCACATTTCTTAGCCTTCCAAAGAAAGCTTTTAGAAGGCTTCTCTCTAGAAATACTCTAATTGGCGTTGATAGTTTGTTATGAAAAATTTGTTTTGTAGAGATTTGCAGCATTTTTAGCACCTTTGACTTCAGGACGTGTGATCATTGCTAACAGTGCAATTTACCAATCAAAGGTGAGAAAGTGTATGTGGAATTTTTATTCTATTTCTTTGATGGTGGATTGTGAAGTGCTCTCCGTGATCAGCTTTGTGAATATGTGATTTGTATGTTTTCTTTCCCTGATAGATTAGCTTAGCAATTGCAATTAGATACTCGTTGACTAGGAGGGCATTTTCTGTTGCGATCAATGAGCCAGAAGTTCTACTGCTTGATTATCCTAGCCATCAGAGGAGACTTTTGCCCCTTCTTGCAAAGACGTAAGTGCCTCATGCGTATGATTTTCGATGTTAGATATATTTGATGATTAACAAGGATTACATGTATTTAGTTTAAATATCAGTCTACTTGTTCACAACCAATTGAAATTGTTAGTGATTTTCCTTGCTCAAAAGTATGCAATGTTCTTATAAAGCTTTTAGTGTGCATAAATTAGTGGTTATGCCCTGAACTTGTAGGATTTTTCATACTATGATTTCAAAACACTAGAGCGCTCTTGGATTTTTTCTTTAAATAAGTGAACAGAAAATTGTTGGGTTGTTACGCTATATTTTTTATTCTGTTCAGGCTAATGGCAGAATTTCATGAGTTGAAAATGCAGATATGCCATGAGCTTTGCTGCCAACCATTTGAAGAACTTGTATGTAAAGAGGACTCCTCAATTGATCAAAACAATTCATATAGTTTCAAGTGCATTCAAGGCTGTTCTATCCTGGCACAACATGCAAACTCTTCAGGTACAAGAAAAGGATTGAAACAGAAAGACATTATTTTATTTCCATGGAGTTGTATCCCTAAGATCTTACTGGTATGAATCAGGAATGTCGTGAAGCTTGTGGTGGGCAAGGTACGAAGACTGATAATCGGGTTGGCCAACTTAAGGGTGAATACGATGTGCAGTCTACTTTTGAAGGCGACAACAATGTTCTCATGCAACAGGTTTGTAGTTGAATGACTCTTAACTTGATGGTGCGCGTTGTAATTGATTGTACCTTAGTGAATCATATGATTAAACTATGAACCATTATGTTTTTTTGAAAATATCTGTAATTTCTGAACTTAATCTTTTGTCTTTTAAAAATAGCCGTGGCATCATTAAGCGTTAATCTTTTTCAGAAGTTGAAAATTTCTTTTTGTTGGAAGACGGGTACTGTTAATACAGAATGAATGACTTCTTACACTTGTGACTCTTGTTGTGTTGCTGGCTATAATTTACGAGTTAAATCTACATGATGTTCTTGTAGCTAAGGGGTATCTCCTCATTATTCCAGGTTAGCAAGGCCCTATTGGCTGAATTTGGAGCTGTAAAGAAGCAGAATAAACCGTTTAAGGGCCTCGGATTGGAGCACATGAACATATCTTGTCCTGTTATACCTTCACAGCTTACAAGTTTTCTCATGAGGAGCGTTGACTTCCAGGTAACAGCTTGTGCCTTTGTTTATCCTTGACTTGTATGGTACTTTAAATGTGTCATAACTAGCTTTATATAACCATTGCAGTATGACATCTTATGCCTTAGAGAACGAGATCTCTTGCATCGTTTTGCTACTGAAATTTCACAACGTCAAGCACTAGGAGAAAGCAAGGAACAGGCTTTTATAAAGGTTGGGTACTCTTTTCAAACCAAATACCCGTGTTTCTGATCTCCCTGGGTATTGAACTCCTTTGAATGTTTCCAGAGCCACCAACTTGCAGAAGACTTGGGGAGAGCCTATTCAGATCGGTCAATCTTGCTGACTTTTGTCGAGGCTGAGACAGCTGTAACAGATGGCTCTATAAAGGTAACCCGTTGATTTTCTGTTCATTAAACTGTTGATCAAAACACATTGATTTAGCAAATCGGTCTGAGAAACTTTTGTTTGGGAATCTCATTGCAGAGAATGTTAGGTCATTTGAGAGCCATGTATGCTCTGATTGTTTTGGAGGAAGATTCTGCTTTCCTGCGTTATGGATACCTCTCCCCGGATAGTGCAGCAGCAGTGACGAAAGAAGTTGCAAAACTTTGTAATGAACTGAGACCACTTGCCCTTCCATTAGTCGACTCCTTTGGCATTCCTGATGCATTCTTGGGCCCTATTGCTTTCAACTGGATTCAGGCCAACGCTTGGTCCTCTGTCAAGAACTAGCTTCTGTTGAAGATTCACACGCTCAAGGAAAGTTGGATTTAGATTTCACATTTTGTTTATACAAGCGTGCATTGTTTGCAGAACTACCTTGTCAATTGACTTAAATGAACCGGTTACCACAGTTCAGATTTGTTGTATCATATCAAATAAGAAGATTGATTTACCATACAAGGGTATGTTATATTTTTTATCTCCATACAAGGGTACATCATCTAAAGTTGCATTTCAATATTTTGGTTCCTTCTAAATACTCTGGTGCACCTAAACATTAGATACATAAGATCAATTGTCCATTTTACCAACAAGAGCACTGTTAGCTGGTCTAAAGTTGAAGATTCCGCATTCTCGATCTTTAATATGTTGCTCCAGTTCCGCTGTTCGCTGCTTCAAAAGTTCAACCTCATTGCTCAGATCTTCATCTCTTTGCTTCAATGCCTAACACCCAACAGCAGCCAGAATTAGTTATTCGTATGCTATACTTGCAAATATAAGTATAACATACTTGCAATTGTAAAATATTTGCATGTGGTTCAACTCAGATATTCAGTGACCATTACTACTTGAACTAATAGCTATAGCTTCAAGCATTGTAGTAAAAACATTGACCCTAGCCCATGGAAACAGATGACTTTCAAACAGTAGCTAGAGATTAACAATGCAGAATTGAGTTTATAAGAAGTCATGATGAAAGACAAGATGGTCTTTCACTTGTTCGACTGACTTAATATAGATTTCATGGATGCACTCCAAAAATTACAAGGAAGAAGTATGAACCTCTATTTCTTGTCTTCGGAGAGCCTCCTTTCTGGCTTCAGCTCTAGAACTTCTTTGGACTTCAAGAATAACAGCAGCACCAGCAACCTATATCCAATAAGAAATTATGATATATAAAACCGTACACAGAAGCATTCCGGCTCAAATAACTGTGCTTCAAATAGTACTGTGTCTACTTTCTGATGATATGATTATACATACACCCATTCCTCCTTCAAAAACATGCCAAAACCCCCTCCCCTACAAAAGAAAAGAAACTCACGAGCATCATTCGGAAAAGTAAGTTATTACTTATACTGATTTTTTTATAGAAAAAGCAAGGTTTGTGTTGCAAAATGAAAAAAAAAGATCAATTGAGGATAGACACTCTTCAGCACATGCGCCTCAGGATTCATCCTATTTCTGCCTGTTAAATATTTCTAATTCACGGAACATACTATTTTCAATAAAGAATTCAACCAGAATTGTGTTCAGAAGCCATTCAGACATTTTCTTACTGCATCTTATATTAGTCTAACAGAAATAATTGACCGCAAATACCAACCGCTACACCAAACAAATCTGATCCCTACAAACACACTATAAGAAACAAAGCTCATCAGAAATATAAATTCCCCTAAACACGCGTTTGTGATTGGAAACAATCAGTTTATCATCATAAGAAGTTCGTGTCTACAAAAAAAGTGTCCTAGTCTGTGAGAAAGCATATAAACAAATAACTGACATGCAAATAAACTGGAAAATTTACTTGAGAAATAAATTAAAATTGAATAAGTCATTAGTACCGAAAAAACAAAAAGTTCGCCTAGAAGTTCAGCAGCAGCTTGAATAGCTTTATCTTCATTCAGGGGGCGAATGACTACATCTGTTGCTCGGCCATATATCTGCCTCTGCAGTTTCGTTGACAGCCGATGATTTGCCTAATGGAACATCAGAAAAGCATATAAACCTATTTTGTACGCAGATTCACAGTACGGAAAAAGTTACATCATTTCGGACTCCCTTTTACAATAATTTCATTCCTTGATACTCCCTTCAACCCGGAAAAGAACCCACTTTGTAATACTAAAATTTGCAGAGCAAAAGCGAGTTGTTTTTATGGGACAGATATGCAAAATCAGGGGGGAAAGACAATAAATAGACTTTGCAAACTTCAAGTTCATGTTAAGTTTATCACACAATTCTTCTATGTGCATTTTTCTTGATCCAACACAATTTCATTATCTGTTCCAAACAAATCAAAATGATGGAAAGTACTAATAAATAACAGCCACTCATTCCATGAATTAGAAACATACTACTTTGGTGCTGGGGAGGGAGGAAATCAAGCAAACCTGGGCAATACTGGTGATGACTAGTCTGAATTGGGGGTGGAAGCCGGCTTCTTTCTTGATACGTTTGGCGATGGGTTTACAGAATGTCTTAAGGGCAAGCGTTCCTAGCTTTGCTAATGGTAATATCATCACTACAACGATTGTCAGCTTCTGCGACTCCACCGACTTCATAACAAATAAAATGTATTTTTAACACTTTGAAATGGTCTCCTGAGCGACGGTCTACAAATATAGATCAGAGTGACGGTCTATAACACAGTAAATAAAGATACAAGGAGGGTTCTATGTGCTTTGCACGGAGGGACCTGTATGCAATTTATATACAATTGCAAATTCACGCGCCTCCATTTTCCCTCTGTCTTGGCCCTTATCCCACACCACACCCGCATTCATTCCCTTCTCATCATTCATTGAACCTGTGCACTCACAGTTGCCCTTTAGCAAATGTTTTTGATATAAATACTTACTAGAAGATATCCGTGCACGTGCACAGATTTATTTATTATTTATCATATCATATTAAATTTGATTGACAAAGATACATTTGAAATATATTTTAGACTTAGACTTTATAAAAGATACATGTCTTTTGCACGGTCATGATTTAAATACTATTATATTACCAATATTCTTTCTATACAAATCTTTTTTACTTTTATCATAAAATATCTTAATTGATATAGAAAAATAAGTAGTATTATGTAGATTACTGTTTAGAAAAAAAATATTAAAGAATTTAGCAAAAACTTATACCACACTAATCAAACCGGGAATCTAGTACATAAGAATATTTGGAAAGTAGCAAGTCAGAAGAGAAAGTCAAGTACAAAGGTTATGGGGCTAATGTAATTTATAGTTAAACCCAAAGTGTTTCAACCCCTCTCAATCCTATTTTACAAAATTCATATAAAGTTGAGCAGTAAAAATCTCACTAACTAACCATATACAGCCTAACCCTTTTATTTAGATTTTGTTCAGCAAGAAGAGCCTCACATATGATGCATATTCATCTTCCGGCATACGCTGCATATTCTGCAAGAAGAACCAAGAATACTACACCATAATCATCTTCCTGCAATTTCAACAACCTATGCAACTGAATCAGAATCCAGAACACTGACAAATTCTTGAACACTACTCTCTCCAATTAGTAACTGAAAAAACAAAGATAGCCATCAGATCACACAAACAGCACAATATAAAATAAAGTCCCATCAGATTTCCACCTTCAACGTAAGGTAACGACACTCTAAAAATATAACTTCCAAAACATCAAACCTGGTCATAAGAGATCAAATTATCATAATTTACATGATGCAACCACACAACTCGTGAGCCCGAGGCTCCATCAATTTCTTGATTTATCCAGATTTGGAAAATACCAAATTCCTGAGCTACTTCAACAAAACCATCAACAGTTGAATCAAAGCTATAATTGAATCAGCCTGTGATTTTAACTATAAATTACAGCATTCAAAACCATTAAATGCAAGAGCTATTTGTTAACATTCATGATTCTTCAACAAATATATAAGAAGCGTAATTCCCAGCAAATTATCCAGCACATTAAATCATCAAATGCTAACCTTTAATATACAGGACTACAAAAATAACTGATAGCTGTACTTCTCAAAATGGTAGAAACATATAAATCGACAAATTAAACTTGTTGGTTAGGAGAACATAACAGTTCACAAAGTTCGAAATGCAACATCTTATATTACTGATATAGAACCAAAATGATAAGTCTCTCTCGTCCTGAAATCAACAGTGATACATCATGGTCCCATAAAATCAGAACTTTAAAAGATCAGTTAATTGAAAAGTAGCAGTGTGGGTAAAAGAAAACTGAAAAGTCATACACAAAATATAGACAAATTACACAAAACATGGTTTTTAAAAAAGTTGAGAAATTTTGGGGGAAATAATTCATTACCTCTCGGTGAAAAAGAGGTCAAAACTTCTCATTCAGTGACGGTCTGTGCAAGAAGCCCGAGCTGCAATAAACATAAACGTCAGTGGCACGAATCAATTTCAGACAATATTCAAACAATATTGTAATTTAATAAATAAGTCGATATGAATTGCAGACCTACCGGAAAACCAACTAATTTTCTACTTTCCATCCTTCTCCATATTCAATCTGTTGGTGAAGCATTCCCCAACCTCTTACTCTGCATGATAAAATCGTTGCTCTTCAATCGGGGTAAGCTCCATTAAATGCTTCTTCAAGGCACTGTAATATTAATAATATTGATATATATATATATATATATATATATATATATATATATATATATAAGGAGCATAAAACAATTGTCATCAAGCAAAATTATGATTCAAATTGTAAATGATAAATTAGTAAGAAGTACCAGTAAATGATAAATTCAAACTTGTCTGCACCAACAAAGTACTTACAAATTCAGAAACTTACAAAATGAACCATGAGTCTAATTTAGTATTTACAATACCTCTGCATTTTCAAGGCTAACATCAGTAGCGCCTGCTTTCTCCAGGGCATATATTGGAGTCTGGGAGGAACAGATTAAGTGAGTGAGAAAATCCGGCTAATATTTTGGTATAACTTTACAGCAGAGTTCATAAAAGATCGTCAGATAAAAATAAATGTTCGCATTTTGGCTAAAACAGAAGATAGAGCTACTTAAATAAATCATAAATCAAACACTTGATATGCACCTGCGAGAGAATATTTCTAGAGCCAATATGGCTGCTCCAAAAACCAAGAACCGCATCAACAGAGCACATCCTCACAAAAGACTTCTCTTTTCCAATTCATATGCATTCAGAAAGATCCTACTTATGAAACAAATGGAGAGAAGAGTCAATCAGAACTCAGAAGTTTCGGGAAGAGGAGAAGAGAAATATGAGAAAAGCTTACACTGAAAGAGGGAGATCTTGAACAGAGGTAATGTGCCGGAGAAACAGCAACGGCGGCGCGGCGGAAAGGTCGGCCAGCAACGCCGGCGCGGAAGGCCAATATGGTGGCAGGGTTGCTGCTAAGATCTGCGGAATTGGTGAAGCTTAGCAGGGTTGTTCATCGAAAGGCTTAGAAAATTGAAAGGCCAAAAGTTTGGATTTTGGATTAAGGAAGACTCCAGAATCTGGATCGCTTGGGAAACACAAATTAGTATTAATTGCTCAGCTTCTTCGATAAGATTGGAAAAGGAACCATTTTTAAAAAGGAAAAACTGAGGATTAAAAGCGTTAAAGAAAAGAAAAATAAAAATAAATACGTGTCATTTTAAGAGGCTCTCAAAAAGCTTATGTGGCGCAAGGAGAAAAGACTTCTCAAAAAGCTGATGTGGCGCAAGAAGAAAAGACTTCTCAAAAAGTTGCTATTTTAATAGTATAGATAGATTTTTATATTGCTTAGTTTCTAGAATAAAATGCATGTTTTTAGTATTATCTTAGTTTTCTAGTTTTTAATTTAAATGTTTAATTTTTATACTTTTTAGTTTTCAATATAAAATGCATGTTTTTTATATCATCTATTTTTAATTATAAATATTTCATTTTAAAATCTACTTATTTTAACTTAAAATCCAGATATTTCATGTTAAAATCTACTTATTTTAACTTAAAATTATTATTGTTTAATCATAAGTATTTCATGTTAAATTCTACTTATTCCAATTTAAAATCCTTATCTTTTAACCATGAGTATTTCATGTTAAAATCTAATTATTTTAACTTAACATCCTTACTTTTTAACAATGAGTATTCATGTTAATATCTATTTATTTTAACTTAAAATCCTTTTAAGTTTTAACCATGAGTATTTCATGTTAAAATCTGCTTATTTTAACTTAAAATTCTCACTTTTTAACCATGAGTATTTCATGTTAAATTCTGCTTATTTTAGCTTAAAATCCTCACTTTTTAACCATTAGTATTTCATGTTAAAATCTGCTTATTTTAACTTAAAATCCTCACTTTTTAACCATGAGTATTTCATGTTAAAATCTACTTATTTTAACTTAAAATTCTTACCTTTTAACCATGAGTATTTCATATTAAAATTTACTTATTTTAACTTAAAATTCTTATTTTTTAACCATAAGTATTTCATATTAAAATGTATTTATTTAAAAATAAAATTCTTACTTTGTAACCATGAATATTTCAGACTTACAAAATCCCAACCCAACCAAATAAGGTTTTTGCAAAACCAGACTCTCAAAATTCCAAACAAAAATCCAAACTCTCAATCTGAGAACACTTTTGTTGGATTGCAATGTGTTACCCTCGAGTACATTCAAATCTGAACATGGAATTATATTTAGGATACTTTTGGAAGGTACTTAGGGCCTGTTTAATACGTCTGAGCTGAACTGAACTGAACTAAACTAAACTGAAAAGTATTGAACCAAACGGAAAAGTACTGAACTGAACTGAACTAAAATTCATTTGATTTTTATAAAATAAAATTTATGTTCAAAATTTTGATTACAAAACAAGTCAATGAAATATATTTAATTGAACTTAACTAAACTAAACATCTTAGAAGAAACAAATCACTGCATTGATATAACTATATTAGCTAAAGTTTATCAACATTAGAGCCGAACTTAATAAAATGATCCTAGATATTTAACAAAATTGAGCTAAAGTATACTGAACTGAACTTTATTGAACTGAATTGATGAAAAAAAATCAATGTATTGACATAACCAAATTATGTTATATTTTATCAAATCATATTTTTTGAGCACCAGACTGTATAAATCGAACCTAGATTGATAGTCTGAAAAGAACTGAGTATACTGAATTGAACTTAATCAAACTTAATTAAACTGAACTTACAAAAGTATGCATTGATGTAATAAAATTAACAAAATTTTATCAAATAATACTTCATCAATTATGAACTTAACAACTTGGACCTAGCTTATTAAACTAAATTGAACTGAATCACACTTAACTGAACTTAATTGAACCGAAATATATTGAACTGAACTTAATTGAACAAAAAGAAATTGAAGAAACAAATCAATGCATTGTTTGAAATCGAATGAATAATGCAACCAAATCAAATGGATATAGCAACAAGAATTTGGCAATCTCTACCATTAGGTAGAGAAACTGATAAAAAATAGAACTGAATTGAACTATGGTTATCTGAAATAAACTGAATTGAACTACACTTAACTGAAATGAACTTAATTTTCAATATGTACTTAAAATCATTAAAATTATATTTTCACTGAACTGAATTAAACTGTATTGTATTTTCTCTGAATTGGGTTGAATTGAACTGGATATTTAACATATAATTTGTTCTAAAAAGCTTTAATGTGTAATACACTTAACTGAACTGAACTGAAAATTACTGAACTGAAAAATACTGAACAGAACTGAAAAATATTAGACTAAATTGAACTCAACTGAAAAATATTCAGATAAGTTATACTAAACCGCCCCGGGTTCATCATAAGTAAGGATTTGTTATTCTTGATAATTAACTAGTATAAATCCCGTGCCGATGCACGGTCAAATTATGTATTTGTTTTTATATTATTAATAGAGAATAAAAAAAATTCATTAAAAAATATCATATATATATATATAAGTAATATTGATGAATGGTATGTTTTTCTTACCATATCGGTTTTCAATTCATTAAATGTAATTTGTTTTATATAAATTCAGTTCAATTTTGATGAAATATAATTTGATAGACCTCAGTTTCATTTAATCGCACTATTATCATTTTCAGTACAATAAATTTTAATTTAAGCTAATTATGTTCAATATCATTAATAGCTCAAAATTTAAAAAAAATCAAAATTTTATTTTTTTGTTAATGGTTATGTTCGAGTTATCTTGTTTTCAATTATGTAAAGCTAAACATATATATTTAAAGTAATTATAGATTTGCATAAGAATGAGAGGAATTTAAAAAATTCTCACTTATACTCAGGTTGAGTCTGAAAGTCTTGTTGAATAATCTAGAAATTGGAAAGAGAAACATAAAAAACGAAATTATCGGATATAATGACAATTATGGTGATATATGATGAGGAATATGAATAATTATGGTTATTTATGGAAATAAATACAATAAAGAAACAACTGTGGTGATTTAAAGATGTAATTAATATGATTAATTTCAATTAAATTAGTTGAAGAATTAAAAAAATGAAAAACAAAAATGCAGGTGTCAATATAGTTTTTTGAAACACAGGTGTCAATATATTTATTGGAGAAATGTTATTGTAGTATTAATAAAACAACACTTCTATAGAAACGGCTATCAAAACCGAGCAGAATTCCTATATTCTTGAGAAAGAAACCATTACTGAGGGAAGACATGTTATTCCAATTACAATTTGCTGGGAAGATGTAAAAATCCACAAACATGGTCGAGAAATAAGTAATGGAAAAAAATCGCAGCTCTGAGTAATCTATACTATAAGAGAGATAGATAGAGAGAGCTCCTCATTCCCAGTTATTTGCAACAATTTCAGCCAACTCAACCGCCCTATGCGAGTTCCCATTCATTACCATACCAAGCAATAACCTTCACCATATCATCTACCATCACCATTGTCAACGAAGCATCAACTGTGGATGAAAGATCCGTGCAGCTAAAATTCTTCCATGCGAGCTAATCTCATACCAAGACCAGGAACTTTGTTGTTGATCTTTAAAATTATGGTTTTATCTGGCTGCAAGCAAAGCACTAATTCATTTAGAACACTCTTTAGTATAGTGCTTTCAAATCCTTCAACGCTTAATGCTACAAAATCTAAGAGTACATTCTTAAGGCATATATGTAGAAGCAAATACATAATCAAATCATATAGTGATGTAGGATTATTCTTACTCTAAATTAGTCCAAAACCATGGTTGTGCCTATTCATTAACTAAAAGAGAACATGTAAATAAACAAAACTACTGCTTCCCTACAATATCTAGAGAACTCTATGAATAAAAGCTTCAACAATTAAGCACGAAACACCAGAATCTTAAGGAATACTCTCTAATTTACAGGAAAGCGGGAACTAAAAATACAAACTTTGAAAAGGATCACCATAAAATTCGAAGCAATACTCAAAGTTCGTGCTTCAATGAGTCTCCATAAAATTCTTGAGCTTATTCAACAGAGATATATTGTCACAATCCAAACAGCCAAAAAAGAAATATATCGTCACAATCCAAACAGCCAAAAAAGAGATACATTGTCACAATCTTATTTGTTGAATTCAATCTGATAGAAGAAAAGGATATTGTTATTACCTTAGTCGTTCCTTCTGCCAGTCAGCTCCCAATATAGTTTCTTTCAAGTTCTCAACTTTATAATAGCAGAAAGGAAACGACAGCGGTTCATTAATTTCACTGCACTTAGCAACCGCCATACGAAGCCCCAACAACCAAGATCACCTAGCTCCTTCAATCCCTCCCAAGTCTCAACCAACTGAATCTGAAAATCACACACACACAGAAACACATATACTGATTAAAAAGGCAGCTACTTTCATAAGCTAAAAAGAAACCCTAGCCATACAATCACACCAAATAAAAAATCCATCAAAATTAACAGAAAATAGCAAACCAAACCCAGATTCACACAAAAGAACAGCTTTAGCTACCAACCTACATACTGTTTCCAACAAAAGTCAATCAAAGACACAATTTTTAGACCCAAAAGCTACAGCTTTAGCCTAGGCAGAGCACACAAACCTTGTTTCATCCACATGCTCTTTTGAAACTTTGCTGGAAACAGTGCTAATAATTTCTCCCCTTTTACATCCATTACCTTCCAAATCAGCACACAAGATTTTACAGCACCAAAGCCATTGAATCGTTAAAATTACAGAATTAATCAGTCATACCTCAATCGAATTGAAGCCCACAATCCGAGAACTTGCATGATGCTCAATCGAGTTCCTCAGTCGGCGACCACGTCCAGCCCAGCCCAGCCTGCTTCTCGGCTTGTTCTTCGCGAGAAGACGGAGCTCTCCTTTGTATACCCTGTCAAATACACAATAACACAATCAATCACTCCACTCATTATCTTCCAAAACAGCTAAACCTTCTTCATACTAATTTGCAGAAAGTATGTATCTTTGTATACTGCAAACACAACAAATCCAAAATTCACAATCAAAATGGAGATTAGAGGCTTACGATCAGCGGCGGAGGTTTTGAGGAGCTCTAGCGCAGATAAACTGGAGGTTCTAGATTCGATCTTAGAATACGAAAGATATGTACAGTGGAAGCATCTGGAATGGAAAGTGAGAATCTCGATAATTATTTGCTTTAATTATGAATCACTTTCCAAGGAGGTGGAATATATATGGTCATTCAGTAAAAGAAAAAAGCTACGTACAGGAAAACAAATAAAGGAAAATGCAGCATTAATTGAAAGAAATTTGAAAGAAATTTCTTTACATTAATTGTTTTTTCTATTCCAAGAAGGGGATTTGTATATTCCAAGAAAGTAGGCTACGATTTAAAAAAAAAAAGAGGAAAAGGAATGCGACAGACGCAAATAATAACTGCGCAGGGAGGAAAAAAAAGGGAAAATACATGTCTTTTTTATGAGGCCTCTCAAAGCTGACGTGGCGTGTTTTTAGGAGAGCTTGTAAAGCTGACGTGGCGCAAGGAGGGGGTATTTGACTTTTCAAGGAGTTGCTGTTTTAATAGTATAGATAGATTGTGAGTCGGTGATGGCATGATTGTGGGTGAACATTCGCGTGACACGGATCTTGATGTAAGTATAAGTTTCTCGTTAAAGTTTAATTTTACACCCAGTACTTTACTGACAATGATCCTTTGTAGGTGAATCCTGTAAGGGGCAAGGAATTAACAAAGACACGATCTGTTACGAAGGATGAGAATTTGAAGCTACCTCCACCTTGTATGTGAAGCTATCTTCTAAATCATTGCTCTTTCTTGCATAATTCTATAGAATAACAAGGAGTGCAGAAATGATACAATAAGTTGTGATAGTAAATGAGCAATAAGTTGGAGGCATAAAATTCCTTCTGCTCTTTGATCAAAAACGTTAATGACAGTTTCATGTGCCTTCTGATGATTAAGCTATTCTGATGATTTGGCAAGCACATATTATATCTTTTCTTCAGAGAAAGATCTTCAGTATGCTAAATACATGTATATAATTCCACTCTTATGTCATTGTAACACTTATAATATTTTTTGGATTATTTTTAAAGGGTGTGGTGAGATTAATATAATTCACTCCACCTCGAGTGACATTTAAAAAAAAAAATACAATTCAATAAGTTATGCATCGCGCGGCATGACCAACCTAGTATTATTAATTCCTTAATCACACCCTAATAAGAAAATCTAGTATTATTAACCTAGTATTCTTGGTATTTAATTAGGATTTAATTAGCCATTTTAATTTGTGGGTAATTTTATAATTTTAGTTTTAAGATTTTTTTATTTGGAATTTTTCTCCCGATCATATCATAATTGTATTATTCTACTATTTTTAGTTATGTTAATTTACTATTTCGTTTGATTCTATATGTATCATTAAGATTCAATTAGACATGTTTTCGTCATTATTTCCTGATTTTCTATTTATTTCAATTGAATTGGTTAATTATGTAATTTTGGTCCATTCAATTAAATTAAATTTGGTATATCTACTAATCAGCATATTCATGTAAAATTATAAATGGTATTTGTGGTGATACCCGGGCCCAGGCCCAACGCATATGAAGGTTAGTCAGGCCCAAGTCCATAATGACATCAGCTACTATGGACATATATGGGGACGGACCGCATGGATGGACCACCGGAGGAGAGCAAGGGATCCTTATAAATAGTGCCACATGGCACTATTCCAGTTAACTACACTCTATTGATTCTTCTAAATCAATACGTTTTTCTCTCCAAGGCCTATCTTTCATCTTCACGCCGGAGGTGCTACCCCCGGGTAGGGGTGTTCAAACACCGGGTACCCGTACTTCCGGGTACCCGTACAACCGGGTACCCGTACATGCGGGTAGTTGAAAATGCGGCCCGTGACCCGTCCCGGAAATACCGGGTACCCCAGTTATGCGGGCCGGGTAACCGGGTACCCTATTTTATTTTATTACTTATAAAAAGTGCTACAAAATACATCTAATTATTTAATAATAAATATACTTTATCAGTATAAAAGTCCAAAACTAATTAAATATTATTTAATATGAAAATATCAATAAAATTATGAATAATTATCATTCGAGACAAATTAGTGGATGTACTCCAATGCAATGCGGGATGCGATTGTGCGCTTGTGTTGAAGAAAAAGTAGCATGTCAAAGCAAAATATTAAATGGTTGGAGAGGTGGATTGGAAACTTAAGAGGTTGAGTCTAATTAGGATGAATTGGTATTTAATTTTTAAAAATATCAATATTAAAAGGTAAAATTATATTTATAATTATAATTAATTAAATAAATACATATTGTACCGGGTTTCCGGGTACCCGAAAATGACACTTATGTGACCTGGACCCGGACCCGGTAATTTACGAAATTAACGGGCCGGGTACCCGTCCGTAAAATATAAGAAAGTACCCGGTTATCTTATGCCGGGTCACCGGGTCAACGGGGCGGGTAGGCCGGGCCGGGTACTTTTGAACATCCCTACCCCCGGGTACCCCAGAGGTGTTGTTTTGCAGGCTCATGTAGGCCGAGCTCTGGAGAGACCTCTTCAGGCAGCATCAAGTTGGCACGCCTAGTGGGACACGACTTCTGTGTCCAAAAGATATTCAGATGCCGCCTCGAGGTCGGCCACCGCGAAGAAGAATGGGAGCGTCCTCACCCAGAACCACACGGTCCGGGAGCAGAAGGGCCGAAGCAGTTGAGGATTACTTGACGTTGCAGCGGATGAGGGATTAGACGCACAAATGAAAGGTATCTGCGCATCCGGAGCAGTAAACCTCTAATGAGGAGGAAGGTCAGGAATAGTAGGACCGGCGAAAGCCGGCAGAGACGTAGGAAGAGCAGAACATGAGGGAGTTCGCGGAGATGCAGGAGGAGGAGTACCGCCGTTGGGTGGTAGTGAAGCAGGGCCGGGTCCAGGAAGGCATCCGGTTGCAGGGGGACCGTCCAATCCTCCGGCCACTGGTGGTCAAGTTCCCCCACCCGTCAGTGGACCGGCCGCCACAAGGCCTCCCTCTGTCCCAGTATCATTGGGTACCGAGCTCCCACCAAGTTCGGGAGTCGAGAGGACAGAGACGCTACCACTTTTTGCAGCCAACGTGGTCAGCCGGGGGCAACCTATGACTCTGGGGCAAGAAAACCCGAGACCTCCCCCGGAGATCATCAACGTGAAGCGATTCACAGGACGTACGGGTCAACAGTACTTTCCAGATCCCTACTTTGGTCTGGGGATAAGATATGGAGCCAAAGGTTGGCGGGGAGCGGCAGAAGTCTCCGGGTACAGTCAATTGTTAGTAATAATAGTATTATGTTATGGATAGTTTAGTCATTTCACTTTGTACTATATATTCTTCACTTGTAAGATTAGAGCTAGGCTCTTGAACTTCTTCTCATTCCTTTGTTTTTGTTTATGTATTTGGAGATATGGATTTCTTCCAATCTTCTTCATTTTCCTACAGATATTAACATGCCAGAGAGGCTGTTAGTGACCCTCTTTGGCAGCGTGCTATGGCTGAAGAACTCGCTGCTTTACATCAGACTCACACTTGGGATTTAGTGGCTTTGCCTTCGGGAAAGCACACTATTGGTTGTCGTTGGGTTTATAAGATTAAGACCAAGTCTGATGGTTCTGTTGAACGATATAAAACTCGCCTTGTTGTGAAGGGATATTCACAGGAGTATGGGATGGATTATGATGAGACATTTGCACCAGTTGCAAAGATGACCACCATTCGCACTCTGATAGCAGTTGCTTCAGCTTATCAGTGGAAGATTTCGCAGATGGATGTTAAGAATGCGTTTCTTTACGGTGATCTTTCTGAGGAGGTTTATATGACACCTCCTCCCGGCGTTGCGCATGAGCCCGGGCATGTTTGTAGACTTCGGCGGTCTCTTTATGGCCTCAAACAGGCTGCCAGAGCTTGGTTTGAGAAGTTCTCCACTGTGGTCATCTCTCTTGGATTTCGCCCTAGCTACTATGATTCTGCTTTGTTCATCAAGCATACGAGTAAGGGTCGTATTCTCCTCTCTTTGTATGTTGATGTTATGATTATTACCGGTGATGATTGTGAGGGGATTGAGTCATTGAAGCGTGATTTGGCCTTTTATTTTGCTACGAAAGACTTGGGTGACCTCCGTGATTTTTTGGGCATTGAGGTAGCCTCTTCTCCTAAGGGTTATCTGTTGTCTCAATCCAAGTACATTGCTGACCTTTTTTATCGTGCCCGTCTTACGTATAATAAGACGGTTGACACTCCACTTGAGACTAATGCTCACTACTCCTCTACAGATGGGATTCCTTTGCCTGATCCCACTCTATATCGTACTGTGGTTGGCAGTTTGGTGTATCTTACAGTTACTCGGCCAGATATTGCACATGCTGTTCACGTGGTTAGTCAGTTTGTCACTGCTCCGACTTCAGTTCACTGGGTGCTGTTCTTCGTATTCTCAGGTATCTTCGAGGCACCCAGTTCCGTTTTCTTCTCTTTCCCTCATCATCATAGTTAGACTTGCGTGCTTATTCTGATGCTGATTGGGCTGGTGATCCTGAGGATCGCAAGTCCACCACTGGCTTCTGCATCTTTCTTGGTGACTCGCTCATTTCTTGGAAGAGTAAGAAGCAGGATGTTATCTCTCGTTCTTCTACAGAGGCTGAGTATCGTGCCATGGCCTCGACCACTGCAGAGATTGTTTGGTTGCGTTGGCTGCTCTCTGATTTTGGCATTAAGCTTCCTCATCCCACACCGCTACATTGTGATAATCAGAGTGTCATTCATATTGCTCGTAATTCAGTGTTTCATGAGAGAACCAAACACATTGAGATTGATTGTCACTTCACACGCCATCATTTGCAGCTTGGTACTATCTCCCTGCCCTTTGTTCCCTCTTCCCTTCAAATTGCCGATTTGTTCACGAAGGCTCATTCATCAGCGCGCTTCCGTTTCTTATCTGACAAACTCTCAATGCTTCTTGCTGTAGCATCGTGAGTTTGAGGGGGGATGTTAGTAATAATAGTATTATGTTATGGATAGTTTAGTCATTTTACTTTGTACTATATATTCTTCACTTGTAAGAATAGAGCTAGGCTCTTGAACTTCTTCTCATTCCTTTGTTTTGGTTTATGTATTTGGAGATATGGATTTCTTCCAATCTTCTTCATTTTCCTACATATATTAATATCAATATCCCGGGAGCGTGCATGCTGGTCATCAGGGGTACCCTCCTTACCTCCAGCCTCGGCGCCGGGTATCATTCTTACCCCCCAACTTCGGTGGTGGGGTATGCAGAGGTTCGTCACGGAGGCTACTTCAGCCACCACCCTGGAGGTCAGGGAGGTTGGGCCCCGGGGGGCGGAACGCAGGGGCCGGTATGGGTGGCAAACCAGATACCGGTCGCAGGATATACTATGGCCCCCACAGCCTCGGCCCAAGAGTGTATGGCGCGTACCCGATGATCGTGGTTAGGGCCCCAGGTGCTCCTGATTCGGTGGAGGAGAGGTTGGATAGGCTGATCGAGAGAAATGACGGAAGGCCCACCTCGCCGTGGATAGGATACATCAGTAGTTACCCCTGGCCTGTGGGAACCCGGGTCCCAGAGGGGATGCCTACTTACCACGGGGAAACGGACCCGGAGGAGTTTGTCAGGACATACCAAAACGTTATGGGTACGCGCGATATCAAGGAAGAGCTTCAGTGCAAGTTGGTTAGCTCGTACTTAAGGGGTAGTTTCCTGTCTTGGTTTGAGTCTCAACCCCCGGAGAGCTTTAGAATTACTATGATTTCTCAAGGGCGCTGATGCATCGGTATCAGGCCAAGTGTAAGAAATACCTCCCCCTAGCGAAGGTGGCTTATAGTCGACAGTCGCCAACAGAAGATGTCCGGGGATTTCACCTTTGGTACATGGATTGATGAGGAATGAAAACAACTATTTTCCAAAAGAATTAATTGTATTTTATGGCCCTCAAATGTCTGAAATGTATCATTCCTAGCCCCTAAAAAAATAGTGGTAATTTTCTAGCCCTCAAATGTTGAAACTGTACCATTTTTGGCCCATAGCTTGCTCCCGTCATAACAGCCCGTTAATAATATCACGTGCTCGTTAACTACTGTATATTTATGGGTAAATTTGTTATTTCATTGCCTTGTTGACCCTTATCTACTCCTCTCTCCATCGTTTATCCATTTCAATTTAAGAATTTCAGTTCTGTTCTCCTCCACCTACAGTCACGATTCCGTCGTTCGACCAAACTGGGAATCGGTGGCGCTATTTCTAATTGGAGGTGAATGCGAGAAGATGAATTATTCTGGCACGGTAAGAAGCGGTTTTATTACAGGTAAAGTCGAGTAAAAAACAGTTGAAGGGGAATGAAATATTCTAACCCGTATTTTTTGTTTTCCGGTGAAGCGTCCCCGAGGCGATGAGGAGCAGACTGGGTTTTTGTTGAGAGAAGAAGGAAGCAAGATTAATTCCAATGAGGAAATCCCTAACCGTAAGTATTTTTCAATTGTAATGATTTTGTGGTTAATTAGTTGGGGATTACTGTATTATGTGTATTGGAAATGTAAAAAAGAGTGAGAACATGTTTCTATGAAATGGGTAAGGTAAAAATGGTGAGTGCGGGAGATATGTACAGGCTGTGAGCAAACCCTTAGAATTTGCACATCTCTGTAGTATAGGTTGATGACAAATATACCTTTTTTTGAAATGAATGACAAATATACTAGTTATATATGTTAGTACAATGGAGCTAGTGCCAAATAAGTGTTAGTTGAATTGTTAAGTTCAGTTTTAGCTTCATCTTATATAGTTGTTGAAGCACGGTAATTCACATTTTGCAGCATTAGAACATTGATTACATATGGATGTCTTCTGTGAGCTACATTGAAACTATGCACAGTTTATGGCACATGTATTATTTTGTGGCTATTAATTTCTAGTTTGAATGGGTGGTTGGTTGGTTAAAGCAATATAATTAGTATACTTATCTGTGATAATTAATCTCAAATTGAACTGCACTTTTAAAAGCCAACAAAAAGGAATTTTGATGATTTTTTAAACTCTATCTAACATTAATATTGACTGATGATTGTTACTGATGATTTTTTGGCATCTTTACATTCTTCATGGGATTATTTGTGATGATTTTGAGAGCATTGACAATTGACAATAGTTGGCAAGAAGAGCTATTTTACTTCAATATTTGCTTGCACTTTGATAAAGACGGTAATTATGGATTTGTTGTCCTGAAGTTTGCATACATTTGTATGTGTAATCAAATTTTATATATTTTTACTTGTCACTGCAATTTAAAAATGCAAGTATGTATTTTGTTTGCTTCGACAGCTCCCCCTAGCAACTTCTTTTCTCTGAGAATCAATAGTGATGATGGTTATTGCAATCTAGATGACAGTGATGGAAACAAACTTGTAACTTTTTGCTTGGATGAATTGGAGGGAAAACAAGAAGGTGAAAAAACAGCAGTTGGTGTGACAGGGTTAAAAGAACAAGGTCTTGGTCAAGAAGTTCCACTAGAACTAATAGAGAGTGATGATGATGAACAAGAATATGTGGTTGATGATACAGAGATAGGGGCTGAGAATCATTTTACATTTCAGGAAACAAGGTTTCATAATCCAGACTATGAAATTGATGACGACCCAGACTTAGGAGAATTAGTAAGGAAGAGAGCACAACATTGGGGTCTTCTTGAAAAGGCAATTGAAGAAGCTGGCCCAATACATACAGTAGATGATAATAAATTATGCTGGCTTGAACCTAGTGACGAGATTGATGATGATGGGCTCTGGTGTCATGCAAGTTCTGGTTCAGATGAGGAAAGTGAAGAGGTGCGGGAAGTTAAGGTGGTGAATAGGTATGTAAAACCTGGTGATAAGGAGGAGCCAATATTCCTGCTGCATATGGTGTTTTTGAACAGAGATGAATTCAAGCTCGCTGTGAAGCACCATGGAACAGTGGCTCAAAGGAAAATCAGGATTCATAGAAGCAATTCAAAACGGTGTACTGTCCGATGTGACAGTTCGCCGACCTGCACATGGACCGTGAGCATTAACTACAGGCCACAAAAAGATAGTTGGGAAATCACCCGAGTGCAGCTTCGTCATACTTGTGTTCCTACATTCAATCACGGATGTACAACTGCTGATTATTTGAGTGAGTTTTACAAAGATGATATTCAGATAATGCCGGAAATTAAACCGCATCAGCTGGTCGACAAGGTCAAGAAAGATTTTAACATCAATATCTCCAGACACAAGGCTTTTAGAGTGAAACGAAAGGCTATGCAAGAGATATTGTTAGATGTTAAAGAACAGTATAAGCAGCTCCGAGGTTACTGTAACGAGTTGCTAGCTACTAATCCAGGTTCTACAGCATTCATCCAGACCGAAAGGACTTCTAGTTCTACTGTAGAGCTGTTTCATCGGATGTATGTTTGTTTAGCTGCTTGTAAGAGGGGGTTTATAGAAGGATGTCGGCGACTGATTGGAGTAGATGGTTGTCACTTGAAAGGACCACACAAGGGTATTCTTCTCACTGCCATAGGAATTGATGCCAATGATCAAATCTTTCCAGTTGCGTATGCCGTGGTTGAGATAGAGAATACAAGTTCTTGGACCTGGTTTTTAACAGCATTGAAGATTGATTTAAACATACATAATTCAAGCGCCTGGACTGTGTTATCTGATAAGTAAACAGTAAGTACACTTGTTTATTCCATTCCTTGGTTTTAATTGCTATGTGTAACATGCTTTTGTTAACATTTTGAATTCTTACGAATAATATAGTGATTTTTGGTTTAATCCCTGTGAAGAGATGTATATATGTAAAGGAATAAATGGCCATTGTGTTTTTTTTGTAAATTGATGATGTTCTAGTTTACTTATTTGATTGAATATGTACACATAATTTTTAAGCATACTTTTCCTCGCTTGTTGATGTAGGGACTTGAGGATGCAATTCCAGATGTATTTCTATTAGCTGAACATAGACGATGCACTTGGCATATGTATAATAATTTCAAGAGAGCTGGGCACACTAGTATGGAGTTGAAACAACTGTTATGGGCTGCTGCAAAGTGTACCACCAAGAAACAGTTCATTAATAAGCTGAAGGACATTAGGGACATAAGTATAGCAGCTTATGAGTGGCTGGTGGCTAGAACAGATCCAAACAATTGGTCTCGCGCATGGTTCAAGCATGAGGTGAAATGTGACATTCTTGTCAACAACTTCGTGGAATGTTTCAACAACGTCATTAGAGATGCTAGAACCAAGCCGATATTCACGATGTTTGAAGCTTTGAGGTTCTACGTGATGGATAGAATGCAGAAGAAAAGAAATTTCATTGAGAAAATGCAAGGTGAGTTAGGGCCAAAGGTTCAGATAAGTTGGATAAAAATGCAGAGGAGTCCAGCATGTTCAAGGTAACACATTCAGGGGAGTTATGGTATCAAGTTCAAAGCTTACGATACCATGGGAAATATAGAGTTAATCTACTTAACAGGACATGTGGTTGTAAAAGATGGCAACTAACTGGAATCCCTTGTCCTCATGCAATTTGTGCAATTAGTCTCACTAAGGAAGAGCCGGTAAAGTTTTTTCATGAGTGTTATCTCAAGGATGCATAGAAGAAGGCCTACAAGTACACTATATATCCCATCAATGGTCCAGAACTTTGGGATTATGGCCCTACCTCAGATTTGTTAGCTCCAAAAATTCTGAGAATGTCGGGCAGACCCCCACTAAATAAGAGGAGGAAAGATGCCTTGGAAAAAAAAGAGGCCAAGGAAAAGAAGGCAAAGCAAACTGCAGAGGTTGAGATTGCTGGACGTCCTTCGAAGTTGAAGTATGCTTGCTCCAAGTGCAAAAATACTGGTCACAATATAAGTAGATGTCCTCTGTTGGCTGCAGGGACTTCACAAGTATGTTTACTTCGTAAGCATACCTTAATTTATTTGCAATGCATTATCATTTGGTTTGTTGTAATAATGCTTAACTGTTTGTTTTTTTTGTCTTTTACAGAAAAAACCAAAACCATCTTCAAAAAAGCATATCCAACCTGACTACGCACCATCTCAGGTACAAACTTGAAACATAACTTGGCTCATTTTCATCATGTTTGTAAAAAAGATTGATGCTAAAGTAGTTGCCTTTAATTTTCCAGAATAATGATGGCAATGAGGGTTCTTCCAACAAGGTTCAGAAGGTTTATGGCTGATCTCTATGTGTATGTTTTATTGGCTGCTTTTAATTAAGTTACTGAATTTTTTGGATTTTGCTTTATCCAGAAAACTCAAAGTGAGGTTGCTTCCTCATTCAAGGGCAAGGGCAAGGTAAGATGATGCTCTATTTCTTACCATAAACCTTTGTTCATTTTATAAGATGGCTGTTTGTGGATGAAGTGCACTAATTGGTTAATTTTACAATGGTGATAGGATAAACAACGTTATTCATGCACTTTGTGTCGGAGTGACACACATTACAGGACCACATGCTCAAGTTCAATTGCTGGAATGTTCAGACCGCCGGTGGATGACCGTGAGATGCAGAGTGATACTTAATCACCAGTGGAATGAATTTTCGATTGCTAGTTTAACATTTTGCTTTTGAAATAACATTTATTGTGCACCATTCGATAGGTGTGAACTTGTGTATTTTGGTTGTAGTGTGGACATAACGAATCAGATCCAATTTTATGTTTGTGATGGTTCATTAGTTGTGAATATTAGCTCATATTCATTGAGCAAAATTGAATGAAAACTTTTGTTCATTGACCATTGAAATTTAATATACAGCTTATGTTCTGGTGATTTTTTATCTTTGTTTTGATAAATAGTATGATTTATGGTCTACATGGTATTGAATTGTGGTAAAATGTGCATGAATGATTTTGGAAGAATGATTTTCAGAGGTTTTGAAAGCTTTAAGGAATGACAGAACGACTATGGGAAGCGGAGAAGAGAGAGCAAATTTAAATTTCAGTAAAGTTAAATAGGGGTTCAACCAAATTACAAATTTATCCATGGGTGAACAGTAACTAATGAGCACCTGAGAGATGCATGATGGTGTTAACGGGGCCGTTATGATGAGAGGAAGCCCGGGGCCAAAAATGGTACAGTTTCAACATTTGAGGGCTAGGAAATTACCACTTTATTTTAAGGGCTAGGAATGATACATTTCAGACATTTGAGGGCCATAAAATACAATTAATTCTTTCCAAAACTATTCATGAAAAGTGAATTTTAGTTTGGAAATGATTATATTTGTTTTCCTTTTAGTTTTAGAATATAATTGGGACATATATTATTTTCCTATTTTATTTTATTTTCATAGCTATATATACTGTAATCCTTATAGAGAAAAAGGGGAAGAGATTTTGAGATTAATAAAAAATTCAGAGTATGAGTTTTAAACCAGTTTTCCCAGAGGTGTGATTGCCAAAGGATTTATATATATTTCTAGGTGTGATTTGCCAAGATTAATTATACATTTTGTTACGAGTTCTTTTTCCAACAACCCATTCATCAACGCACGAGTCCTGCATCATTTTTGGTATCCAGAGCAAGGTTTCGACAATGACGTTGAAAGATTTGGAAGAGGTCGTTAGTAGACATGATACTATCATTGCTAAGTATGGTTCGGACATTGCTGAGATCAAGGAATCCTTACAACAGTTGATTGCTCGCCTTGACGCAATGGATGCAAATAATCCGTCGCCACCATTACCTATGAATCCACCGGCAACCATCAAAACAACGATTGCTTGCTTCGAACCTATTGTGCAGAATTTTACACCGATATTGAAGCCGCAGCAGTCTTCGCCAACAGAGACGCCAATGGATGAGCAGAATTCACCAGCATCTGTGAAGGTTCAACAACAGAAGTCATCCTCACTTCAAATGGATAATCAATCACAGCAACGATGGGAAGATCAAGTTCAAGGGCACCATCAATTTCAAAATATGGAGGTGTTAAATCGAAGATCCATCGAGCAGATCCGACTAAGAATGAAAGATATACATCAGGGTTTCAAGAAAAGAGAATTCAAAGTCCATAAATTTGCTGTCAAACCATTTGATGGGTTTGGGATTCAAGCATGTCTTTTACGTTGGAAGTATCTTATTAATTGGAAAGGACATCCACGCAAGGAGTCAACCATTAATTCAGATTTGCAGAATTATTTCGAGAAGATTAATTGTTATAACTCGTCGGAGTCGAGTTTTTTCAAGAGGGGGAGAATGATGAGGAATGGAAACAACTATTTTCCAAAACTATTCATGAATAGTGAATTTTAGTTTAGAAAGGATAATATTTGTTTTCCTTTTAGTTTTAGAATAGAATTGGGACGTATATTATTTTCCTATTTTGTTTTATTTTCATAGCTATATATACTGTAATCCATATAGAGGAAAAGGGGAAAAGATTCTGAGATTAATAAAAATTCAGAGTATGAGTTTTAAACCAGTTTTCCCGGATGTGTGATTGCCAAAGGATTTATATATATTTTTCTAGGTGTTTTTATTTATGGAAGTTTGTATATTTCATTTCAAACCAACCAAATACTTACACATCTTAGCCATCTCTCCTGGCCATAAGAAAAACAGAATTGAAAATAAAGCTTTCTACTGCCTTGCTGTCATCAAACTGAATCTTCAAGCTATTTTTCTAGGTGTTATTGCCAAGATTAATTATATATTTTGCTACGAGTTCTTTTTCCAACAACCCATTCATCAACGCACGAGTCCTGCATCATGGATGATTCCATGAAAGTGGTAGATAGGGAGATGCAGGCGAAGGCCTTGATTGCTGGGTTCATTGCAGGGCAGAGGGATGAGGTGCTCCGGGCGAAGTTGATGGAGAACATCCCAACTACCTTCCACCAGTTGGACTTAGAAGTTGAGATGCACTGTTCGCTGCTAGAAGGAAGCAAGAAGAGAAAAGAGGAGGGGTACTTTGATGACGGGGGAAATGGAAAAAGAGATAAGGGCCAGGCGGCCGAGCCTGTCAGGAGAGAGGCACCCTCGACGCCGGCGAGGCCGAGGGTTGATCCACCACGGGCGGAAACATTTACTCCCCTGACCAAGACTCGGTCGGAAATCCTCACCATCCACAGGAACTTGTTCTGGGACCCAGCACCGATCGCAGGGAACCCTTTAGCCAGTGGAAAAAGTTTCGCTCAAATTCTATCTAACAGACCAATCCAGAAATCAAACCTATCACTCAACATAGGGGGAAATTGCATGTATTGTAACCCGACAACAAGCCCAAACTCTTGCATCTCATTACTCTAATGCCTTGATCGGAAAATTTGCAAGGGGCAAACCGTCTATGGATAGGCTCCGTGAAGCTTTCGGGTCAGCATATTTCAAAGGAAAGTTTCAGATCGGCTCGATTGATTACCGTCACATCTTAATCAGATTCGAAGATATCGACGACTATCAGCGTTGCTGGATAAAGGGCTGTGGATTTTCAGTGGCTCTCAGATGAAGGTGCTCAAATGGACATTAGATATCTCACTTGAAGCAGAATCATCAATCGTGCCAGTATGGGTAAACATCAGTAAGGTCCCTTTCTATTTCTACAACACATCAATGATTCAATCAGTGGGTGACCAAATAGGCAAATTTATAAAGATGGATGCAGCTACTGCTGCACTTACTAGGCATAATGTAGTCAAGATCTGTGTTGAGGTTGACCTAAGGAATAAACTGCAATCCTCCATTAAGCTAGGAATAGAAGATGAGCCAATTAAAAGATACCTAGTTGAATATGAGGACCTTCCAGCATACTGCTCACATTGCTCAATGATAGGCCACTCAGATAGCAACTGTGGAATCCTACACCCTGAGTTGAAGCAACCCCTCAGACCTAGGTACCAATACAACAATGACCATGCTAAGAAATGGGAAAGGATTGATCCTTTGGCTCAGGCTGAGAAGGGTAAAGAAGAAGTCACACATGTACTTGATAAGTTGACAGATATACCATCCACAGAAACTGTGACATGAGCAAAAATGACCCCTTTCAGAAAGTTCATTTTCAGAATGCTGGTCCTTCTGGTCTTACCCCTACCACAAAGGACAAAGAAGCTGCTGCTCCTGTCACCTTAGCCCAATCCTTCACACACAACTCCCCACCAAAAATATTACAAAGGTACAAAAACAACATACATACTACCTCACACTGCTCCATCACATCCTTCCCAAAACAGAACTCCACTATCTCAATCCCCTTCTCCTCCAATTGCAATACCTCATCACCTCCAAAATTAACTAGCACACCACTGCCACACATCATACTACCCAACCAGATCCCAAACCTCACTACATCAGGCATAAACACTCTTGTCCTAGATACAGTAAAAGAAAGGGTCCCCCATTATGCTCAAGATGACATCACTATTGAAGCAGGTAAAGTCTCCAACTTGTTTGATGATTTTGAAACTAATCAAGTTACCTCCTTTTCTTATGGAAACAAAGGTAATAGGTTCCTGCCACTTATGACGGATCAAGAGGACAAGGACAAGGCTCATGAAGGTTAAGACTATGACATCACTTCAGAATTTGCTGAAGATGATAACAATGAGGTCATCTCACAGGTATTCCCTAATACTCCACCTCGTGGTAATTTGGTTGAGAAACAGTTGCCTAATGAGAAATCTCCAGTTCATTCTATTAAGAAATCAAAACTGGCAACTTTTTTTACTCAAGTTAACAGGAAGTTCACTCCCAAAAAATTTACAAAAATTCCATCCTCAAATAAAGTACTCACAAGATCAAAAATCTCAAAAAGACATTCTTTAATGATTAGTACAAATTTAAATATCAGAGTCTTGGTCTGGAACATTAGAGGGATGAGAACTTCAATCACTAGGCTAGCTGACTTAGTACAAGTCCATAAAATTGAACTTCTGTGTTTAATTGAGCCATTGCATAAACAACATAAATGTGACAAGTATAGAAGAGAGTTACATTTTTCAGACTCTTTCTGCTCTAGTAGTGGCAAGATCTGGTTAATGTGGAGCAATAATCTACAAGTCTCCTTGGTCCAGGACCATCTCTAATTCCTTTCGTGTAACATATTTAGTCATAGAATTAATTAATCAATGCTAGGATATTTCATTTATGGTTTGAGAACTGTTCCAGGAAGGCAATTTCTCTGGAATGACCTACAAAACCAAAATTTGAATGATTCCTTTCTCATAGGTGATATTAACAAAATAAAATCATCTAATGAATACAAAGGACCAGCTCAACCTAGAAAAAGAAGTATGATGGATTTTAATGAATTTATATCTTCTAAAACTGTGTTGGAAATCAATACTGTTGGGAACATGTTTACATGGTCCTATAATTGGCTGGTTCCCACAATCCAGAAGTTGGACGGAGGTTTAGCATCAAGTGACTGGTTGATGAAGTTCCCATCTTCATCAATTCAAGTCCTCAACATAGACACTTTTGATCATTCACCTTTACTGTTTACGATAAGTAGTAAAATTGCATCATCACCTAGATCATTTAGGTTCATTAATGCCTGGTTCAATAGAGAAGATTTCATTCCATTAATCAATAATGATTGGAACCTTTTTATGCCTAAAACTGGTATGCTAGGGTTTTTCCTTAAACTGAAGAGACTCAAAATTTCAATTAAAAACAGGAATAGACAGGTTTTTGGCAATATAGAAAATAATGTCAAAAATGTAGTTGAGTCCCTCAGACTGCAGGAAATTGTTCATGATAATGATGGTTCAATCAATGAACTCATCAAGCTCAAAGAACTGAAAGCTATACACTTGAGAGCCCTTAAGGAACAACAAAAAATTTGGAAACAGAAGTCCAGAATCAAATTGCTCAAGGAGGGTGATGATAACACAAAATATTTCCATAATACAGTTAAGGAAAAAAGAAGTGGTTTGAGCATCACAAAAATTAGAAACTCAAGTGGTATCTGGTTAGACACTATTCCTGAAATAGAAAGTGAAGTTGTTTCCTTTTTCACTGAACTATTGACAGAACCAGAATGTCTTTTGAATGGTGATTTCCATGAACATTTCATAAGTCATATACCTAAAATCATCACTGAGGAAGACAGAAATCTCCTTCTCAAACAGGTAACTATTGAAGAACTGAAAAATGTTGTTTTCAACATGAATAAAAATAGTAGCCTTGGTCCAGATGGCTACTGTGCTAAGTTCTTCATAAAATGTTCCGACATTAGAAGTAGTGATCTGTTTTCTTCCATGAATGATTTCATGAGTTCCTCACAGATTCCAGTTGGCATATCTGCTACCTGGATTGCTTTGATTCCAAAAAAAGAGGTCATAACTACTTTCAGTGACTTTAGGCCAATAAGTCTTTCCAATTGCATAAACAAATTTTTTTCTAAAATTTGATGGAAAGACTTAAGCCCCTCATGCATAAACTGATTTGTCCACACCAATCTGCATTTCTTAAACATAGAGACATCTCTGATAATGTTATATATGTTAAAGAATTAGTTAGATTTTTGGGCAGGAAAAATAGAGTTCCAAACTGCATTCTTAAGCTTGACCTTATGAAAACTTTTGATAGAGTTAACTGGCCATATCTTAATACTATCCTTTTGCACTTTGGTTTTCATGGAAAATTTGCGCATACAATCATGAAAAATATTAGAGATGCTCATTTCTCTGATTTGGTTAATGGCAAATACAATGATTTTTTTACAGCTTCTAGAGGTATAAAACAAGAGGATCCACTTTCCCCATTTTTAACCTTTTCTCAGAATGCTTCACTAGAAGTCTATCTTTCATCTTTGCTACTGGAAAGCTAGAATATTTTGACATCCCTAGAGGTCCAGAACCTCTATCTCATTTGAGTTATGCAGATGACACCATTATTTTCTTAAAGGCCTCCAAACAGAATTTCATAAAACTCAAGGCTTTCCTAGTTATTTTTAAATAGACCACTGGTTAAAAAATAAACTATGAAAAATGTGAGTTCTATATAGGCAAGCATGCTACTAACTCTAAATTGAGACAGGTAAAGGAACTGATGGGAATGAAACAAGGCTATATGTCTTTCACCTATCTGGGAGTCCCCATCTTTACAGGGAGAGCTCTAATATCACACTTCCAGCCACTCATCCAGAGGTTGCAGAACAGAGTCAACAACCGGAAAAATATCTGGCTCTCCACTAGAGGAAAGATCACACTCATCAACTCTTGTATCTATTCAGTTCCACAGCATATTTGGAGTGTCCTGAAGCATCCTGTTGATGTGCTCAGAAAGATTGAGAAAATAGTTTCTCTTTATTTTCTGGGGAGAAACTGAACTGAAGGCCAAAAAAGTATGGGGAAGATGGGACAAATTATGCTACACTGTGGAAGAAAATGTCCTTGGAATAAGATCCATGCACACAATAGTGAAGGCATGCTCCATTAAACTTTGGTGGAAGCTACAATCAGGAACTCCTCTTTGGGCACAATTTCTATGGTCCTTACCCCACTCTTATAGAACACCACCAGTATGGAAAAGAATTGTGGACCTAAATCCAACTAGAGAAGATCTTACCAGAGTCATTATTGGCAATGGAAGTTGTAATTTTTGGACAGCTAATTGGACTGGTCATGGTCCAATCAGTGATTTTTTGCCTAGTTCACAGTCAAGTATACCTGAGGACTGCACTGTCCAATCTTTTACTGTGAACTATAATACTAAGCCTGAATTACTAACTCTTCCACCTTATGTTTTATCCAGTATATAGGGATCCAATATTGTGGAGAACAGAGATGATATGCTCATTTGGAAGCCTAGAAAAAATGGAGATTTCACCTTTAAGTCTGCTTACAATGCTCTCAGACATACCAGAGGAAGTGTAGTTTCACTCAAAAATAGTTGGAATCCCAGAATCCAAAAAAAGATAAGCATCTTCATCTGGAAACTAATCAATGCTTTTCTTCCTTATCCTGATGTGCTTAAAATTTGGAATTCCACCTCCCTTCAAAATGCCCCTTTTGTGAGAACTGTGATGAACTAGAGCATTGTTATAATGATTGCATCTTAGCTAAGACTATGTGGTCTTTTTTTCATAATCTAGTTGGCACTGCTGATACACAATTCAATACTCTTTGGGACAGGCTGTCCTACTATTGGTCATTTGGGGGGGGGGGGGGTTCACTAAACTACAGACTTCACTCATTCATACAATTCCAGGTCTTATATGCTGGTGGTTATGGAAAGTTAGAAATTCCTTTCTTTTTGAGAATAGAACACCTAATATTGATTCTATCAAGAGCAATATTAGAGACTTTATTTTCCACATATACACAGCCAAACCTTTTCCAATTGTCTCTGAATTTGATAGGGAGTTATCAATCACATCATGTTTACCTCTGCACACTAGGCCCCCACAAAGAACTTCATTCCATGTTGTAGTTAAGTGGACCCCTCTCAATCTGGCTATACAATAAATGTAGATGCCTCATGGACAGCCCCAAATAGAACTGGTATTGATGTGCTAATTAGAGACTCTATGGAGATTTTATATCTGCTATTGCATCTTGTACCACCCCTAGCTCTCCATTGCAACGTCAAGTAATCCTCAACTGCTTCGGCCCTTATGCTCCCGGACCGTGTGGTTCTGGGTGAGGACGCTCCCATTCCTCTTCGCGGTGGCCGACTTCGAGGCGGCATCTGAATATCTTTTGGACACAGAAGTCGTGTCCCACTAGGCATGCCAACTTGATGCTGCCTAAAGAGGTCTCTCCAAAGCTCGGCCTACCTGAGCCTGCAAAAAAACGCCTCGGGGGTACCCGAGGGTAGCACCTCCGGCGTGAAGATGAAAGATAGGCCTTGGAGAGAAAAGAGTATTGACTTAGAAGAATCAATAGAGTGTAGTTACATATCATAAAAAACAAGGTTTTACTATAGAGTGAAGAAAAAACATAAATATATATTATCATACCATAAATAAATAAAATGAGACAACAATCACAACACAACACAATGAAAAAAGAAAATTAAAAAAGGACGTATGTACTTCCCCTAAGCCAAAAATGGCAATGTGTAATCATCATCATAACACAATTTGTGTAATGACAACTGTGCCTGAGGTTATATATATAAAAAAAACATAATACGTTGTTTGGGATCAAATTACAATACATTACTACCATATTTATAGTGAATAACATTCAAATGATAACAAAAAAAATATATCAATACTATAAAATTATAATAATACTATACATAGTCGTTTAAACATGATAATACAATATATACACTTTTATGTTGTGTGATAAATACCAAAATTACTTTTCGCAAAAAAAGAATGAAATTTATAGAAGGCGGAACATTTTCGGTAAAAAGAATGAAATTTAAAGAAACCAAAATATATATGAAAATTGTAGGCGCCGGAATATGGTGATCTTGGTGGTTATGTGGTGGTTTTAATCAAAACTACGCAGTTTAATACTTTTTATTAATTTATATATTTACCGGAGCAATAACTCTTCTACTTACCTTTAGGAATACAATCATAACTAAAATTACAAAAATAACCTTCAATGAAATAGACAATTAAATACAATATGAAACATTATATTCTTAGGCCCTGTTTGCTGGAGCTTATTTCTTGCTGAACTGAACTGAATTTTTTTAATACATTTAAAAAAAAAAGTAAATCCACTCTGGGAGTGGAGGGAAAATTTGTATTATGCTTCCCAAACCTTTAAAAAACCAAATAAATTGGCATAGTATTACATGAACTGTTTGGAACTTTTAGTCTCTGAAGCCAAAGATGAAGCTTCCAAAAAATTAGCCTACAACTGAAGGTTAAACTTATAAGTTATACAAAAGAATGTGATTGTTACTTAGTTCCATTAGGAAACCTGTAAGTGAATTGCAAAGCAAAACACTAAGCGGCACCCAAAAGAGAACTAAGTAAAACCAAAATATGGAGGCTAATCTAAAAACAGTAGCTAGGTGTATGTCCAGGGGATGCTGTTGAAGGTTTGGATCAGTTGATTGTGTCAGCCTGGTGTGGCCTATCCAGTGCTGCTCAGAACCTACAAAAAATAGCATCATCAGTAGCATCTGCTTGGTGGTAATCTCAGTGAAGGTATTCCCATTTTATCAAGAATGAGCATACCTTTTATCTTTTGAGGTAGATCAGTGAAAGCCAGTGCTGAGTTCAATTGGTCAAGTCTGTTGAGCTTGGAGATTGCATCAGCTGCTGTGTTAGCCCGGCTAAAAACATGAGCTCGCTGCATTCCTTGGATTTGAGCAATAGAGTATGCCAAATTGAAGAGTGCCCAAGGAGATGAATGTGGTTGTTTTATAACTTTAATAGCCAGCAGACTGTCAGATTGTATTTGGCATGGCCTTCCCGTCATGAGTGCCTGTCTGTATCCTTCTTGAATGGCAAAAAGTTCTGCCTACAATGGAGAGCTAGGGGTGGTACAAGATGCAATAGCAGATACAAAATCTCCATTAGAGTCTCTAATTAGCACATCAATACCAGTTCTATTTCGGGCTGTCCATGAGGCATCTACATTTACAGTATAGCCAGATTGAGAGGGGTCCACTTAACTACAACATGAATTGAAGTTCTTTGTGGGGGCCTAGTGTGCAGAGGTAAACATGATGTGATTGATAACTCCCTATCAAATTCAGAGACAATTGGAAAAGGTTTGGCTGTGTATATGTGAAAAATAGAGTCTCTAATATTGCTCTTGATAGAATCAATATTAGGTGTTCTATTCTCAAAAAGAAAGGAATTTCTAACTTTCCATAACCACCAGCATATAAGACCTGGAATTGTATGAATGAGTGAAGTCTGTAGTTTAGTGACACCCCCCCCGCTAAATGACCAATAGTAGGACAGCCTGTCCCAAAGAGTATTGAATTGTGTATCAGCAGTGCCAACTAGATTATGAAAAAAAGACCACATAGTCTTAGCTAGGATGCAATCATTATAACAATGCAGTTCATCACAGTTCTCACAAAAGGGGCATTTTGAAGGGAGGTGGAATTCATTCTTTTGGACTTTGGGGCCAAAAACAGGACTTTGGAAAACCAATTGAACCAAACAACTATTAAGTGCCCCAATAGTGCGTGTAAAGTTTTTTAAGGAATATGCCCAAACCTCTCAAGTACAACTTTCACATATATCACAAAGGTAAGCATTCCTATATAAAATATAGAGTTTGCACCAATACTCCCTTCCCGACATTTCCAAGAGGACCTCGGTACTTTTCATAAGAAATGGGCACAATAGACAGTACAGAGAATGTCACAAACCAAGCCATAAGAGCAACACAAGGTACAATAATAATAATAATAATTAAATCATTTACATTAACTCTGATTTACTACTAAGAAAAAAAACAACAGTTTAACAGGCCAAAACAAACCATATATATGACCTTAGCACAAAAATAGAGAATAATTTACTGAGCATTCAATTTTCCCGAAACTATAAACCACATGAAAATTGAAAGTAATGGTTCTAAGATGCTAAGTGTTCTCTTTGTGCTTGATCTTTGACTTTTCCTTAGACCTGATATTTCAATGTTGTAACAATTAATGATAATGCAGCCAAAGGAATCGAGTGACGAACAACTTCTTCACATTCCACAACATCATAGATTGATCTCTCAAGAGGGAGGTTGATGTATAAGTGAAACAAGTTGGAGGCTCTCGGGTATGGCTGTCTTGGCATAAAGTGAGTTACATTTTCCATGATTTGTGATAGTTAACATATGGTTATGTATTTGGTGTGCTAAAAGAATGTTAATTTCGTAGAATCCTACTTTAATGAAATTATGGTGTCTCTCTGCATATTTGAAGACTCTGTTATTTCTGTTCAAAATGTTTTGATCACTGTTGTAGCGTTAATTTGAAGAGAGCAACATCACTATATATTTCCTCTAGAAAATAAGCTCAAGCTTAGTTACTGAATCATAATTCACTACACATAAGAATCAAGGCTCTGAACATTATGCATAGTAGTTTCCGATGTTTAGACATCTATCTTGATTGTTTTGCTGTAGCCAAAGTCTGATTATCGTAGTATTTACACCACAACATTACACCTCCATATTTGTGAGGCAACATGTCTTTTGCAAGGATAAAAGCCACATCCTGCTGCGTCAGGAGATTTAGGCAACCCTAAGAATATCTTTATAGCTGGGATAAGGATCCAATGTTTCCACACACCGTCAAAATTGCTGGAACCACTCATAGAATACAAGAATTTTTTTTAAAAATATCATTAAAACCTTCAAATTTATCTCATATTAACTGAATAATGCAGCAGCTAACAAATATATTGTGGTGTTGTATATAAATACCTCTATGTTAGTGGTTTGTCACTTTTTTGAGATTTATACTTCATCGTATCTAAAAAAGAAGAATAGCTCCTTAGCTATTATCCGACGATAATGATTTAGTCTCAATGATTGGTAATTTTTTTATGTTGCTCCTAACACATGAATGTTTACCACATCATTTCCAATTTCAGAAAAAGCTCAATTTTCGAATCTAGAGTTCGGGTGAGTTTGCACAAAGTGCATATTACCCAACTTTCTGATTCGTTGAAATAAATGTATAAAACACCTAATAATTATGTTAAACATGTAAATATAATAGTGTTCGATTAAATTTAACAATAAAGCTAAAAGATGAAACGAGTTGAAGAAAGTACAAACTACATTTCCAAATGATCAAATACATATTAAATATTAAAGTCTTTCTCGACTTGAAACAAAAACTGGAAGACTAGGGGTAGGCTAGAAAAGGTACCGCACAAAAGCGTGATTGCGTGACTACTAAAACCCGACATCATTACTTGATCCGACCCGCGGAATTTTAATAATGTCTTAACAAATTGTATATAAGTCCTTCATGTTCCTTTTTAGTATATTTGCTATAGTTTTAAGTGAGAAGTCTACAACCAACCTCCGGTTTGTCCAACCTAGACACGTGTCACTTTATAAAGATTTTGATTTATTTTGGCCATCATATAGTATCCAATATTATCCATGTTCAGCCCACAAGAATATGTAGTAGAGTAAATGTAAAAACTACTCAATTTGGACGGAAAACATAGGCTTGGTAATAGAAGAATGAGTTATTCTATTTACATCCATCTAATTTCAATTTACACCACCATACTCCACTTTTGTTAAATTTTAGGTAAATGAAATGTGACATGGTTTAAATTCTCTCTTTAACCAATTTAATTAATTTATATACTAGCTTTAGTTTACCGAGAGTCTCACTTTTGATTTTAAATTTATAGTTTAACTTTATTCATACATAAAAGTTTGAGATTTTTATAAAATAAAGCTAATTCATCACGTAGTTTTATTTACACTATTTTTACCCAATATAAAATTTCAAATAACTCATCTACAAATGCATTTATTTCAGTTTTATTTATAAATATTTTATTACAATTCAATTATGCAATTAAGAACTTTTACTTATTCATTTCTATTATTCAAGCAAACGGTTAAGAACTCATCACATATCACAACCTTACTCAGGCATCTACCTATAGAGCTTTTTAAAGATGAAATGAAATAAATTTTAAAATATTTATTCAAACTAAATTTAATTAAAATGATTTTAAATGTATTTAATTTATGTGAAATGAAATAAATTTCATCACATTTTTAAATTTGACCTTTATCTGTAAACTTGATAATAATGAGATGAATTATAGAGTAATAAAATAAATTAAATTTGAAATTAACCAAACTGAGATAAATTTAAATATATTGAACCAAAACTGAAAAATGTACATAATTTACTATATTGATAGAATGAAAAACTCAAAAAACAAGGCGTTATATAATATTAGTTTTTTAATTTCAATAATAATGAAGATGTGTGTGTTTTAGCTGGTTCCGAGAAAAATAGATGTGACTGTGGTTGACGGCGACAAAAGAATTAAAACTGGTGACTTCCTCTAAAGTTATCAAAGAATAAAAAATCATACGGACTTGACTGAGTAGTCAGACCGAGTTTTGCATATTTTAACGCCGCTTACCAACCCTTCGCAAGCTTTCAGCACCGAACTTATACAAATGGACAGCTTTATCTTCGTTACATTGTGTCGTTTATTTGCCCAACCTTTAAACTAATCTCGTGTTTAATATGTCTGAACTGAATAGAATTGAAAAAAATACTAAATTAAACTGAAAAATACTGAACTGAGCTGATCTAATTATATTCATTTGATATAATTATATATTTTCGCCGAACTGAATTAAAATTAATTATATTTTTTTGAATTAGATTGAATTGAATTGAATTATTAACATATAATTTGTGTAAAATTTTTTAAAATTATAACGCACTTAAATGAACTGAAAAATATTAAACCAAACTGAACTGAAAAATATTCAAGATGAGTTGTACTAAACATTCTCTTAAAGTCTTGCTCTTTGATAATTATACGTAATACACGGGCTGAAATAGTTTCACAAGCCTGATTACAAAATAATAAATTAGAAATTACAACTCAGTGATTTTACTGAATCATTTGTCTGGTTCCACAAGTACGTAGACCCACGCCGGTTGGTGGTTAGTCCAATTACTCCCCAGTTTTAAGTCCCGGTCCTATCATTCTATTCAAAACTTTGTATATTTCAGCTAGTCTAATGAAAGTAGAAAATTTCATATTTTATCTTTATTAGTTTTACAAATAACTTTCTAAAATCTCAATTTTGAATGTCTAAATTCATCCATGTATGATTAAATAAGTGTCCATATAATTTTTCGTTAATTATAATACATATTTGAGAGGACATTATTATCATTTTAGATTTAATTTAGACATGCTGAAGAGGTAAACTGGTCCTACATATTGAACCACCCACAAAATAGTTACTTAAGTTTTAAATATGAAATGGAGTCCTTTTTATTTTAACATAAATGTTTTTAATTATATAATGAAAGTTTTAATTTTAAATTTGCAATATTTTATATTTAATCGTATAAGATAAATATATAAAAATTTGGTTTTAAGATTAAAATATCATCTTTTAATTAAAAGATTTAACATATGAGATGTTATAAGTTATAAGTGAAATGATATGAAGATAAGATAAAGATGAGAAAGCTTGAAGGTTATAATAAGATTAATGTGACAAGTTTTTTAGTTTAAAATAATTTTTTTGTTTTAATAAGTTTAGACAAAAATATAGAGGTTTAAAATTAAAATTTGTAGGTTTTAACTTTTAATAGATGTTAGATAACAAAAGGAGGATTTGAATAAAAAGTTTTATATTGTATTATTAGCGGAGTTTCAGATTATATTTTTAACAGATCTAAAATATAAAATGTAGAGGTTTTTTTTATCATATATTCATATAGAGGTTTTAAAATAGAAATGAAATGTTTCATTTCATAGATTTTAGATACGCATGTAGGAGGCTTTAAATTAAAAGTAAAAGTTTTGATTTTAATAGATTTTAGATAAAAATATGGAGATTTTGAATCAAAAAGTATAAAATTTTATTTTTAATTTGTTGAGGGTTGAGGGACGAGGTTTGTGTGTTGAGAGTTGAGCTTTGCACGTTGAGTGTTGACTTTTGAGTTTTGCACATTGAGGTTAGAGATTTGAGCGATAAGTATAAACAGAGCCAACCATGGCATCACCAGGACTGCAGTCAGTAGATCGATCCTGCATTCTTCTGCTCCCTTCCAAATGTAATATCAAGAGTTGATCAAGTCAGATATCTTCAAAATGATTACTCAAAATTTTGTTTTAGAAAGCTAAACGAAGGGGAAATACTCATCTATGGATGCCCGTCCTTCACAGACAAGGAAAACGTTGGGGTTGTTTTCAGCCACCACAGCCCAGCAAACTCGAGAACTTCCTCCATCTCCTCCGACTCATTAACAATCTTCGATTTCAAACTCGGCTTTGTAAAGTTCGCGTCACAACTGTGACGTATTTCCCAGCGGCTCCATCAATTATGTACTCAGAATCACATGATCAGAAAAGAGAGACAAATCAGAAATCGGGTCATAAAAAGAATCTAAACAATAACAGATATGTATCTGATAGGCATACGAAAAAAAAAATAGACCGATAATCAGAGAAGCTAACAACACGACTACCGGATGAGCCGAGAACAGAAATCTCCCTCAGACTCTTTCACTTAGCACAAATGACAGACATACAAAATATATATTGAATCAGTACCCGAATGAGTGATTCTATAAAACATACTAGTGATTAAACAATAACCAAAAAGCATACCAGCCTGATTAGCTGTTTATCTGGTAGGATCTTGACCTAGTATGACTTAACTCTGTATCTCCACTTGCCTTTGAGATGTAATGCACAAACATTTCATCATCGATAAAACCTTGAGCAATTTAATATCGCTGCATGAAGTTCTATCTAAGGCTATAACATATGCACACCTTCACATATGCTGAATAATTGTGTCAGATGCTGATCATTCTTCGACTAGTATCTCAACCATTTGCATTCAGATGATACCGTGAGATCAAGTAACGGATAAAATATTTCAAAATCTATTGAAAAATACTTGTTTTAAGTATATACCTTTAGATCATTTAAAAGCGCTTCAGTTTCCAGCCAGATTCTGAGTAAGCCCAAACATTTCCATTGTAAATTTCCAAGCCAGATATGTTCATCCTGAATACCTTTCCAGAGTCGGCAAATAGTAGGCAATTGAGTAAGCATGTAGGCACCATTTAGACTACCATATGTTTAATGGAACAATACACATGAGAAAGTACATACATTTATATTATGCATGTAGATATTCACCGCTTTGACGCTTTCTTTTTGATCTAGCGCACAGTGTTGGCTTTCCCAATGCTAGTTAGTTTGCCATATGCAATTATTTTTTCTGCAGTAACCATTGCAAGTAGTTCTTATAAATTAGTTACTAAAACGAGATAATAATAAATCAAAAATAAGTAGAAAGGACAAGGAATGCTCCCCACTACAGCAGACTCCATCTTCATTCACTGCCTCAGTTTCACAGGACCTTATTTCAACGGAACAGCATCATGATCTAATCAAGTATAAGCCACTACAACTTAGATAGGTAAAATTGCAACAAAGAAAGACAGCAGATCTCTTACCATTGTTGATGTGGAGGGCTGAACTGACTGTGCGTAAACACATAAACAGGTGAATTTCCGCACCATGTTCCCTTTTGTTTGATGGCATAAACCTCACAGTTACAATAATCTTATAATGGTGTTTCTGGAGTTTTAAGAATGATCACTTTGATAGATTCACACAAGAACACTCTGATATATATTCTCAGGAAACAGCTCCCAACTACCTAAAAAAATAAATTCATGATTAGGGACAGTTCAATTCAATCGAAAATCATCAATTTTCACATTCAAAAATTCCATTTTTATTTACTGTGCCCTATATTTTGTATCTTAATTGAGTCATTAAGCTAAGATAGATGTGGCAGCCTTCCCTGAATCTAAGTATCACCAGCATTTGTCTGTGAGCCTGCAAAAATATTATTGAGAGTTATATAAAATGTTTCGCATTCAAGGAAAAGTCTTTGGCATTTATCATACGTCTTTTGATCACTTACCAGGATTGAAACATATAAGTTATGACTGTATACAATCTGCACTTTCACGAAGCCTACTTTCACTAGTCTGGACAAATGACAGCAATAAGTCATAGGCTCCCATCAGCTCCTTCCTCACTGTGGTCTTAACTGCAAGGTATTGACATCGATCAATGATGTTTATGGTCAGGTAGAGTGTCGCCTGGCTGATCTGAAACTTGTAGTGAACTTCAACTTGAATCAGACAGTCTATCAAAATCATCCTCATTTTCTCATTTATGTAAGGCTTCAAATGCATGTCATCATCAATATCCTTCTGCATTCATAAACAAAGTCCAAATTTTTCCACTTTAAAGCTATTTTCTTACATGCTTCCCTGCAAGAAAGGGAAACAAGTTTAAAAGGAGATGAATAGAGGAATTGGGTACTGAAAAGGTGGTGGTGACAACTATACCAAATTGACAAATACCAAATTAAAGTCCCTTTGTCTGTGGTTAATGATCCTGGTATTTGGATTTCCTTGCTGCTTCTTAGCATCAGTCTGCTCTGCTGTAGCCCCTTCAGATTGATGGTGCAGGAATAGAATCTTTCACTGTAATTGACCAAGAACATATTTATTGTTGTATTTTTAGATGATCAGTGACACATGTAAAGGAAACATATAGGTTCAAACAAACCAACCTTGAAGAGATGATGAAATGGTCCTTCAACTTGTGATCAGCATACATACAATAATAGCTCACCACCACCAGCTTAGCACAATCCACCAATTCTGCCTCGGTGAACCCAGTGTGCAGCTACAGAGCTTCATCCCAAAGAGGAGATACAGCAATTAACAATGTAAGCTTTGCGCTCCATCCTGGAGTTAACAAAATTTAAATCAAGTGACCATATAATATTAACTCCAGTAATGACCACCAGCAAGTGAGCAAATATATATGACCACCAGAAAATACTGAAAGCTAAGTCAGTCTTGTAATAAACCTCAGAAAATGCTATACTAATTATAAAACAACTCCAGCAATAATACCTATTTCGCAGCAATTATTTTGCCAGTCTTTAACCTAATCGAAGGAAACCAGCAATTACTATTGATTGTTCATAATACATGCGAGTTCAGCATAAAACAATTCAGATGAACAATATTGTACTCACTAGATTTGACTTCTACAAAAGAAATTTTCAACTAACAACCAAAGAATCGTACCATGAACTTGGGGGTTTTGTTTCAGTTTGACAAGGGAGCTGCAAGAAAGTGAAAAAAAAAAATTTATGAAAGGGATACAGTAGTACCACCCTAGTCATGGAGGCCTGGTAGCATGTGCTGAGAGGAGATGTAGTAGAGGAGAGTTTGAGTTCCATCTCAGCTGCACTTCAGTAAGGTTCAAATCCCTATCGCCCTCATCACGGGAAGGTTCAGAACACAAAGTCAGTGATTAATGGTAGATATAATAATTCTGTAAGGCATAACAAAAGCTTGGGAGAGTTCCACAGCAATATTACTAAGTTAGATAAAAGATTTCACAATCAAGTAAAAGTCCTGACATTTATCATAACACCTTTAGATCACATACGATGGTACACAGAAAGGCATACAATTCATTTCATATCCTCATATTTTTTTAATCAATGCCTTTAATAATATCACAGTGTGCAGAGAAGTTAACTCCATTTCTCAATCCCGCAAGGGTTGACCAGTTTCTATAACATCACTATAACATCACTTCAAGAAACTTGATTTCAACAATTACACCGAAGGCTACAGAAGTTAATAAAAACCTTATGGTTCAAATTCCACCTTCCTTTGAGCTGGAAGAAACTCAACTGTAATCAGTTTGATTTTTAATTTCACTGACAATAACTAAGGAAGTAAATGAGGGAACACACCACTTACAAATCAAGATAATACCTTCTTATTCAATGGCCAAGCCTTAAACTTAGGGATTTTAGCCATCATTTCTTCCTCTAGCTCAGCGTAATTCTTTACTTTCACTGATCATGCCCTTTGAGCTGTTTCAAACTCAGGCTGGTTAACGTAAGCTTGGGCTTCCTCTGCATTGTTCTAGCCACTCCATCCTGGAGTTAACAATGTATAATTAAAAGTTACATGGCACAGAAAGAAGAGCGCAATGGAAAAGAAAGAAGAAAGCATCATTGGCTTACATGTGAAAGTGAATTATTGTGTTAGACTTGAAACTTGCTCGTCATTTCAGCCATAGAAACAAATGAAGAAGAAGAAGTTTCTCTAGGACAAGAAGATAATGTCAAGCGAGGACATAATCTACAATACAATAAAGTAACTGGATAAACAATTAAGTCATCCTTTTTTGACATGTTATTGTTAATAACACCTACCTTTTCCAACTGAAATCACAAACAATATCAACCTGCGTAGATATGTGGAAGTCTTAATCCTTGGCAATTGGCATAAACACATGGAATTTCCAGATACAGAGACACCTATGTGAATTGGGGTACTGGGTACATATAGAGAAGAACGAAAATCCAATCATTTGAGCAGGCAGAAAAACACAATCATATAATTTCCAGAGCAAAATCATTGTAGATTTGAACCCCTTTCTGGATAAGAATCCAATTCAATAACTAATACAGATAAAACCCCAAGATAAGCAGATACGGGACATGAATGGTGAAGATCAGAAGACAATCAGATGAATTAAAAAGAAAATCGAAATATCATACACAGAGGGAGGATTAGAGCGGACATACGAGGAGGGGAGTAGAAGCCAAAGCTGCGCTTCTCTCATCTGCTGATCAAAGAATTATGGCCGTAAAACGCATCGGTTACCGGGTGGGGATGAGAAAGAGGGGAGACTTCACATTGTTGTGCCGTTGTGCGTAACGGCTATTTATATTACCCAGAAGGATCGAGAAGAATTTGAAGTTTAAGGACTCTCTTATTATTATTATATGAAATTTGTTATGCGCAAGATGCGGGCTCGATTTATTATCATCTCGTAATTTGTTGGAAAATTGTATAAAAGGCGGTAGAACTTTCATTATTTAGAAATGGAGCGTAACTTTCACGTAATCTCTAAATAGGACAGTGATATATCTTTTAAAATTCTGAACAATTTATTTATTTTGATAAGTCAATTATACCCCTTGACATCATCGTCCGATAGACGCCGCCGAAAACTGTCCCATCGCTGCCTGCCAAAAACCGCCACCAATTTTCGAATGTATAGTTCAAATTCAAACCTAGCTCTAAAGCTTACACTCGTGCCCTTCCACCCATCCCAGAGAAAATGCTCGCCGACGGGTCTTCTCCGAGAAAAATGGACTAACCAGCGGGCTTTGCTTCACCGGTGTTGAATTTGCCCAGAAGAATTTCAATCGCAGTGGGTGAGGTTGAATTGGTGGTGAGTCCTAAAGAATAGATCCCGGAGAAGCATAAGCGGTAGATTGGTAGTAGTACCGTGTACACCGGAGATGTTCCGGCTGCAACGTAAGATTTGTACTAAAATATTTAATTAATGTGGTGTAAATTGATTTCAGGAGAGAAAACGAGACGGATTCTATGGATCACTTCGTTACGAGCCCGACGATCGCGAGAGGCAGGAAACGGGCTGTCGAGGATCTACTCGGAGAAAAAGAAGGAATACGAGGGATGCCATGGCGATAGCGGCCGGCAGTGAAAGTCCGGACACTTAACGAATTGCATTCTTTAATTATGTAGGAAGAAATCGACTCCAATCACCGGAAGTCAGGGAATTTTCGACGATGAGTGCCAGAGGCAATAGCTTCAATTGAACATGTTCGTAAAATTTTACCACCTGATTTGATAGATTAGGTATTTTGTTGATAGTCCGTTGAAATTCTACTGATAAACAGGGTCGTTTTGATGTGCAGTGCATCCCTAACGAGGGAGACGGGGTCGAAGATGAACATTAAGAGCATCTATTATGGGTGAATTTAGATGGATTCTTTTTGGTTATAATTTGGAAGGAAAATGGATTTTACTCCATTATGGAAGGATTCTTACAAATTTTTGCGTGAATCACGCATCAAATCCAGAGCAGGGGTTACAAACAAGTAACCCAGCAAAACTCACGCAACCTCCATTTTCAGGCCCTACACGTACTCACGTGGCCATAGACTTTTTCTTCTTTATATATATATATATATATATATATATATATATATATATTTTATTCACACAATTGATTTGTACCAATTAAATTACTTCCAAATATATTTACTTCCATAAACTTTTATTTGATTTTATTTACACAATTCATGTAGGCTTAAATCCATATTTCATTTTGAGATATGGAAATTTATAATTAATATATAATAATAATTTATATTTTATTTACATATGAATAATTTGTAGAAAGATTCTATTTACTAATTTGAATATATAGGAGCTAAATTGTATTTTCCATATTCCATAGAAACTAATTTGAACATTATATTATCACATTAAAATCTTATTTTAGTATTGTGTTAGTTATATATTGATACAATGATAATGATAATTTAAAAGAAAAAAAAAGTGATGAGTTGGATGAGAGAGAAATTGAGGTGGAACATGGAGGTGATGATGTGGAAATAAGGTAAAAGTTTTTATGATAGTGGAGAATGATTTTTTGGGTGGGTTTTGAAGAGATTTTTTGGAGAGAAGTTGAATTTGGAGATTCATGATAAATGATGCTCTAATGGTACTGCTGTTTGGTGCCCGTGGTTGAAACCCAGAAACCAACACAATAGAGAGAAATATAATGTCAAGGGGTATAAATGACTTATCAAAATAAATATATTGCTCAGAAATATAAAAGATATATCACTACCCTTTTTAATAATTACATGAAAGTTACACCCCATTTTTAAATAATGAAAGTTCTACCGCTTGATATTCAAATTTTTCCTAATTTATTTTAGTAACCTAGAATTTAAAATTTGAAATTTGGCTTCATCGTCTGTGCAAAAATTTGGGGACGGGAAAAGATAAGAATGGGGTGTTTTGATGGGGAATTTAATGAACTTACGAATGACCCGTTTTTTCTTAGCAAGTTTTATTATACCTTACCTTATCAATCGAGATATGGCGGTTGACGGCAATATTAGGGAGTCCGGAGACTTCGGCGGGGATTTCGGGAAGAGTTATCATTTCTGCTTAACAACCTGCGGCTCTGTCCCAAAAGACAACAGCAGCTTTTTCACCTGAGAATCACTCTCTTATGATATCAAAGCCATATGTCTGCTTGACAGAGCAAGTCTGCCATCCATCAGATTTTGATACTACTGATACTCATTATATTTCTACTCTCCATTGTAGTTTAGATTTTTATTTTTATTTCTAGTGTACAACATATCCTTAGCTGAAAATATTGTGGTGTTGCCTTGAGTTTTGCATTCGCAATTGTCTAATAAACTTCATGGTATATCCGGTTTTTATGCCATTCTTGTATAGGTCCGACCTATTTTTGAGAGCACTTAGGTGCTTGGTCTTGTAATTTTGCAGTTATTCAGACTGCACTTCATTCTTTTGGTCATTTAAGGCAAATGATTGGGAAGCCTAATAATATTTCCCTCACTTATGGTGGATTATTTTAAAAACAAATTAATGAGACTGCTCAACAAGACCGTGTAATTCATATTAAGTATTTGGTTGATTAAAATAAATATATTAATATATTATAATGAGATGTTATATTATCATCTCAAGTTTAACTAATTGTTATTATTAATATCAAGTAACAACTGTTTAAACATATTATATGCAATTTTCAGTATTCATAATTATCATTTTTTTTCAACGTTCGACGTTTAAAAATAATTCAAAAAACAACCTAGTTAGTTTGAATATAAACATATATATTTATATTTAAAGAGAATAAAACTCATCCGGATGATCCTCATATAGCCCTTATCAGGCAAGAATATAAGATAATGACATGTGTACAATTGTAATGCTTTAATTGGTTAAGATATTTTTAATAAATTTCTAAAACCCTAACCTAGAATGCCTAAACCCGTCTGGGTAATTATTGAATACGTGGCCCAATCATAAATTAATTAAAAATAATGTGTCGCTATTTAATTGGTGTCTGATATTGCATATATCATGATCATCCTGATATATATTAAAGCGTATAACTATTCTATCTAACATTTGAATGAAATATGCAATGTTTCCATTTCACCATAAACAGATGTTTCTGTGCATGTTTATTAATGTGATATGTTACATATATGTAGTTTGTTTAATCATTTAAAAGAAAACTTAATCAAATTTTTGGCGCATTGCGCGAATTGCTAGTTGAGATTATAAAATATAGTGCTCATTCTCACATAGTAATTTATGTATAGACAAAACAAATTTCCATATTAAAAGTGATATTTTTAGCTGCATACATTAAATTTGTTGCAACATAACATGAGATGATATAATTTGTTTTCTATATTATCATTTACCACGTTGATGATGATGTTTAATGTATCAGTAATTTTAATAATAGCCTTACAATATTTCCAAATAAACAAATACACAATGTAAACTTTATAAAATTTATAACTCCATTGTTACCACTGATAATAAATATAGTTCAATCATAATAAACTTGGATGAGAGATCTCAAGCCGAGCAAAGGTGTGGCCTTGTAGTGATTGAAGCCAGCTTGGAAGAAGAGCTTTGCCCACTCTTCTTCACTTCTTTCTTTACCAGTTGATTCAGTCATCATCAGCATATCAAACAGAAGCTGAGTTTCGACTTCTTCTCCCGCAGCAGCTTCTTCTTTCATCAACACCATGTCAACGATCATCACCTTGCCGCCCTTTTCCTTGCTGGGAATCGCCTCCTTACATCTCTTCAGTATTTTCACGCATTCTTCGTCGTTCCAATCATGCAATACCCACTGAGATTAATCCATGAATATTGCACGTCATGATAGCCATTTGTAAATTGCAAAATGTAATTTTAAGGTCTGTCACAAATATATATGTCTCTATCGCGTGTGGGTGTGGAATATTATTATACGTCATTTTCACGTTAATAAAAGAGGCATGCTAAATTTAATCCGTATTTTGCTTATTTTATAGTTTAAAATAAATTACGTCTTCGATATATATGATATATGGTCAATAATTATGTATATCAAACATATGCATCATATATATTATTTCTATTGCATACACTTGCAAATCAATTATATATATAATTAAATAACAAAAATATGGACCGCAAATAAACAAAATATGAACTGACCCCGTAACAAAATTATGGTCATCACACGCTATATTCTGGTGTTTGATCAGCTCTTGTAATCCAGCTCATTTCATTATGTTCAAATTAATTTAAAAAGTTGTTGCAGAAAGTCCAAGTATTCATGATTTTAAAATGACTTGTATGATGTGGAATACTCCTAAGTTTCTTTTTTATATGTTTAATTGTGAAGTCAGATCAAGTACTCCTAAGTTTCTTTTTTATATGTTTAACCTCGTTATGCGCCGCCGACTGGGTAAAGATTAGTCATGTCTCAGATTTTCTGTTTTCTACTAATTTGGTTATCAATTTAGTGGCTGATTAGTTAATTCATTCATTAGTCAGGATAAAATTAAAAGGAATATAGATATAGAGATTAAATAAAAATGAAAACAGCTGAATTTTGTCTCTATAATTATTAAGGGCTCCAAATTGGTACTGAATGTAAATATATGATTTTTCAAGGTCCTGTTTTGACAAATGGCGATATGATTAGTTAGTGGCTGATTAATTCATTAGTCGTTTATACGTACTCTATAATTTTTGACTTTGTAATAATTGGTTTGCAAGTTGACGCGCGATTAGGTTTAACGTTTCAAGCAAGATTTTAAAAACAGTTTCATTACAACATTATTCATAGCTAAAAATAATCATTCCAAATACCTGTTCTCATTATTTTTTTGGCAGAAAAGTACCTTTTTATAAAAATTTAATAAATCACAACTTTTAGCATATTGAACCAAAATAATTAAATACTAAAAAATTATTGACGACTATGAAAAACTTTTAATTTAGAAATATATGAAAATGAAGATATTTTAGCCATTGTTCATAATCCACAGAATCGATCAATATTCAAAGGACTCACGATTGGAATTCTGATACGTACGAACTCCACTCAGGTAAATGAATTAAAATAAAAAATTAGTTACTTACCTTGAGTAAAACAGCATCTGCCGCCGGGATGGATTGAAACATATCCCCACCAATAAACGTCATATTGCCACCGCTCTCCAGCCCATCAACCACCCGTGGAAGCTCCAACACACTGCACATCAGCTCCGGGAAGGCATCCGCAACCGCTCGAGCGAAGGTCCCGATACCGCCGCCGACGTCGACCATCGAAGTCAGGCCCGAGAAAACCTCCCTATGACTCGTCAGCAAAACCGTGCTCACGAACCGCGCATCGCTGGCCATGCCGTCGTGGAAGAACTGGTGCAGCCGATCGTCTCGCCCCACGAACTCGAAGAACGGCCTCTCGTGGCAGACTTCAAACGGCGTAGCCGTCGCGTCAGCTGAGCTTCTCCGAAACCACTCGCTGAGATGATGAAATGGATTCATGATGTTCGGGTTTAGCATGGCCAGCACAAATGGCGCGACGCTTAGAGGGTTGTCCTTCAAGAGGAGCTTTGAAGATGGAGTGAGATCATAAGCATAAGCATCGCAGCAGGCCGGATCCTTTTGTTCTTCATCATCACCATGTGTGCAGGTGTATTCCTTGACAAAGAAGCCAGAGTGAGCTAATATGCGCATGAGACGATGGATGTGCTGGGTTTTAGATTGGTCGATGGAAAGCAAATGGACGAGCTGGGATAGGGAGATGGGGCGGCCGTGTTTGTGAATGATGTCGGGGATGCCTAATTCGACTGCGCATTTGAGGGACATGGAGTTTATGTAGTTGAATATGTGGTTCCATATGTGAGCATGAGCTGCCAGAAGCTCTTCTTTGCTACCATTTCTCCATGAATTCATGACTGCTTTTCTCAAGGTGTAGGGCCGCGGTGCTTCGGCTTAAATGCTCAATCTTGAGTGGCCTGAAGATGTTTTTTTTTTTTTTTTTTAAGAACATCCAAGTGGATAGGATTATTCATCTTCTAACGGCCCTAAAAATGTCAAATACAAATACACATTATTTGTTATCCGTGGCCCCTTAAAATAAGGTGTTTGTTATATGCATGTCCAGTTTGCGTCTGGCAGATCTAATAAATGTGGAAAAATATCATAACTACACTTCATTCATTTATTTATTAATTTTTATAAATATATTTAAAAAAAACTAACCTTGAATACATAAATCCGTAATGATTAAAAACTGTCCAAATCATATATTATTTTTTCCTAAATTATAATACATATTTAATAGGGACATTATTATCATTTCAGATTTAATTTGGACCTGCATAAGTAAATTTGACCTGCATGTAGAACCACCATAAAATAAAGTGCAATGTTTATAGTCCCAAAAATAAGATATGTATATTTCATGGCCCTTGTCATAACTCAACCGTTATTTTTTTATATGAATGCCACCTTGTTAAAAGGGGGGACTTTATAGGCACCCCAAACCGAGGGAAGAAAACCCAAAAAAGGAACAGAAGAATAAAGAGAAGCCATATGGCTCAGTTTGTACAAGTAACAGCCTAGAGAACAAGGCAATAGGTTGACAAAATCTCAACCTCTAGATAGCCAAAAAAGGGCCATCCTCACACAAATGATTCTAACTTGTAACAATTTTAGGAAGTTTCTTAGCCAACATCAAGACGAAAAGCAACTCAGCCGCCAGAAATTATTTCAAGGAAATCAAGAGTGTGGAGAGGGAACAAAATTACTAGGAGTAAATCTACAGAGACAGCAGAGAGATCATCATCTGTTGGGATTTGCTGTGAAAAAGGTGTTGTGAGAGGCTCTGATGGAGGGAACCTGCGCAGCATCAAGAGTAATGAAACCTTTAACTGGAGAAGGTAGAGAAGTCCAACTATAAACTGAGTTATCCAAACTGTTGAGGGCAAACTTTGCCAATACATCAGCAGATGAGTTTCCCTCTCTCATTATGTGAGAGAGCTGATCATTTCTTGACTGTGAATGAACTGAATCCAATAGGTGGAAAAACCTCCATTGTCTCCTATCTGAGTTGTTGATCATCTGCACAGCTTGTAAGCAGTCAGTTTCAAAAGTCAGAGGAGTAAAGTTGAGTGACCTTGCTGTTTTCACTAGTGGAAATTGGCAGAAGCGCGGCGCAGAAGCACGGCAGGGGAAAGAAAACTTATTTTTCCCGTCGTGCTTCTGGTTTCCGATTTCGTAAACCATCCGAAACCGGAGGTCAAAATCAGGTCAGCCGCTGCCTGACGTGAAGGACGGCGGGAAGCAAAAACCCGCAGTGCATGATGACAAACGACGTTGGGAATGTACGGCGGGAACAATTCCCCACCGTGCTGGCCAACGCTTCCGAGGTCGGAAATGGTCCTGAACTTTGGCCATGGCACTTGCAAAGCACGTGCCATTATTTCTGGTTTTAAATACATGCGCTCGGCTTGTTTCCGAAATCAGAAATAGACCCGAGATTGTACTCAGAATTAGTGGCACTTGTTACGATGTCGGATACCACTCGCAAAATGTGTAAGGACTGTTTACGAAATCGGAAATAAGCCGGTCAGATGTCGTTTTAAAGTCTGTTCTCTGCATTTTTTATGTAGGGAGCTAGTTTAGAAAATTTCAAAAAAGGGGAAATTCTTGGCTATGTGCGTTGATTGAAGTTTGCATCGATAAGGTATGTCATCTCATCTTTAAATCTTCTGTTGTTAAATTGTGGAATCGATGTTCTCGATTGTTTTGTTAAGAATGGCATGTGGAGTTTACATTGACATGCATGTCTTTGATGTATGAGAGAAGTTGAAAATGTTGTAATTCAATGAATGAGCTTTATTAATTAGTGGTTGATATGGTTGATTAAGTTTGTATTTTTTTTTCAATTTAGGACTTTGTTTTTAGATTTGGCACGTTGCAATGGAACGGTCTAGAATTATACAAGAGAATATTCGGACATCACGTGAATACTTGAATCTCGTGACAGAGTTTGTGAATGTTGCCAGTGAGTATGCAAGAGTACAGAATGAGTCGCTAATTCGATGCCCTTGTAGAGATTGTAAGAATGATGTGCGTTTGAGTGTGCGTGATTTAAAGTCACACTTGATTGTGAGAGGATTTTCAAGAGCGTATACTAGGTGGACATTACATGGCGAGGCTGGTACTGTCATCGCAGAAAACAAAGTTTTGATTGAAGAGGAGAGTGTTAATGGTGATATGGATCGTGATTTTGAATATGATGATTTGGCGGAAGATGTGGCCATGCATTTCAAAGGTAGACCTGAGGTGCTGGAGGCGATGTATGAAGATAAAAAGACTCTGCTGTATGAGGGAGCTAGGCACACTGTTCTCAGTTCTGCGCTGATGATGATGGATTTGAAAGCAAAACATGGTTTGACGGAGAAAGGAATGACGGAATTGTTGGAATTGTTCAAGGAGTTGCTTCCTAAAGATAATTTGTTGCCAAAAAGTTCCTATGCCGTGAAGAAAATTATTTGTCCAATGGGATTGGAATTCGAAAAAATTCACGCATGCCCTATAATTGTATGTTGTACAGGGGCGAAGATGCTGAAAGGGATACATGTCGCGTTTGCAACGAGTCTAGGTATACGAAACGGTCCAGGTCAATAGGTGTTTGTGCAGAGACGGCGCCTAGAACAAAGAAAATTAGTCCTGCTAATGTTGTGTGGTACATCCCCATCATACCTAGGTTGAGGCGTTTATTCGCTAATAAGGAAGATGCGAAAATTTTAACTTGGCATGCAGATAGGAATCGGCTTGATGACGATGTGATTCGCCATACCTCTGATGGTGATCAGTGGAAGCATATTGATGAGTTGTACCCTAAATTTGGTAATGAGCCGCGTAACTTGCGGTTAGGTTTGTCGACTGATGGTATGAATCCCTTTGCAGATCTGAGCAGCACCCACAGTTCTTGGCCCGTGATGGTTGTGATTTACAATTTACCACCTTGGTTAACTATGAAGATTAAGTACGTTCTGCTATCACTTATGATCTCATGTCAAAAACAACCAGGTAACGACATTGATGTTTATCTTGCTCCCCTAATTGAAGATCTTAGGAAGTTGTGGTATTTTGAGAACTTGACTTATGATGGATACCGGGAAGAGTGGTTTGACATGAGAGCGATGCTATTTTGTACCATTAATGATTTCCCTGCATTAGGTAATTTGGCAGGTTACTCTGTTAAAGGGCATTTTGCTTGCCCGGTTTGTGAGATGGACACTAGTCACGTTCAACTTAAGCACGGGAGGAAAACAGTTTATTTAGGAACAAGCGATTTCTAAATCACGAGCATGCCCTCCGTAAGTGTAAGAAGTGGTTTGATGGAGCGGTTGATGAGAGGGATGCACCGACGCCTGTGTCTGGTGAGAGTGTGTATGAATCTGTGAAGGACATTCCCAATGACTTTGGAAAGAATAGGAAGAAGTCAGTTGTGAATGGTGTATGGAAAAGATCTTCAATCTTTTTCGAGTTGCCTTACTGGAAAGACTTGGAGGTTAGAAATTTTTTGGATGTTATGCACATAGAAAAGAATGTTTGCGAGAGTCTGATTGGCACATTACTAGACATCCCGGGGAAGAGTAAGGATGGCTTGAAAGCTAGAATGGATTTGGAGGCAATGGGTGTTAGACTGGGTTTGGTCCCCGTGAAGGAAAATGGCAAGACATATTTGCCGCCGGCCTCTTACACCATGTCTGATTCAGAGAAGAAGAAATTTTGTCAAAATCTGAAGGACATTAAAGTACCTAGTACCAACTCGTCCAACATTAGTCGGTGTGTGAATGTTGATGAGGCGAAACTCGCGGGACTCAAATCACACGACTGCCACATTTTGATGCAAGAATTGAATGCCATTGCTCTGCGCACGTCCCTACCTCCACATGTTAGACGCTGCATAAGCCACTTGTGCATGTTCTTCAAGTCCATCTGCAGAAAGAATATTAGCCGAGCGAGACTAGATAAACTACAACAAATGGTTGTCGAAGTTTTGTGTCGGATGGAGATGTTCTTCCCGCCCTCATTTTTCGATATAATGGTGCATCTTATAGTTCATCTTGTGCGTGAGATCAAGTGTTGTGGTCCTGTGTTTTTGAGATGGATGTACCCTTTCGAGCGCTACATGAAGATTTTCAAGCATTTTGTGAAGAACGGATACAGGCTCGATGCCAGTATAGTTCAGCGTTATGTAACTGAAGAGTCAATAGAATTCTGCACCGCGTACCTCGATGATGTTGAGACTGTTGGTGTCCCGAAGAACAGGCATGCAGACAGGATTGAAGGCCATGCATTTGGTAGTGGAAAATATGTCACGCCCACTACTGCTGAGTTGAAGGTTACACATCTATATGTGCTTCGTAACCATAAGGCTGTGGTTCCCTATGTTGGCCTTCACATGGATGAAATAAGGAGATTGATGCCCCTTCTAGAACCTGAATATATCCATGAAGAGCACACGAGGACATTTTCTGAGTGGCTCAGGAAGAAAGTGGAAGTCGGAGATCATTCTGAGGAAGTTAAGTTGTTGTCTAGATTACCGATGAGTGCAATTTTGTCATACAGGGGTTACGATGTGAATGGCTACACATTTAGTACGAAGACAGTTAATGGACAGCGCATATCGCAGAACAGTGGTGTTTCTTTGATTGCTGATGAGTTAAAGCAGGGCGTGTATGAAGACAGCCGGTTCTGTGGAACAATCATAGACATATGGGAGTTGAACTATGTGAGACTGAAGGTGGTTGTATTCAAGTGTGACTGGATTGATCCAGGCACGGGATTTGTTCCTGATCCATTAGGCCTAACATTGTTGACCGGAGGAAAGTTGGTTACAAGTCGGATCCATTCATTCTAGCGACACAGGCCGACCAAGTGTTCTACGTGAAGGACCCTGCTTCTGTTCACCAGGAGATTGTACTGAATGGGAAGAGAGCATTTATTTGTGGAGAGAGTCAAGAAGAATGCTTGAACGATGTGGATACCTTTAAGATAGCCTTTGATGGTGAAGACAATATAAACTTACATGAAACTGCAGCAAATCTCCGCTGTTACCAGTGCATGTTGGATCATGAAGAAGGGCAGTGGTTTGTTGACCGGGGGATACCAAAGAAAAAACAACCACCTAAGGCAAAGGGGTCGAAGAGCAAAAAGATGCGCGTTTCGTGAATGTAAGACATATCGCTCTAGAGCATTTAATGTATATTATGTCTAATATTGTAATAGAATTTGTGTTCTTATGTTATTTAGCCTTGTAGGGGTACTCCTTGTGTAATTAGAATTGTGAAAACCCAATAAATTGGCGAGTTTCACTTAAGTGACACATTTTCCGTACAATTTCCGAAGTCGTAAAACACTAAACCGGCCACTTTACGTTATCGAAAATGGTTTTGAAATCTAATAAATAAATCATATTTCCTGAAATATTATTTAGCTAGCTCCAGTGGATTACCCGGATGCCCTTCCGGCTCGTAAACTTTTCTTCTTCCGGATGATGTCGGAACCCGTAAAGGCCTCTTATTTTATTATGGAAAAATTCCATCTTTTCCCGGCTCATTTCCAAAATCGGAAGTGATTAAACCAGAATTTAATTTGTGCCCTTTTTAAATCCAGTGGATTACCCGGATGGGCTTCCGGCTCGTAAAGTTTTGGAAGTCGGGTAATTTCCGAAATCGGAAATGGATAGCAAAAAGTGAATAGTACTGATTCCGACTTCGGAAACCAATCCTGTACTCTTAAAAAAAGGTTGAAAACCAGGAACTTGTATGAGATACTTTTAAAATTGAAATTCGTTACAAATTAAAAAACATAAGATAACAAAGAATGATCTTAATTGAAAGTAATAACATTGTATCATCGAATTTCAAATGATAAGATATTTCAAGATAAAATAAAATCCAACTACTTAGAAGACGATGTGCTTCATCACATTATTGTCATCTTTGTCTTCATCAGCCGGATCTTGGTCTCCATGTGCCTCATCTGCCTCGGCACCCGTAACCGGCCTCGATTGTGAGCAGCCCGCTTCACCACCACCCGTTCCCCGCATCATCACCTCGCGCTCGGCTCTATGAATAGCGCGCTCCCGCTTTTCAGCCAACCGCGCTTCCTTGCTCACGTACAAGAAATCAGGGATTTTTGACTTCATTCTCTTGTAAAATTGTTTCCACCCCACATTCTCGTCGATTTCTGCCATAAAAATATTAAAGAATATTAATAACTAAGTAAAATCTAACAACAAATTCAGAAAAACAAACAAATATTAAAGAATATTACCTTACTTCTCAACATTTTGCATCGTCTTGTTCTTTGTTTTGGGTGGCTTGTTCATCCAAGCTCCATCAAACACCACCATCCCTCTACTGTCAAAATACTCTAGGTCTAACTTCTTCGACCTAATACCCGACGTAGAACTAAATGGGAAAGGTTTCTGGTAAGACAACATAAATTGAGACAAAATCCTAGTGGCGTTTATGAAGCCGACAAAACTCTTGAACTTGCCAAAAAAATTGTAAGTCAATTAGAAAATGTGTTTGTATGATATGTAGGAGAGAAATGTTTTTTTATCTATCTAATCAAATTATTGTCATGGTTTCAACCACTTTAAAATTAGGCATTGGCTAAACAAGAGGAAGCCGATGGAAAATCACCCCTACGGAAAGGTGTGACATTTTGAACAAGGCGATGGAAGACGATCATCCCGGCACCGTTAGGGGGTATGGTTCTCATGTCCGGCCTAAGGATGTGTATGGTAAACATCCTTTAGCCTCGAATAATGCGCAAGATGCCAAGTACAAGAAGGTGCGGAAGGAAATTGATTCCATTAAAACAACCATGGAAATTTTTTTTAAGTGGTTTGCTCGCAAACATGGAATCATTTTACCCGCCAATTTCGAGGATTTGGGTGAAGATTGGGAACCCCCCTCTTCGGGGTCGCGCAACGAACCTCTATAAGATGACCTTGATGAGCCACTAAATGTGGCTAGTCCACCCTTTGTCACAACACCCTTGGACGCGGCAAGTGGGGGCGAGACTTCTACTCCCAAAAAGGTTAGTTTTCTTGTGCTTATGTGCCAAGTATTTGCTATTCTTTTGCCAATTTTATATAATTAGATGATTTTAATCTCCGGCATATAATCTAGTGTAAAATTAATTGGTATTTCCTCTTACAATGTCAATATCTAGGTAGCTTGTCCATGCAATTTGTACATCGATGTGAGTACCACCCAACCCCCTAAATTAGTAGCCATTGGAAATTATGAGGAGGCCATAAAATTACACAATGGGAAGAAGATTCCAATAGTTTTGGTTAAGGGGTCTATAACAAAAGATATATCACTAGAAGAAATGATAGCTCTAAAGTCATTTATTTCAAATCATTAATCTATTAAGACACATTTTATAAGACACTTTCTCTTTATATTTTATAAGGTAATTTAGAAGACACTTTACCGAAGTGCCTTATAAGTTAATTTAAAAGACACTACATTAGTATTTTCATAGAGTAAGGGTCAAATGAAAATTTACATAATAAATTAATTAACTTTTTTGGCTAATTAATGCGCTTACATTTCTTTTTCTCTCCGTAAATACTTAATATATAGAAAAATGAAGCAAAAAATTTCCTTATTTTAAATATAAAATTTACATATAGATTTTTTTTCGATCTTTTAAATAGCAAAGATTTCTCTTTTCGAAACATTTACTAGTGCATGAATTATAAAGTGTCTGCAAAATAATTACTATCTAGCGTGAACATTTTCTTAAGAACTATCTAGCAAGTTATTGCAATCACAGAATCACATTTAACTAGATAATATGCTTCTTTTTTTTTTTTTAAATCAAACCACTTAAAGTGGGGGGAATTTATTTGGCACCCCAAACCATTTGCAAACATAGATGACTAGAGTCAAGTTCAGTACATAATAGTCTAATTACTATACATAGCCATCACAGGCTCAAAATTTGGATCCATGCCATTTCTGGCTCAAAAGATGGATCTTGTCTAAGACTGACAAAATTTGATCCAAGCTCAACTTATATTCCGAGCATGTTAGTGAATCATTAAATGAAACACAAATCTGCCAAAACATGTGAGCAAGATCCAAAACAGTCTGTAAAATGTGGTGAAGTTCCAGTGCAGGTTCTGGTGCTGCTATGCTGTCTGATGGATTTCCTGAGCTGCTTTTGCAATCCTCATGTTCCCTGGCTCCCACTGATCACCAATCAGTGGGTCTTCAAGATCTGCATCAAAGAGTAGTATCTGTTTCTGATGCATTTAAACAGTTCTAGTATTTGGTACACCCATATTTTCTAGCAATATTGAACTCATTATGTGCCTGGGTGTGCCAGTTAGATGGATAGGGCCATTAGTAGGTTGGGCAGCTGCATGTTTAGCCAACAGATCAGCGACATGGTTGCCTTCCCTATAAATGTGCTGCAAGACTATATCATACAACTGATCATGGATGTCACAACTTAAGCTAAAAAATTCTCAGCTTCCCAAGTTAGGGTTCTGGATTGACCTAACTGCCTGTAAGCAGTCACTCTCCACTATAAAGCAAGGCATGAATGTTTTCCCCAACTGAATACCTAACTGAATTGCCTTCATTTCAGCATGAAGAGGAGAGGTGGCTGTGCACTTTTCCAGAAAAATTTTAATCACATTCCCAGTGTAGTCTCTAACAATAATCCCTATTCCAGCAACACCATTTAAATATGATGCATCAACATTCACTTTGATGCCTAAGTCTGGGGGGATCCACCTAATAGCTCTGGCCAGTTTAGGTTTTTTGTGTCTAAGGAAAGGGACCAGTCCAGTCAGTAATAGATCTCCATGCTTAGCTGCACTCCCAACTAAAGGAAATTCTGTGAAAATCAAGGAAACTTTTTTGGCTATTAACAGGAGCATTTCATTGTATGAGTCAAATTGGTTCTGAAATAGCAGTTTATTTCTTCTACACCACAAGAACCATATGCTTGTGATGATAGTAGAAATAAAGACAGTGGTGTGAGCTTTAGTGGATCCCCTAAAAGCCAAATAGTAAGCAATCCTGTGCTTAAAAGATCTAAAATTTGGGACTGGCACTTGGAATACTGTATGAACAAAGTTAAAAATGGCTGTATTTTTTTCACATTTATTAAAGAAGTGATCTACAGTATCTCCATTGTCACAGAGTGGACACTTTGATGCTAGGTTGATCCCAAATTTAATAAGTACCTCATCAAAAGGGACAATGCCATTAACTAATCTCCAAATCAATATTGACATTTGTTTGGGAATAAAACTACTCCATACCTTATTAATCTGGTGCAGATCAGAAGATTGTACACTCAGCTTCCTGTAGGCAGATTTGATTGAGAATTTGCCTGTCATCTCTGGCTTCCATATCAGAACATCCTCATGGCTATGCTGGATTTCAGCCTCCTGCAATTGTAATATTAAATTGGTAGCCATGTGAGGCTCCAGTGCAGCCATAACCTGCAACTTGTTAGCACAGAAATTAGCAACACTGAGTTTAGGGAAAGGTATAGGAACCCCAGTAGGCCATCTGTAAAATAAAGCTCCTTCACCAAGCCAGTTGGCATCCCAGAATGAGACCTGTCCCTTGCCAATAAGAATCTTGGATTGCTTGTTTGATCATTCAGTAACTGAACAAATCCTCCTCCATGTGTGTGAGTTTTTGTAAATAGCTGGAGCCTTCCATAGAAAGTCAGTCCATAGGGATTTGTTATTCTGTAGTTTCCACCACAATTTACAGGAGATGGCTGTAATGGTGGCTCTTATATCCCTAAACCCTAGGCCATTTTCACTTCTTGCCATAGCCATTTTACTCCACTTCCTCCATATCTTTCTTTGTCCCATTTCAGATTCTCCCCAGAAGAATTTAGCAGCCATCACCTCCAATTTTTTGATGACTGTTTCAGGTGGTCTAAGGACAGCAAAGTAGGGAGTAGGGACTGAAAGAAATACATAGTTGAGTAATATGATTCTCCGAGCATATGTAAGCCACCTATTCTTCCAGCCAGTAAGCAATCCTTCCATCCTTTCAATCAGAGGCTGGTAGTAGCAGATCTTGTTCTTTCCACTGAAGATGGGTACACCTAGATACATAATGGTAGCTTGCCCTTTCTCATCCCAGTTTTCCTTTTGATCATCCTTGTTATGATTTTCCTGACATTTTTGTGCACAAAAAATTCAGATTTTTCAAAGTTTATCTTCTGGCCTGAAGTGGTCTCATATGCATTCAGAAACTTTTTTAACCTTCTCAGATTCTTTTTTGAGGCTTTTGAGAAAATCACTGTATCATCAGCATACATTAAATGAGTGCTGATCTGAGTGCCCCTTGGCATTAAGAATGGTTCTATGTACTGAATCTGTATCAGTTTCCTGAGGCCTCTAGAGAATGCTTCTGTTGCTATATTATATAGAAATGGGGAGAGGGGGTCACCCTGCTTAATTCCTCTGGTTGAGGAGAAAAAGCCAACTGCAGCTCCATTAATAAGCACTGAGAACCATGATGCTTTTATATTTTGCAGAATCACCTTCACTGTAAGGCCATTAAATCCAAATGACAGTAGTATAGAATTTAAAAAGCTCCAAGAGATTCTGTCAAAAGCCTTCCTCATATCAAGTTTAAGGATGATGTTGTTGCTGTCAGAGCACTTATTAAGAATTCTAACCATTTCCTGCATATGCAATATGTTATCTGCAATATCTCTGCCTTTCATGAATGCAGATTGCTCCCGGGAAATTAATTTCTCCATCAGTGGCTTGATCCTTTCCATCATCAGTTTGGAGAAAACTTTGCTAGCAAAGTTGGATAAGCTAATAGGTCTGAACATAGAAAAGGAGCTAGGGTTTTGGTTTTTTGGTATTAGGGTGAGCCAGGTACTGGCAAGGGCTCTTGGCATTTCTGCTCCATTAAAAAAATTCTTGTGCTGCTGCCAACATATCATACTTAATCACTTCCCAGCAATGAGTAAAGAAATGACCATTATAGCCATCAGAACCAGGTGCCCCATTTTTATTTAATCCAAACACTGCCAGTTTCAGTTCTTCCTCATCCACTGTTTTCAGTAATCTTTCATTGTCCTCTTCAGTTAGGGTATGAGGGATCAGATCCATGAAGTAATGGATATATCTCCCAGAATGATCCACTGAGTCATCATTGAGCAGATTCTGAAAAAAATTCACTCCCTCATTGCTAATAAGCAAAGGGTCTGAGATCCAGTTCCCAGCACTGTCCTTAATCTTGGTTATTTTTCCCCTTGACTTTTTCTCCTTGGCCACCTTATGGAAATATTTTGTATTTGCATCCCCCTCTCTTAGCCATCTGATATTTGCTCTCTGCTTCCAGAATACTGCATGTTCTGTCTGTGCTCTAATCAGCTTAGCCATACTCCTGTTCAGCTCTATTTTATCTGCATCTGCACCTGATTCCTGGTATCTGATTTCCAGCTCACTAACTGTCTGCTCAGCCTTCTCAATATTACAGTTAACATCACCAAAATGCTCCCAGTTCCAGTTTTTAAGGACCATCTTTAGCCTTTTGAGCTTACTGACAATCCTCCTCATTCCAGTCTCAGTACAGTCTGAGTTCCAACTGCCCTCTACTAGGCTTACAAAATCATCTCTAGAGGTCCACATATTCTGAAATCTGAAGGGTTTAGGGACATGGATTTCTGAAGACTGAATAGCTAAAATGAGGGGGTTGTGATCAGATGAGGTTCTATTTTTCACCAGAATTGAACTATGTGGAAAGAGGCCATTCCAATCCTCATTACTAAGACCCCTATCCAACCTCTGAAGCAGCCTATCCTCTCTCGCTCTATTATTAGTCCAAGTGAATTTGTTGCCCACTGTTTTTATTTCCATCAGGTCTTGACATGATATAAAATTATTGAAGTCTCTGATGCTTCTGGCAGATGGGGGGTTCCTACCTTTCCTTTCACTAGTGGCTGTGATTGCATTAAAGTCACCAATATATACAGTAGGGGAGTCAGGCAAGAGTTTTAGGTCTTCCCATAATTCCTCCCTTAGACTTCTAGTAACTTTTCCATATACAAAACAACAGTTCCAAATAATACTACACATGGATTCTGTACAGAAACTAAAATGTACTGGTCAGATTGTTGAAGTGTGTGAATGTGTAAATTATTGTTCCAAAAAATCCATATTTTAGCATGCTGTGCAGATAAGGCATGTTGGAAATGTAGGTCAAATTGTAGTTGTGTTAAATCAGAGCTCAGATGCATTGGTTCTATTATGCAGACTAGATCAATGTTTTGAGTTCTAATTAGTGATTGCAGTCTAATGAGTGATGTGGTGTAACCCCTTATATTCCATACAAGAAAATTACCATACACATTGTAACTAATCATTGACTAGTTTGTTTGGACTTTTGTGATGATCTCAGCCATTGCTCAACAGTTTTACCCCCTTCTATCATACCTCTTCTAGATTTCTTTTTAGCAGGTATGGAAGTTGGAAGTTTGTTACCTGAAATGCTCACTTCAGTTTCAGATGTTGAGGAAGATTGTTCAGTGCTCATCTTTTCCAGATCACTAGCTGCCTCCTCATAGTTTCCAGAGCTGTTGTCATCATCAGATTCCTGCAAAACTTGAAAAATATTAGTAGTAACCACCTTAGTAGGAGGCTGGTAAGGGACTAGTGCAAGGTTGTTGGTGATTTCTGTGACTGAGTGTGAAGGAGGGGTTTTGTGAATATTGATATCATCCATGGAGTAAAATGTAGGTTTATAGGGGGCTTTGATGAGAGAAAGAATGTCAGTAGGGTGAGCTTGGCTATTTGTGAGGAGCAGGGTGGATTTTTTTTGGCTTGCTGTGTTGGCTTGGGATGGATGAGGGTGTGCACTTTCATTGCTCAACTCCTGAGTGATGGGGATCATCAGCTGCTGTTCAGTAGGATAAGAACCTATAGCATTGGTTTGTGTCTGCAAGACCTTGTTTTTCTGTGGCCTGGTGAGACCAGAAGTGTTGGCATGTGGTGCTTTCTTCCAGTCTTGACCATCATTTCCTTCCTTGTAGCTCCTCCTACCATGTGACTTCTTCAATTCAGGATGCAGAAAACCACACTTCTGATCCTCATGGCCAATGCGCTTACAGTATGTGCAATAGTAGGGGACATTCTCGTACTCAATTTCACACTCCACATACTTATTAGGTGCACCAATAATAATGGAAGGTTGTAGTGGTTGCAGCAAATCAACCTCTACACAGATTTTGATTGCAGAGGGTCTTGATAAGGATGCTGTGGCCATATCCATCTTCACAAAAGTACCAATTTGGTTACCTATGTCTTCAATGGCTGAGCAGTTGTAGTATAGAATTGGGGCTTTATGGATGGTGGCCCATACCGGAACCACTGAAGACTCGGTGTCGGTGGAAAAATCCGGCGACCACTTCAATATCTTCATCGGCTTACCATTGATGCTGCAGACAGCTCGCAGCCAGAATTTGTGATAATCCTCCCTCTCTTCAAGGCGGATCAGGATGTGACGGTAGTCCAGCGAGCCGATCTGGTATTTTCCGGCAATTCCCATCGCCTGAAAAGCTTTGTGGACAAGCTCCATTGCCGGTTTCCCGTTGGTGAATTTTCCAATCAGGGCATTCCCGTAGTGGGCAGCGAAGGTTTCTATGGCTTCTGGGGTATAGATACAGACTATTTTTCCGTTAACTCTGTGCGAGATTGGCCGGAGTTCGGGGTTGGAAGAGAGAATTGAAGCTAAGGGCTGGCTTTTAGGTGCTAGGGCGTCCCGAAAATATTTTCCGGCAAGATCGCCACCGTCCCCCGGCGGTGGAGCCGCCATGGGAGAGACGTTATAGAGCCGTTTTCCTGTCACAGGCTGATAACGGTCTGTTTTGTGGGTTGAAAAAGAAGAAAAAGGTGGCGCGTGTGACTCAACTCAGGAGAGAGAAGAGAGCATGGAATTCAGACATAGAATGGAGAAAATCTCGAGTATCTACTAGATAATATGCTTCATTTGATATACCATAATATAACTTTTAGGAAAATAAATATGCATTTTAATGTATATCACTTTTATCTTTGAATTGTATCTTTTGAATAAAGAATTATACATTTTAATTCAAAATTCTTACATTTTTTTACCCAGGACATATAATATATTTGCCCTAAAATTATGAATGTGTGGATTTTTATATTATTTCACAAAACACATTACCTTTTTAGTATTTTTTTGAATTCATCAATAAGTAGTGGGGTGAAATATAACAGGACGACCATACCTATAAATTGTCTATACAAATTAAAGTTGATTTCTTCAATTTTATGTTAATTCCTAATTGAAACAATTAGGAAGTTTTAATTAGGAATTGACATCAATTTGGACCCAATCCCTATAAAATGTAAAAAAAATGCATATGTTTTCTTTTTAAAGTCGAGATCTTTTGTCGTAGAATTATACTAAATACTTATAGTTTATGATTTTTGAAATAAATAAACTCAATTATACTATGTTTGAAAATAAGGGGGAAAGTTTGTTGAATATTATCCATTTGATTGAACTACAACCAGATTAAATTATTATTGTATAATAAATTAAAAGATTTGCTATATGCAAGTCTAGTTTAGTTCAACATTTCTAATGGAAGTGGGAAAATATTATAATTATCTTTCTTTAGTTCATTAGTTTTTATAAAAAAAATTCTAAAACCCTAATTTTGAAGATCTAAACCCGTCTATGTAATGGATTGAATACATGTCAAAGTTATAAATGATTGTTTTGTGAATTATAATATATATTTAAGGGGACATTATTATCACTTTAGTTTAATTTGGACATACTAAAATAAACTGATCTTGCATATTAAACCATCCTAATTTAAACTTGATAATTATGTGTACAAGTGTTTTATCACCGCATGTACATATAATTTGTATATAATAAATAAATAAAATTTTATTTAAAACGTTAAAAAAATGAAATTAGTGTTCAACTAGGATTTATAACGAAATTAGTTATTTTAATTAAAAAATGAGTAGTGCTCCTTTTTTGAACACTTATTCATATATTTTGTTCAAAAAAAGGAATTAGTGTTCAAGTAGGATTTGATAACGAAATTAATTATTTATTTTAATTTTTAAAAATGAATAGCAAAAAAGAAACGGAAATACACCAGCGCAAATCCATCCTCGTAATCCCGAATTTTAGCGGAACGTGGACGGATACTTTACCTGATCAACATCTTATCGCCTAATTTCTTTGATTGTTTGTTTATAATTCTTCAATTTCTATAATTAATGGGTAAGTAATGATCTGAAAATCCTATATTTTTTAAATGTTTCTGCAATCCTATTGATTTGAATATAAAATGTATGCATCCTCATGTAAAGAATACATGAATGATAGCTCTTTTTCATCAAAAAATTCATTACGCACTCACTTTCTCTCTCTAGAGATTCTCTCCCCCTTCTCTCTACATTGATTTCCCCTTTTTCACAATTTCCGATCACTCCTACCCGTTGCAACGGTAACTGACACGCTCAGTCCACCGTGAACGGCTAATTTGCCACCGCCGCTCCGCCTTAATGGCGGAGCCACCGCCCCACAATGGGCAAAAAACCTTCCTCTCCGCCCTAAAATCCAAATCCCCTCCCCTCTCCGCGGCCTTACCGAACAACCCGGAAATTCAGGCCACATCGGAGTATAAGGGCGAGCTAGCGTGTATCTTTACGCCGGAGCAAATCGAAATACTCAGCCGGCCGTACCGCAATGCCCTCATTGGGAAGTTTAGTAAAGGTCGCCCGACCATGCCGGCGATTGAAGGTGCTTTCAAAGCGGCTGACTTCACCGGCAGTTACCAGCTCGGAGCAATCGACCACAGGCATATCCTTATCCGCTTCTCAAACAAAGAGGACTTCCAGCGATGCTGGATGAAGTCAAACTGGAGCATTGAACTCTTTCCGATGCGGGTTCTAAGGTGGACGCCGGAGTTCTCCACTGAGTCTGAATCTTTGATTGTCCCGGTGTGGGTAACCTTATACAAACCTCCTGTTTATTATTATAACGAATCAGTACTAGAGCAGCCAGGAAATCGTATTGGTACATTTATCAAAGTTGATTCCGCAACACAGCCTCCCTCTGCTATCAAATTGTGTGTGGAACTGGATCTTCAACAACCTATCCCTGTAGAGATTAGATGGGGATCAACTGAAAACTGTGCCAAGACCAAGCTAGAGTACGAGAACCTACCCAAATACTGTACTCATTGTAGGAAAGTGGGGTATGATGAAGCCATATGTAGAGACCTCCATCCTGATCTCAACCAAAAGAGATATGCTGCATAGCCCCCAAATGCTCCCAAACCCCCTGTCTCAGCCAAAATGCCACTGATCACAGATGCCTCAATCCCAGTCCCATTTAAGATCACCCTACCTGAGTCCCAAAAGGCCACCCTGAACTCACTGAAAAACACCACTACTGCCCCTCCTGCTCAGAAAGGCAAACAGGCATCTGAAACTCAGGTCATCAACTTTGGAGCCAGGAAATTCCATAGGGTTGTAAAGAAGAAGAAGATAGCAAAGAAGAAAAAGAGCAAGACACCCCTGCTACTCTGGCTTTCCAAACTGTTCCCCATCCCTCACCTACACAAAATTTCACTGCCACTACCAATGCAACTACAAGTCCCTCTCTATATAATGTGGTACAGAATAATTGCCATGCTGACCCTCTTATTCATCCCACACCAGCCAGTCATGTTCACATTCACTCCACCTCTCACTCAATTACTCCTTATTTCTCCCCCATTGCAATATCCTCCTCTTCCTCCCCTAAAATTCCAAACCCCTCCATGTCACAGCCTTCCTCCTCCACCTCCTCCAAACCAGAAATGAGAAGAGCAACACTGGCTACCAAACAACCACCAATCCCAGCTGAAAATCCTTTCACCCTGGTCACTGCTAAGCTAAGGCTCAGAAGATCCAATGCAAAAGATGATTCTGCTGTACCATCTGGCCTTCAAGACATTTCTCCACCCCATTTCAAAGCTAACAGCCTTCTTTTCTTGTCTCAGAACAGAAACAGGAACAGTTTTGCCCCTTTACAAGATGCTACCAATGAAGAGGAAGATCAGTACATCTCAGATTCAGACTCTGGAAGCAACAATGTGGACCACCAGGTCAGTAACTCCAAGCTACCCAAGATAGGATCAGCTCAAAAAGCTAAACTGAAAACCTTTTTACTCAGTTTAACAGAACTCTTTCCTTTTCAAAGTCCTTTCAAAAACCTTCTAAAAACAGTTCTTAATGATTGATCACAACCATAATATTAACTGTTTAGTAGAAAACTGCCGGAAAACGGCGCCGGAGGACGGCGGTTCCGCGGGAAAATAAGGAAACCGCCGTCCTTCTACATTTCCGAACTCGTAAATGTTCATTGTCTAGCCGGATGGCTTGTTACACGGCGGTTGTGATGCAACCGCCGTGTAACTGCCATTTTTGGTCGGCGGTTGCGTTTAACCGCCGACCAGCCTACATTTCCGACACCGGAAATGGCTAGCCGGAACTTTCCCCGTTGACCGGCTTGACTTTGACGGTCAAGTCGACGGGGCAAAGTTCTGATCGGTGGAGTCAAGTCAAAAAGTCGTCCGGGTAAGTTTACGGTACCGTAAACTTGTCCGGATAATGGGAAAAATGGCCGGGCAGGATTTACGAACTCGGAAACGTAACCGGATGAGCTAAAACAGAATCTTATAAAACGAGAAACGGATCCTTTTGTTCTATCTACTCTATTCCATCTTTGTTTTGGGTTGAAGGACGCAGAGAATCTCCTAATATTTGGGCTCGCTGAATCCTAGGCCGCGATGAGGTAATCTCCCGCTAAATTTAGTATTGATGGGCGGATGTTTGTTAATTTCAAGCATGAATATGTATGTGTGTCCCTAATTTGCTTGAATAATATATGAACTTGCGTGTTGATTCCTAGTTATTAGTGTTTATGAAACCATATTGTATTTGATATGTTGTCAAGTAGCACGATGTAGATGAATGAATTCATTAATATTTGCTTAAATTTATGAAAATAGGTACACAAGTGTTATGGAACGTAGTAGGATTATTAGGGAGAATCGTCGGACCTCACCAGAGTATATGGGACTGGTTGAATATTTCATTGATGTTGCTTCTGATAATGCAAGATTAGAAAATCAGTCGGCCATGCGGTGCCCTTGTAAGGATTGCACCAACGATGTGTATTTAGGAGTTGAAGGTTTGCGTGAACATTTGATTGTTAGGGGTTTCCAAAATTCCTATACCACGTGGGTATGGCATGGGGAAGAACGTAGTACTGTTGTTGTTAATGAACCAATGGAGGTTGTAGGAGAAAACGAAATGGTTGGTAATTATGACGATAAATTGGATGACTTGGTAGATGATGTTGCCATGCATTTTTTTGGAAAACCAGAGGCGCTTGAAGCGATGTATAGACCCCTTTGTATGAGGGGTCAATCCACACTATTTTAAGCGCGACCTTATTGTTGATGAATTTAAAAGCCAAGCATGGGCTTTCAGATAAGGCATTAACAGAGGCGCTGGAGTTGATTAGACAGCTGCTTCCCACTGATAATTTATTGCCTGATAGGGCATATGCTGCCAAGAGGGTACTATGTCCAATGGGTATTGAACTTGAGAAAATTCATGTTTGTCCTAATGATTGTATGTTGTTTAGAGGGGAAGATGAGATGAAATTGGAAAATTGTAGCGTTTGTGGCGAGTCACGATACAAAGCTGTGAAACAAAAAGTGGACGTGGGAGGAGATGTTGTTAAGGAAACCAATAAACGTGTTCCCGCGAAGGTCATGTGGTATCTCCCCATTATACCTAGGCTTCAAAGGTTGTTTGCTAACAAGGAAGAAGCTAAGAACTTGACATGGCATGCAGATAGAGAGAAGGTTGAAGATGATGATGTGATTGCACACTGTTCAGATGGTGATCAGTGGAAGAAAATTGATGAATTGTATCCTGAATTTGGGAAGGAAGCTCGGAATGTAAGGTTGGGTTTATCCACTGATGGTATGAATCCGTATGGAGATTTGAGTAGTACACACAGTTCTTGGCCTGTGATGGTTGTTATTTACAATCTACCATCGTGGTTGACCATGAAGAGGAAATATGTTATGTTGTCGTTGATGATAGCAGGGCCAAAGCAGCCTGGTAATGACATTGATGTGTTCCTAGAACCTTTAGTTGACGACCTTCAGAAATTGTGGTTCGAAGAGAATTGGACGTGGGATGAATATCGGCAGGAATGGTTTAAGTTGAAAGGAATGTTGTTCTGTACTGTGAACGATTTCCCTGCACTTGGTAATCTAGCTGGTTATTCAGTCAAAGGTCATCTAGCTTGTCCTGTTTGTGAGGAGAATACTAGTTTCTCTCAATTAAAACACGGGAGAAAAACTGTTTATCAAGGACATCGTCGTTTCTTACCATGCAGTCACGAGTTCCGTAAGGCTAAGAACTGGTTTAATGGGAAGGAAGAGAATGCACCGCCCCCCCTCCTATCAGTGGCGAGGAGGTATTCGAGAAAATCAAGGATATTGAAAATGATTTTGGGAAAAACCGTAGGAAGATGCCCATCCCCGGTCCTTGGAAGAAACGATCCATTTTCTTCGACTTACAATATTGGAAGCACTTGGCTGTCAGACATTGTTTAGATGTAATGCACATTGAGAAGAATGTCTGCGATAGTTTGCTTGGTACGCTGCTGAATATTCCAGGAAAAAGCAAAGATGGACTTCAAGCACGTAAAGACTTGGACAGAATGGGTATTAGAAAGGAACTGGCTCCTGTAATCGAGAATGGGAACACTTTCTTGCCTCCAGCTTGCTACAATATGTCGTCTGCTGAGAAGACAAAATATTTGCAGTGCCTGAAAGATTTGAAGGTACCCTCTAATTTTTCCTCAAACATTGGTAACTGTGTCAATGTTAAGGATCAAAAATTGATAGGGTTAAAATCACATGATTGTCACACTTTGATGCAAGACTTGAACATAATTGCCATTCGTGGTTCTCTTCCAAGCCACGTTAGGATGTGCATCAGCAAGCTCTGCTTATTTTTTAAGGGAATTTGCCAGAAAACAGTTAGCCGTCGTAAGCTAGATAAGCTGCAGAAAATGGTGGTTGAAGTATTGTGCCAATTGGAGATGTATTTCCCCCCTTCTTTCTTTGATATAATGGTGCATTTGATTGTCCATCTTGTGCGGGAGATCAAGGAGTGTGGTCCGGTGTTCCTCCGGTGGATGTATCCTTTCGAGAGATACATGAAGATATTTAAATTCTTTTCGCAGAATAGGTACAGGCCTGAAGCAAGCATTGTATCTAGATATGTCGCGAAGGAGGCGATTGAATTTTGTACGGCTTACTTAGATGAGGTTGACACGGTTGGACTACCCACCTCGAGGCATGATTTTCGTTTCAACAGGCATGGAACTAGAGGCACGCTGAATAACCCGTCAGCGGTCGATTTGCAGGCTGCTCATCTGTATGTGATGCGAAACCATGAATCGGTTCGCCCTTACGTTGACATTCATATGGAGGAATTGAGAAGTCTATACCCAACCCTAAAGCCTTTCCAACTACATGATGAACATATTAGAACCTTTTGTGAGTGGTTAAGGGACACGGTAGAGATTGGTGACCATCCCGAGGACGTGAAATGGCTATCCAGACGGCCGCTTACGACGGTCATCAGCTACAGCGGCTATGATGTGAAGGGTTACTCGTACGGGACCAAACAGAGCGATGCTAAAGGTGTTTCGCAGAATAGCGGTGTGACTACATTTTCCGAATCACTCGCTGTGTCGCGGAAGAAAAATCCAGAAGGATCCTACTCAATAGGTATTTCGGTACCATTGTTCAGATCTGGGAGTTAAACTATGTGGCATTGAAGGTGGTTGTATTCAAGTGTCAGTGGGTTGATCAAAAGACAGGAACTAAGACCGATCCTTTAGGGTTTCAATTGGTTGATAGGAAGAAAGTGGGATCAAAGTCGGATGCGTTCATACTTGCTGGCGAAGGTGACCAAGTTTACTATGTTCAGGATCCTTCTGATCGGCACTACGAGATTGTTCTTGATGGGAAACAAATGGTGTGTGGTGATGAGCTATTCGAGGAGTATGACAAACGAGCTGCTCACATTTTTGTGCCAACGAAGAAAGACGCGATTAATATGGAGGAAACAGAGGAAAACATGTCAAACTATCGCGCAAGATCCGATCACGCCGAACGCATAGTGATAGACAGCAAAGGAAAAGAACGGAAGAGGAAGTTGATTTTCAAAGTTAAGCCGAAGACTAAGTTGAGGCGTTAGTCGTTGATCTTTTTGTGTTATCAGTTATTCATAATACAACTAGTCCGAACTTAGTTTGAATATATAATTCATGTAAACATTTGGTTGCACCTTTGTTTGATCTATCCAATAGAATAAAAGAAAGTCGACGAATCTCAATTTTTAACCTATCCGGATAGTTTTACGGTATCTGAAACATTAGCCGGATAGTGTTAAATTAGGGTTTACCTACTTCCGGCTAACAATCCGGTTTAGCAAATGTAGAACAAGCCTATCCGGGTAACTTTCCGAGTTCGGAAACAAGTTACCCGGAAGTTTTTTGTTTTGGCAAGACATTTTATTCAAATTCCAGACGGGTTCCCTGGTTGTCATCCGGTTTAGTAATCATAGAATGACTGATCCGGCTAGAATTCCGAGCTCGTAAAGCTAACCGGAAGTGTTATTTTGAGGCGAAAACTAGCGCGCACTCACTAATCAGTAGTTATATAAAATTGATACTGCAAACACTTGTACGAATTGTAAATGCACAAACATTTGATCAATTTCCGTAGCATTCAAACGTTACTGAAATACAGTTAAAATGTAATAATATTCGATAAGGCAAATCAATTCTTAACTAAAAATTCAAAACAAATTAAACTAAATCAAAGCTCCATGTCATAGTCGGTGTGATGATCACCGCCACCATGTCCCTGCGAGGCGTCCCCACTTGTGGAAAATCCTTCTGCACGCTTGAGGGTCTCAACTCCTTCCTTGCCTCGTAAGCGTCCTTCCTAACGCCAATCAATGTGAGCACCTTAGATTTCATGCCAGCGTACATAGCTTTCATGTTGGCAACATGCGGTGAAGGCTCTCCATCGGGTACCTCCCTACCTAAAAAATGAAAATTCATATTTGAATTAAACTATGATCAAAAGTAGCATAAATTGTGAATAAGGAGGTGAAGATGACTTACTTCTTGATGCCCGCTTAGCCTTTTGTTGTGGAGGCGCCACAATCCATTTTCCATCGGCCAAAGTCCATTTCGGCCTATGGTTTTCAAAGTAGTGGTAGTCGTATAGCTTGCAAGGGGTGGGATCATCTTCAAATCGGAAATTTTGGTCCAATTTCAAGAGCAACTTAGTGATTAAGCTCCCGTAGGGTAGGTTTTTCTTATGTCGCTCGTTAGCCCACGCAGTTCTCATCCAATTACATATTGCAAAGCCGGGATTGATAGGAACCTCCTTCACGACATAGTAAAATGTCATAACCGTGGTAACATTAGGCTCGCCGACATTTCCTCCTGTAGGGATGAAACTTCTATGCACCCACTCGTACACAATGCGATCATCAATGGGGCAGAACACCATTTTGCACCCATCGGCTGAACTTTCATCATATGGGTCCCGACCAAAATAGTGATGTCCTAAATTCAGATAATTCAAGTACGGGAGTTTAATCATATGCGTTCCCGGCCACGCATTAGCATAGAAGATATCAAGTGGCCCATCCTGGAGCTTGGGATAAAGGTCCTCATCGGATTTGATAGGATTCCCCAACAACTCATTCATCACCCAACAATCAAACTCAAACCTTTGCCCATTAACCATGGTAGTGTACTTACCATCACTAGGTTCATCAAAATTAGCATAAAATTGCAACACCTCATCCTTATAGGTGGGATTACTAACATCGAATAACAAGGCATCACAATTTTGAATAGCAAACTTCTCAACCATAGGGCCTAAACCTAGTGCCTCAACCCGATCTCTATCCAACACATATGTGTCTAGTACTGTAGCATTGTTAACAAGAATACCATAATACTTGTAAGCATCGAGACTAATAAACTTGTTAGCATCATACCAATTTGGATTTGGCTTCCTCGCCACGACCTTGCTTCTCGGTGCCATGGGTTGATCGGGAATTGGTTGTGGTGGAACTGATGGAGAGTTTCGTCCGGGTAGGAGACGGGATTTCCGAACTCTGAATTGGGGGATGTGGGGGAAGTTTGTGAGTTGTGATCTGAAAAAAAGTCAATCACCCATATATATAAACCCGTTTCCGAACTCGGAAACCTAGCCGGATGGAAAATTAAGCTTATCCGGGTAGGTTTACGGTGTCTGAAAGTCTAACCGGAAGTTTTTAATTAAAAATCTCGTTTTTTGCTCAATTTTCCCGAAGGTTTCCCTGATAGCCATCCGGATAAGTAAATTACCCATCCGGCCAGGTTTCCGAGTTCGGAAAAATTTGTAACACTATCCGGATAGTGTTTCAGAACTCTGAAATCTACCCGGAACTATACTTAAACAGATTTTCACCATCATATTTGCCTCTTTATCTAAACAAAATGCATGTACAAAATAAGCGCCAAAAGATTGAAGCACTAAAATCTTTAAAATCGACCAAGTTTACATCCATATGAATAACGTGCTAGGATAAATTAGTTTCACAAACGAAAAGAACAAATTCGATGTTTAACAAGAACAAATTCGATGTTTAACTAGAATAGAAGAAATTATTAACTAGAAACAATGCCCTACTCTCCAGTCGCCCTACTGCTGGATGGTCCCCCGGCCGCATCTTCTTCACTTGAGGATGGGAGATGACCAAAATCCGGCTCATTCAATTCCGGGCTAAGTTGGAGATCAAGTCCCTTCCGATCAATGTAAGCCCTTTGTTCGGCACGGAGCATTGCTACTTCTTCTTTAGCCTTGTCGACTTGTCCGGTGAAGCATTCTCACATTTTTGAGAGCTTACGCATTCACCGGCCCTCCTCACCTACAAAACAAACAAATGATTAGCTTTCGAAAACAAAAGCATTTTCACATGCGAAACTAAACAATAAAGGGAAAACATATATTCACTTACTTGTACCCGATGAACTCGCACCTCTGGCTTCTAGTTTTCTTCGCCTCGCAACTCTTCCTGCTGCGCCCGGAGCTAAGGCCTTCAAGACGTACCTTTGAGTTTCTTTATCCAGTGCAAAACCCTTATGATCAAACCAATCACCATCGTAGTACTCTAGAGGCTCAGGACGATCAACAACACCTCCACCTTGCTTCTTAATCAGCTCAGTGACAAGTTCGGCATATGGAAACCATTGCCTCGACCCTCTCCCCACCTTGAACATGTATTCAACTATCGAGTGTCCAGGATTTATTTTCAACCCTTCCATCAAGTAATAGAAGAGAAGAACACGTCCACAACTAGGTTCACAACTATGACCCCCCGATGGATACACATTCTGACAAACCCAGTCAAATACAATCCTCTGCTCAACCGTAAGCTCCTCAACATTACAATCACCTGGACAACTACCCGCCCCCTGACAAGTAGTTTTGAAGTACTTACGTCCCATTGCTTCAAGGTCTAAGGGTTGGTTTGTCCCGGTTTCAGGAAACTTGTTGAAATTATAAATCTCATAAGGGCCTTCTGGGTGGTTAGGGCGCAAGTATGAGTTATCAACATAAGGGCAGCCTAGGACCTCATTTATATGAAACTTAGTGACATTAATCAGTTTACCATTCACCTTAATGCATAGCCTATTCGACTCATACTCTCCTAAATTTGCATAAAATTGCACAACCTCATCTTGATGGCATGGGGATTCAAGCAAGAGCAATTTATCTAAATAACTAGGCTGAAAATGAGCAACCAAATACCCCATATGCAAAGTGTCAATAGAGGTAGGGCTAATCACCATGGTGGTGTGTGTTTTCCGCCCACACCATTCCACATAGTTGGCCTCCGCCCTACGATTGAAGAAATTCCGACTTGCCGATGCTTCAGGGGGCCTATCATGGCCTCTTTGCCGCTTTGTCTTCCTCGATTTGGCCTTGCTTAATCGGCTCCCACCCACGTGTTCTTCGGCTCTTGGAGGTGACTCTCCTTCCTCCTCGGAAGAGGACTCGTAGTGCACCTCTTGATTTCTTTGGATTTCCGCAACTTGCTTGCCTGTGGAAGGATTTTTAGTCCTAACCATGGTAAGAGATTGGACTGAAAATTTTGGAGAGGGGCGGACTGGTTTGGGGATGAACTTGGGGAGGGTTTGCAGATTTGGGGAAAAAAAACCCGTCTGCCCCTTTTATAATAAACACTTCCGGCTAGGTTTTACGAATTCGGAAACCTAGCCGGGTGAGGTTAATTTTTTTTCCTTATCCGGCTAACTTCACGGTTTCGGAAACGTGGCCGGTCAGTACAAAAAATCAGAATAACTAACACTTAGACTATTTTCTTAGCTAGTCCTCTACCCATTCTCAACATTAGTTCCGAAAATTTCACTTTCCTCCCACCCATTTACTCTCTTCCACCAACAAAATCTTCTTCTCCAACCACCAAGAACACCATTACTCACATTGGCCCCATTTCTTGAGTTCTAGAACAAGAAAGTAGCTTCTTTGTCCATACTATTAGGGTTTTTATTCTACTTGAAAAGGTATTTCTTAAATTGTATAATCAATGTTGTTTATTGGCTAATTTGTCTTATTTGTTCATGGGCTTTGCTTAATTATTACTACAAACTAGTTTTGTTTTATGGGCTACATTCTTGATTAATCAATTGGGATTATGGGCTATATTCTTGATTAGTCTTGATGGTCACTAGTTATGTTACTACTAATCTAGGGTTAAGTATGTCATATATGTATGCACTAATTTAATTACAAAGAATTAAGGGTGAAGCATGTGATAGGCAATTTATATTAGTCTAATAGGATCCTAATTAAACCCTACTTACCATTAGTCTAATAGGATAATAATAGGATTATTAAAGTGACTACTTACCATTAATTTAGCATATAATTATTCTTTCTTGATAGTAAGGTTATTTAATATATGTAAACTATTTTTTGTAGAGGAGTTATGGCACCACCTAAGAAGAAGGTAGTAGGAATCCCCAAAAGCTCTAAAACGCCTAACACCGCGGGAGGTGTTAAAAAAAAGGGGGTGAGGCGTCCTAGGACATATTGTGCCGTCCTACAAAAAAGGATGAAGAAGGGGATTTTGACGGACATGGCGTTCAACGATGGTGGGGAACCAATATCGGAAGAGTATTATTTATGGAAGAGTTGGGTTGGTAAAATTGGTCGAACTCGTGTGGATATAAAGTATGAATCTTGGCACGAGGTCCCCGACTAGGAGAAGACTAAATTATGGGAGGAGTGTTTGGTAAGTTTCTACCTTCATTTAAGGTATTTTTTTTGTGTACACATGAATGAGATTTTATCCAAATTTTCTTATAACCTTATGTAGGTACCATTCAAAATTGTTGCCCCAAATATGGAGAAACTTTTTGACACAACCATGTTTCGCTTGAGTAAGGCGGCACGGGATCATAGAGCAATGTTGTCTAAACATTACATTTATGGAGATTTTAAGGATGAGGACCCTTGGGTGGCCTACACCGATATTCTACAAGAAAGTTGGGCAATATTCAAAGCACGCACCTTGGAGAATGACTGACTAGTAAGATTAATTCCTACCATTCTAGTATTACTCCTTCGTTCACATAACTTAAATTCATTTATGTGTTAGGGTGTGAGGTTGACGAATAGCACCAATGCGAAAGCTAATACGACAACTCACACAATGAGTAGGGAGGGCTATACTATAAGACTAATGAAACATGCAAACAAGAAACAAGAAGATGAGGTGCAAGAGAAAATGGATAGTGGGATGACGGAAGAGGAAGCGCGGGAGAGCACCGAGGTGGTTAATCCTAAAGAGTTCGATAAACTCACTAGCTTCTTGATTGGTCGACAAGATAGCAAAGGCGAATACACACACGAGGGAAACAAGAAGTTGATAAAAGATATTGTAAGTTGTTTCTTTGAATATATTGAGCTAATATTATTACAAATATTGTTCCTATCTATTTTTCTTTCTACCATATATTTTTTTTCTATTAAATGATAGGATGATGTCAAAGAGAAAATTGCCTCGGGAGAATTCGTTCCCACACAAGACGATGACATCCTTTGTAAGGCGACGGAACGGAAGGAACACCCCGGTAGAGTTCGTGGATATGCATCACATGTGGTGAAGAGAGATCTCATCGGCAAACCAAAATCTTCTAAACCACCAAGACATACCAAGTACAACAAGTTGCAAGAGGAACTTGGAGATACAAAAAAAGAGCTCGGTGATACCAAGAAGGAGCTTGATGAGGCCGTGAAGAATATGATGAAAAGGGACATAGCTCTCCACATAATAGCCAAGCAAACGGGCGCAATTCTCCCACCAAATTTGAATGATCTAAGCGACGATTGGGAACCTTCTTCATGTGGTTCACGTCACTCACCCGATGTTTGTGAGGTGCAAGGCAATCCACCATCGCCACAACCAAATCCACCATCGCCACAACCAAACATATGTGATGATAACTTAAACCGACCAAAAAAGGTAAACACACTAACTCACTTTTCGATCGCATTCTTATTCAAATTCTCTATTCGTTCTCTTAATAGTCTTAGCATGTTTACCTCGCCTTACTTTAAAAATGGAATCCACTATTTTAATTAGGTCAAGGTCGATGTCACATATCCATGCAAATTATATATCGATGGTGGAGTGAGGAAGCCTACTATGCATGTTGCAAATGGAATTTTCAATGAGTCGGCGAAGATGCATGGCGACGTTAAAATTGCAACCGGTTTGGGGGAGGTTTGCTTGAAAAAAGCTTTGGTTTCAACCGCTCGAATTCCTATACCCAAAGGCCCGTGTAAGGTTGTTGGACCGGCGGAAGGTATGTATTTACTTTGGCCTCGTAGGCTAATTGTTGTCGAGAGTTTAGGAGAGACTCAACCCGCTAGCCTATACAACCCAATTACGAGCGTTACACGCAAGGTTGAGCCAAAAATTACAAAAACAATTCCCCAACCCTTGACCGCCCCAAAGACCGCCCCAAAGACCGCCCCAAAGACCGCCCCAAAAGATGTTGTAGTTAAATCTATGACACCGCCTATGAAGGTGTGGTATGATAAATTGTCTACACATTGCAAATTTGGATACTACGAATTCCCGGCTCCAACGGAATTATTTGGTGGTATTGGAAGGCAAATTGTAATGTGTTGGGGTGATTTTGAAGATCTATGGAAGGGTGACAAGGTAACCGAGCCCCTAATGTCCTTATTCCAACTGTAAGTAATTTTAATGTCGAGACTATATTATCTTGTGTGTTTTCAACCGCGGTTCTCCCCGTTGTTTTAACCATTCATATTTTTTTTCTTAAGTTTCTTGAATCAATTAGTTCAAAAACGGTTGAAGCCATGGATAGGCTTCCTATGCCCTGAGCGAATCCAAGAATTAGGTCATACTGATGCAGAGCGATTAAGTTACATGAGAGAGGCTCTCGGTGTGGAGGACAAATTATTCTTCCTAGCACCACTCATTTCCGGGTAAGCATTTCATATTAACTAATTCTATACATTATTATCTCATGTTAACTTTTATGTTGTCATTATTGACAAATGGATATGCATTTTTTATTTAGTAAACATTGGAGCTTGGTTTTGATCCACAAAAAAACCAAAGAAGTTTATTGGATAGATCCTCTCCATCGTCCGCCAATCCCGTCTTTCGAACACCTCCTTAGACAAGCTTTGAATCATGTCAATCCCTCTAGGAGAGAGTTTGGAATGACTGAGATCAAGGTACTCTACACGTTTCTCCCTCATTAATAACACTAGTATTATCGACATCGATCGATTGTATTTAACAATGTGATCTTCCTTTTGTGTTAAAGTACAAGAGACAAGTTAGCAGCTGGGAATGCGGGTACTACGTTATGTTGTATGAGCTCAAATTGGTAGCGGGACTTAACGAATTCGACCAAGACCTTGAGCCCGTAAGTTCCAAATCTATAAGGCATCTACCTTACACATATTCATATGTTTGCGTCATATATTGAATTGTGTATGCTAATGCACAGATTTTCGAAGAGGATACAAGGCCCTACTCACCCGAAGACCTGAATCGACCGAGGAGTACTATTGCATCAATTGTCGTAACTTCGTATGCACATGCTCTAGTTCAATATTGACACATTATGTATTATTGGCAATTGTTTTATTTAGCGCATTCAAGTGATTTATTACATTATACATTCATTCGTAATACATCACAACCATTTGAAACATATAATTCTCCACTAGCGCCATTTAAATACTTTCTATTTTGTATTCAAAAGCCGAAATAAATAAAAATCAGATTTTAAAGAATTATCCGGATAACCTTTACGACATCTGAAATCCTGGCCGGACAGTTCAAAATACTTCCGGCTAGGTTTCCGGTTTCGGAATTCCGGCCGGACGAAATTGGCTTCTTTTCACCCATTTTCCCGAACGTTTCCCTGGCAGGCGTCCGGTTAAGTAAACACTTCTGTCCGGCTAACTTTCCGGTACCGTAATCCTATCCGGAAGTACATATTTTCCGCCACCGTTTCACGGTGGCCGGATTACTGCCGCCGCCGGAAAATCTCCCGGCTTACCGTCCGGGTGCGCAAAAACCTCCTTCCGGCTAACCGTCCGGCCCGTAATGGCCGGGGTAGCCTCCTGCTAGCAGCAGGTGTTTACGAGTCCGGAAATGTACCCATCCGGGTAAGTTTCCGAACTCGTAAACCTTACTCGGCGGTTTCAACCGCCGAGTAACGGTGGCGCCAATTGGACGGCGCCACCATGGACGGCGGTCAAAACCGCCGTCCAACCGGGACGGAACCGCCGTGTTCCGTCCCGTTTTCCACTAGTGGTTTGGAACATTCAAGGTATGGAAACAGCCCTTGATAGATTATCCTTACTGGTTTTTGATAACAAAATTGAATTATTATGCCTAATTGAACCTCTGCATCCTAATTCCAAATGCAACCACTATATGCAACTACTTCATTTTTCAAACTGCATGTTTTCTGATTCAGGGAAAGTTTGGCTTTTCTGGAAAGATTCTTTAAACATTTCTCTTCTAAAAGACAACCCCCAATTTCTGCATGTGTTAATTACAAAACCTAACATAAATATCTCCATGACTGGAGTCTTTGTGTATGTATCTAGATCCAAAAAAGGCAGAAAGGCAATGTGGAGTGATCTCATTGCTTTGCCATCTTCTGATACATTTTATATTGGTGATTTTAATGCCATGTTGTCAATTTCTGATTACAGTGGTCCCTCTACTCCTACTTTGGCTAGTATGAGGTATTTTCAGAAACTAATTGATAAAATGGCATTAGTTCACATTCACACAGTGGGAAATGATTTCACCTGGACCAACAGAAGACTGAAGCCTACTTTAGAAAGGCTAGATAGAGGACTGTGTAACCAATCTTGGTTTTCACATTTCCCTAATTCATCAGTCTTGGTCCTCAATAGGGAGAATTCTGACCACTCACCCTTATTTTTTAGGAAAGACAAACATGTCAAAACTGTCCCAAAATCTTTCAGATTCATTGCAACTTGGTACAAGAGAACTGAATTTCAGAATTTCATTAAGTCCAACTGGGACATCCCTCTGACAGAAACTGGTATGCTTAAGTTTTTCCTTAAGCTCCAGAGACTAAAAAGGGAATTGAAAATCTGGAATAGGGAGGTTTTTGGTAATGTACATAGGAATGTAGAAGTTGCTGAAGAAGCTGTCAGAGTTCAAGAAATTAGTTATGATCATAATCAATGTGATCATGAGTTCTCATTAAAACTCAAAAGGGGTGACCTAAAAAAAGCTATAAAGGAACAAAAGCATTTTTGGAAATATAAGACTCGGCTGAAATGGTTTAAAGAGGGAGATATCAACTCCAAATTTTTTCATAACTCTCTGAAGGAAAAAAGATCAAAGCTGAGAATTTCCAAGATAAGGAGTAGTGCAGGGATCTGGTTGGAAGAGATGGAGGAAATAGAACTGGAAGCCATTAATTATTACTCCTCTCTCCTGACCAGTGAGCACAAGGACTCTGATGATCAATATGCTTCACATTTCCTTTCACAAGTTTCAAAACTGATTTCACCAACTCAAAATTCTGAGTTGTTGCAACCAGTAACCATTGAGGAACTCAAAAAAGTAGTTTATTCCCTAAACAAGTCCAGCACTCCAGGGCCTGATGGCTTTAGTGCTTGTTTTTACATTAAATCTTGGGAAACTATTTCTCTAGATTTAGTGGAGGCAGTAAATGATTTCATGAGTGGATCAGACATCCCTAGGGGGATAGCTGCTACCTGGATTTCTATCATTCCAAAAAAGGACACTCCCATCTCTTTTGATGATTACAGGCCAATCAACCTATCCAATGTAATCAACAAAATATGTTCAAAAGTCATCATGTACAGGTTAAGCCCACTTATGAATGATATTATCTCTCCCAACCAAACAGCTTTTATGAAAGGTAGACACATTTCTGATAATGTTCTCTACCTAAAAGAGCTGGTTAGACACCTTAATAGAAAAGCTAGAGAGCCTAATTATATCATCAAATTAGACTTGAGGAAAGCTTTTGATTGGATTCACTAGCCTTTCCTGAAAAAGATTCTGATCAAATTTGGGTTCAATGAACATTTGGTCACAGTGATTATGAAAAACCTATCTCAGGCTTGGTTTTCTGTCTTGATAAATGGCAAGCCAGTGGGTTTTTTCAACTCAACAAGGGGTATTAAGCAAAGGGATCCTCTTTCCCCTTTTTTGTTTAACATATTCACTGAATCTTTTTCAAGGAGTCTAGCCTACATTTTTGCTAATGGGAAACTGGCTTATTTTAATTCACCAAAAAGCTCAGTACCAGTCTCCCATCTCTCTTATGCTGATGACACTGTGTTGTTCATTTCAGTAAACAAGAGTACCCTGATCAACCTCAAAGCTTTTTTAGCAACTTTTGAAGTTGTCACTGGTCAAAGAATCAACTATGACAAAAGTGACTTCTTCCTAAGTAAACATGCTACACTAGCTAAGAGAAACCAGATCAAACAAGTTTTAGGGATGAAAGAGGGCACTTTTCCTTTTAAATATTTGGGCTGCCAAATTTTCCAAGGAAAAATTCTAAACTGCTATTTCAATCCCTTGCTGTAACAGATCAGCAAAAAACTGAGTTTTTGGAGACATAAATGGTTGAGTACTGGTGGTAAAATCAGCCTTATTCAATCTGTGCTATATGCTATTCCACAGCATGTTTTCACAGTCATGGCTCCAACATTACACATTGTGGAATCCATAGAAAGATTGTTCTCAATTTTTCTATGGGGATCCAATGCAGTCAGAGCAAAGAAAACTTGGAGAAAATGGTCCAAACTGTGCTTTCCAGTGGCACAGAATGGCCTTGGTTTTAGATCTATCCCACACATTCTCCAAACCTGCTCAATCAAACTCTGGTGGAAGTTTCAACATGGTTCTGCCATGTGGACTCACTTCATACAATCCCTCCCCCCACTTCCATAAACTCTCAAACTTGGCTCAGAATCTGCCAAGTAAACCACATAGGGGAGCAGAACTCTTTTGTTATCCATGGGAAAGGCCTATGTAATTTTTGGTCTGCAAATTGGACTAAACATGGTCCTCTACTTGACATCTTTCCACCTGAGCTTACTATCATCCCCATTTCATTTACTGTATCTCAGTTTGTGCTCTCTAGAGATCAATACCTTCCACAACTGCAAGGGGCCCTTCCTGAACCTCTTTTCTCTTTTCTCCAAAATGCTCTACTTTTTGACCATAGGGAAGATAAGTTAATCTGGAAGCCCACAAAAACATGATTTTTTCCCTTCAAGTCTGCCTATCAGACTATCCATGATCACAGGCCTTCTTCTCATTCCCTTATAAAACTGTGGAATATTAGGATCCCCAAGAAAATTACTTTCTTTGTGTGGAGATTATTTAATTCCCTTTTGCCTTTTGATGAGGTCCTCATTCATTATGGTTTTCAGATAGTGTCAAAATGCCCCTTCTGTCAGGCCTCAGATTCAATAGACCATTTTTCAACCACTGCTTTTTGTCAACTCATATATGGTCTGAAATGATGTCTTCCGTTGGTATCAAAGATATAGCCTTTAGAGAAATCTGGGACAGACTATCCTATTATATAACATATACAGGCCTATCAAGCTTCCATGCAAAGCTGATTAGAATGTTATGTTGTATAATAGTGTGGTGCTTATGGAAAGCAAGAAACATATTTTTATTTGAGGAAATTAGGCCTTGTTCATCACTTATACTGATGCAGGACTCGTGCGTTGATGAATCCTAGTTGAAAAAGAACTCGTAACAAGATATATAATTAACCTTGGCAATCACACCTCAAAAAAATATATATAAATATCCTTTGGCAATCACACCTCCGGGAAAACTGGGTTAAAACTCATACTCTGAATTTTTTATAAATCTCAAAATCTCTTCTCCTCCTTTTCTCTATAAGGATTACAATATATATAGCTATGAAAGTAAAACAAAAATAGGAAAATAACATATGTCCTAATTCTATTCTAAAACTAAAAAGAAAACAAATATAATCCTTTCCAAACTAAAATTCACTTTTCATGAATAGTTTTGGAAAATAGTTGTTTCCATTCCTCATCATTCTCCCCCTCTTGAAAAAATTCGACTTCGGCGAATTATAACAAATAATCTTCGTGGAAGAACTCTGCAAATCTAAACCAATGCTTGACTCCTTGCGTGGATGTCCTTCCAATGAATAAGATACTTCCAACGTAAAAGACATGCTTGAATCCCAAACCCATCAAAAGATCTAACAATGAATTTATGGACTTTCAGTTCTCTTTTCTTCAAACGCTGATGTATATCTTCCATTCTTGGTCGGATCTGCTCGATGGATCTTCGATTTAACACCTCCATATTTTGAAATTGATGGTGCCCTTGAACTTGATCTTCCCATTGTTATTGATCATCCATTTGAAGTGAGGATGACTTCTGTTGTTGAACCTTCACAGATGATGGTGAATTCTGCTCATCCATTGGCGTCTCTGTTGGCGAAAACTGCTGCGGCTTCAATATCGGCGTAAAATTCTGCACAATAGGTTCGAAGCAAGCAATCGATGTTTTAATGGTTGTCGGTGGATTCATAGGTGATGGTGGCGACAGATTATTCGCATCCATTGCGTCAAGACGAGCAATCAACTGTTTTAAAGATTCCTTGATCTCAGCAATGTCTGAACCGTACTTAGCAATGATAGTATCATGTTTGCTAATGACCTCTTCCAAATCTTTCAACGTCATTGTCAAAACCTTGCTTTGATACCAAAAATGTTGCAGGACTCGTGCGCTGATGAATCATAGTTGAAAAAGAACTCGTAACAAGATATATAATTAACCTTGGCAATCACACCTCAAAAAAAAAAATATAAATATCCTTTGGCAATCACACCTCCGGGAAAACTGGGTTAAAACTCATACTCTGAATTTTTTATAAATCTCAAAATCTCTTCTCCTCCTTTTCTCTATAAGGATTACAATATATATAGCTATGAAAGTAAAACAAAAAATAGGAAAATAATATATGTCCTAATTCTATTCTAAAACTAAAAAGAAAACAAATGTAATCCTTTCCAAACTAAAATTCACTTTTCATGAATAGTTTTGGAAAATAGTTGTTTCTATTCCTCATCATATACTCTCTGACATCAAACATATTTTGCACATGTCTTTGGCTGCAAACACTATTTTCATTTCTCAGGAATATGATCTTCAATTGGCTGCTGCTGCACACATCCCTCATACTCAGAGGCCTCCCAGACCTAGGCTGAGAATTGTTAAATGGAGCAAGCCTGACATGAGATTTAAATTGAATGTTGATGCAGCTTTCTCTAGTCCAAATTGTGCTTTTGGCTTCATCTTGAGAGACTCTTCTGGCAATTTTATAGCTGCAGGTCACTCCTTTTCATCTGCTGCATCCTCTCTGGAAGCAGAAATTAAGGCTATTATGGTTGGATATCAGTTTGGCTGTTTCTATGGGCATGACTAATTCTGCATTGAGTCTGACTCATTGGTGGGCATCTCCATGATCAAGAATCCTATCACAGCCCACTAGAAACTATATTCTCTTTGTGATCAGGCTCATCTTCTCATCAAGTCTCCACTTCAGCATACACTCAGACAGGGAAACCTAGTGGCAGACTCACTGGCCAAACTAGGTATGTCTTTGAGAAAATCTGCAACTTATTCCTGGGATTTGCTGCCATCTGACATCGGAGCTCTTTTGCTCCTTGACCAAATGGATATGCCATCAGTAAGAGTATGATTTATTTCTGCTCACCACTTGCACTGGAATCCGTTGATCCACCATCAAGCCAAACTGAAGTTCCTATTGCTGCTCTTGTAGCTGTTTCTAAGGTCTTCAGTAGATTGCTCAAATTTTAGAATTAGGCTGCTGCCCCCTTTTGTCTATATTTCCTATCTCTCTTGGTGCCGCCCTGAGTTTTGTTCTACAATTCTCTAACAGGCTTTGATTGGGATTGGAAATCTAGGTTTTCTATTCTTTTGTATAGAGATGCCTCTCTATTCTTTTGAAAGCACAATAGTTCTTTTAGGACTTTTGTCCTTGTAAAATAACTCAAAATTCTGGCCATTTAAGGTCCTTTAGGTTTGGGAAACCTTATAAAACTTTCCCCCACTCCTTGAGTGGTTTAACTTAAAGAAAAAAAAAGAATGATAGCTCTTTTTTTACAAATATTGATTTTTCTTTCTTCCTTGTGTTCTGCAGGTTGCAATATGAACTGATGTCACTAAATCAAAGGTAGGAACTTGTGTTCCTTGTTCTTCTTTTCATAATTTTCTTCTTGTGTTGTCCCCTTAGGTATACGTTTCTAAGGGTTATTGGTTGATGAATATGCACAGATGAGTTGTGGAGATGGATCTGCATGCCCAGAGAAGAAAAACCAACAGAGTTTGGTAATGATTGACATCTTTATTTGGACTATATAATTTTATTAACACAAGTCAAGTTTATCTTAATCATTGTACAGGTAAAATCACATTGAATGATGCAGGATGAAGGATGACTTTTCAGTCATTGATTGATTCATATATAGGTTGCAAATTTTGCTTTGCTTTAGAACATATTTAGGAGATATTTCATATTTGACAATTTAGTTTGATCTTGTAATATGTTATATGTACAGAAATGATCATGATTTATTTATGGTCGTATACTCAATATTATTGGAGATATAATTTTTTTTCTTCTTTTGGAGTATATACTTTTTATTAATTGATGGAATATAAAAATTAAATTTATTTATACACATTTATATAAACTTCAGACAAATATATGGATATTGACATTTCTATAAATATAGTATATATCAACAATAAAGACAAATAAAATATGTTTGATGTCTTTATAAAAGTGTCTTAAAAAAATAAATGTCTAGTTAGCTAACTATCAAGACACATTTTTGTGTCTTTAAAGCCATGAATCCTTCTAGTGTATGTGGTGATGCCCATGTCCCGATTCAAAAAGGCCCACCTAAACTAGTTTCCAAATCAAGGGGAGAACTTCTCTTATGGCCTAGGAGATTAGTACAAATTCCTAGTAAAGGCGATAAGGAACCACAAAATCCTTGCCCACCAACTAGAAATGAGAAATCTAAGGTGCCAACCACAATTCAATCTCATAAATCCAAAGGGCCAACCACAATTCCATCTCCTAAATCCAAGGTGCCAACCACAACAATTTCATCTCCTAAATCCAAGGTGCCAACCAAAATACCATCTCTTAAATCCAAGGTGCCAACCACAACTCCATATACTAAATCCAAGGCGCCAACCACAATTCCATCTCCTTCACATCCATTTGAAGATAGCCAACCTTCATCGTAAATCCGCCAACTCTTAGTACATATAACTTTCCCGCACCAAAAGAGTTTTTTGGTGTTGAAAAATTAGTAGTACTATGCAAGCAAGACTTTGACGATATATGGCAACCTCAAAGGCTACTCTCTACGATAATGTGCCTCGTTCAACTGTAAGTCTTCATTTTCCAAATATAATTATTTTATATTCCAACTACAATCGAATAGGTAGTAACACTTTCTTTACAATTTATCATAGACAAATGCATCATTTGGCACAAATTCGTGGAATGTCATTTCTTGGCTTCATATGCCCCGACTCCGTACAAGTGGGGACCCACTCAACAGAGGAAAGGCTAGCTTATTTGAAGGTTGCCTTAGGAGATCGAACGAAATACTTCTTCATTTGTCCATACCTTGAAAAGTAAGTAAGTTGTATATATTTCAATGATTTTTTTTGTGTTTACCTAACATTATACTCTCATGTACAAATTTTCTTGTGGATTAGCGAATATTGGTGTTTGGTGACGATAAACACAAACTCCAAAGAAGCATGTTGGATAGATCCACTTAACCGTCCTCCAATCCACTCATTTAACGATATTATCAAGGAAGCCGTGAATTTCATAAATCCTAAACCATCCAAATTTAGGTTCTAACAAATTAAGGTAATCTATTCTTATTATTCCTCAAATTGTACCTTATTAGGACCTAAATTGTGTATCTTTTGTCACTATTAGTACAAGGTCCAAGATAATGATTGGATATGCGGTCACTACACGATGATGTTTGCATGGAGGGTGGTTACACATGCAAGCCTTTCACACTTTAACATTCATAGTGTGAGCTTACTCTTCCATTCCTTATTTGATTTAATGTAAATCCTTGTAATGTGTTACCAACATGTTCTACTTTTCAAATCGCAGGTTTTCGACGATGATTATACCCCCTACACCTTGCAAGAGTTGATGGCAGCAAGGAGTGCATTGGCAAGCTTCATATTGGATGAGTGTGCTTCATGCATAGAGCACCCGGCTACAACGACATCATTGTGATTCGTCGTAGCTGCGTAAGTTATAATTGTGCACTAGATAGTGTTATCAACTACTAGGTGTATACATTTTGCTGTGAAGCATTTTTTGGCTCGTTAAAGCCAATATTGAAAGATTAGGTTCTTTATTATGGTTATTATATCAAATTTCGATTAGACGCTCATCGATCACGTAAAGAAAATTCAAAATCGGAATTTTTTTGGCACGCCCCGGCTCAAAATAGGAATTATTTTTGGCACGCCCAGGCTCATTTACGAGTTCGGAAACCAAAAGAAAATTCTACAACATTTTCCGGGTGGTTGATGGCAGCAAGGAGTGCATTGGCAAGCTTCATATTGGATGAGTGTGCTTCATGCATAGAGCACCCGGCTACAACGACATCATTGTGATTCGTCGTAGCTGCGTAAGTTATAATTGTGCACTAGATAGTGTTATCAACTACTAGGTGTATACATTTTTCTATGAAGCATTTTTTGGCTCGTTAAAGCCAATATTGAAAGATTAGGTTCTTTATTATGGTTATTATATCAAATTTCGATTAGACGCTCATCAATCACGTAAAGAAAATTCAAAATCGGAATTTTTTTGGCACGCCCCGGCTCAAAATAGAAATTATTTTTGGCACGCCCAGGCTCATTTACGAGTTTGGAAACCAAAAGAAAATTCTACAACATTTTCCGGGTGGTTGATGGCAGCAAGGAGTGCATTGGCAAGTTTCATATTGGATGAGTGTGCTTCATGCATAGAGCACCCGGCTACAACGACATCATTGTGATTCGTCGTAGCTGCGTAAGTTATAATTGTGCACTAGATAGTGTTATCAACTACTAGGTGTATACATTTTGCTGTGAAGCATTTTTTGGCTCGTTAAAGCCAATATTGAAAGATTAGGTTCTTTATTATGGTTATTATATCAAATTTCGATTAGATGCTCATCGATCACGTAAAGAAAATTCAAAATCGGAATTTTTTTGGCACGCCCCGGCTCAAAATAGGAATTATTTTTGCCACGCCCAGGCTCATTTACGAGTTCGGAAACCAAAAGAAAATTCTACAACATTTTCCGGGTGGTTGATGGCAGCAAGGAGTGCATTGGCAAGCTTCATATTGGATGAGTGTGCTTCATGCATAGAGCACCCGGCTACAACGACATCATTGTGATTCGTCGTAGCTGCGTAAGTTATAATTGTGCACTAGATAGTGTTATCAACTACTAGGTGTATACATTTTGCTGTGAAGCATTTTTTGGCTCGTTAAAGCCAATATTGAAAGATTAGGTTCTTTATTATGGTTATTATATCAAATTTCGATTAGACGCTCATCGATCACGTAAAGAAAATTCAAAATCGGAATTTTTTTGGCACGCCCCGGCTCAAAATAGGAATTATTTTTGGCACGCCCAGGCTCATTTACGAGTTCGGAAACCAAAAGAAAATTCTACAACATTTTCCGGGTGGTTTCCGATATCGTAAGAAGTGTGGTTTTCTCTATATAAAAAAAACAGTGGTAAACCCGGCACGTCGTCCGGCTCGTAAACAGACCACCATATTGGTCTCCAGCAACTACATTTACGAATTCGGAAATTAGCCGCTTCATAGCTTTACGATTTCGGAAAGTGTGTCCGGAAATGTATTTCCAGAACTATTTCCGTCATCGTAAACAAGAAAACAACATCAATATAGGCATCCATTTACGGTATCGGAAACTGATTTAGAGAACATTTAAAACTAAAGTTTACGAGCCCGGAAAGTTTACCGAAACGTGATTTTCAGCCTCTATTTACGAGATCAGATATTTGTCCGTCCAAAGTCATTTCTGACGCCGTAAACTATTTTCTCAAAACAGTTTTCGATACCGTATCTATCAGCTCACGGCCAGTGATTCATCTTTACGATTTCGGAAAGGAAATCACAAATCAAAACCTAAAACTACATTTACGGTTTCGGAAATGTTTATTTCCGGATGAGGCTAGACATTTCCGAAATCGGAAATGAGTAGCACATCGGGGTTTTCCCGCCGTGCTTCGCCGAGGCGAAGCACGGCGGCTCAAGTAACGGTGAGACAACCCCGCCGTGCTACCCCATTTTCCCCACCCTGCTTCCATGTTCCGTCCACTAGTGTTTGATGCCCTCTTCAATAGCTAAGATCTCAGCCTAGAGAGGAGAGGAAGCTTGTACATAGCATGTCTTAGCATATAGCAGAGAGGCTTGACAGTTTCTGATAATGATTCCTAGGCCAGCCATGCCTTTGGACCATGCAGCATCCACATTCACCTTGCAACCACAAAGGGGTCTTCTCCACTGTACTGGGATAAAATTTGGTTTGGGAGGTATATATGGTGCTGGGATAACCCCAGATTCTGCTAGTTCTTTTTCAACCTCTCTAGTAAGCTTAAGGGGTTTTCTGGTGAAGGCCAAAAAAAGGGATTCTTTGAGTTCTTTGGTCAGTGCAGCAATGGATGGGATGATATCTTCATAGAGCTTTTTGTTTCTAGCTTTCCAGAGTATCCAGCAAATAATTGATGGAGCCACATGATTGATCCTGGTATGTGCCCTGGAGAGACCTGAAAAAGCCCAACATGTGGCTAATCTGTCCCATAAGCTATTGCTACTGAAACACTCAGAGAAACAAGTAGATGCATTTCTTTCCATAGAGCACAGGCAACATGACACTGAGTATAGAAATGATGAATTGAATCACAATTGTTGCAGAAACAACATTTAGAGGGTAGATGAAAACCAAAGTGTCTGACAATATCATCAAAAGGCACCAAATCATTTAAAAGTCTCCACATAAATATTGAGATTTTCTTTGTAGTTCAGGTGCCCAGACCTTGCTCAGAACTGAAAACTGTTGTTTGGGAGGCCTAAGTTTTTCATAGGTAGACCTAAAAGTGAAATTCCCAAAAGGATCAAGTTTCCAGATCAGTTTATCTGGCCTGTTTGGGGAGGTGTTTGTATCTGTGAGGATGGAGATGACTTGGGATGGTAAGTGCTGAGTCAGAAGAGGAAGGAGGTTGATTTTTTGTAGAACAAACTCAACCACTGAAAGGTTATATACGTAGTCATCTTCAGGCTCAAACATATCTATTAGGGGGCCATGATCAGTCCAATTGGAGTTCCACATATTACAGTGTCCCTCACCATGTATCACTTTGGATTAGGATTCTGCAAAGAGGTTAACATTGCATATCCTCTTCCAAGTGTGTGACTTCTTAGATGTATCAGGGAGGGAAGCTAAAAATAAAGTCCAATGAGCTTTTCCCAATTGGTATTTCCACCATAACTTACAGGAGAAAGCCTGTACTATAGTGGATAATGACCTGAAACCTAGTCCATTTTGGGAGATGGGATAACACAGTGAATCCCACTTCCTCTAGGTTTTTTTAGGGCCAGTATCTGTCATTCCCCAGAAAAAGATTGAAAGTTTCCTTTCAATTTTTTTAACAATCTATTTTGTGGGGAGCATAACTACCCAAATGTTTTGTGGCAGTGAGTAAAGGCATGATTGAATTAGTGTCAATCTGCCTCCAGTTGAAAGCCACACATTTTTCCAATTTTGACTCTTTTGTCTATCATTTCCAATATAGATTGGAAATGGATATTAAAAGTCCTCCCAGTAAAGATTTGTACTCCAAGATATTTGAAAGGTAAGCTACATGTTTCATGCACATTAATCTGTTTAAGCTTGGCATCAGTAATGGAGGTTTTGACATAGAACTCACTCTTTTCAAAATTGATCTTTTGACCTGAGGTTTCCTCAAATTTGACCAAGAAGGCTTTCATTTTTATCAAATTTAGTCTGGAAGCTTTGAGGAATATAACTGTGTCATTAGCATAGCTAAGGTGAGAAATATGGACAGAGTTTCTGGGGAGAGAATAATAGGTCAAATTTCAAGATTCAAAGACAAAAGCTAAGATTCTAGAGAAGGATTCAGAAAAAATGTTAAACAGGAATGGAGAAAGGGGATCTCCCTGTTTTATTCCTCTAGTGGCCTTGAAATATCCTACAGGCGAGCCATTGATAATGATTGAAAACCAAGCATCTGACAGATTTGTTTATTATGCACTGAATGAACTTACTGTGAAAGCCAAATTTTTGGAGAATTTTTTTTAAAGAAAGTCCAGCTAACACTGTCAAAAGCCTTCATTAAATCAAGTTTTATTATGCAATTGGGGTCTCTGTCCTTTCTATTTAAAAATCTAAACATTTCCTTAAGATAGATGACATTATCTGAAATATCTCTATTCTTAAGGAAAGCTGTTTGTTGTGGTGAGATCAATTTTAGCATCAAAGGCTTAAGTTTTTCCATTAAACTTTTTGAAAAAAATCTTGTTTGTAACATTGGAAAGACTTATAGGCCTGTAATCACTAAAGGTGATTGGTGTCTCTTTTTTAGGGATTATTGTTATCCAAGTACTGGATATACCCCTATGGATGTGAGATCTTGTTAGAAAATCATTTGATACCTCTAATAAATCTAAGCAAATTATGTCCCATGCCTTTAATAAAGAAGTGAGCAGTATAGCCATCAGGCCCTGGACTGCTAGACTTATTAATGCCAAAGACTATCTGCTTGAGTTCTGTTAAAGTTACTGGCCTAATTAAGCTGTCATTTTCTTCAGTAGTTACTACTGTTGGGATTTTTGACAAAAAATGAGAGGAAAAAACCTCCCGATGGGGGTGAGGCTGATCAGTAAGCAGATCTTTGTAGAAAGAGATAGCTTTTTTTTCTATTTCAGACTGTTCAACTAACCATTACCCTGTGGAGCTTTTAATTTTTGTGATTTGTAATCTATTTCTTTTTTCCAGTACTGATTGATGGAAAAAAGGAGTATTTTCATCACCCTCTTTTAGCCATTTAACTTTTGCTTTATGTTTCCAGAAATGTTTCTCCTCTTTTAAAGTTTTCAGTAAAAGAGCTTTAGCTTTATTGAATTTGATAAGTTCATTAGTTGAACTGTCAGCTTCAAAAGCTAATTCCTGGATTCTGAGATGTTCCTCAACCTTTTTAACATTTTCACCAATATTGCCAAAAACCTCTTTGTTCCAAGATTTTGAAAATTTTTTGAGGTACTTTAGCTTGAGAAAAAGTTTAAGCATGCCTCGACCTTCCTGTGGATGATTCAAGTGAGATCTAATGAGATCCATGAAGTCATCCCTTTTGAACCAACTGTTAACAAATCTAAAAGGCCTTGGTACTGAGGGTGTGTTGGTAGCTATTCTAAGTAGTAGAGGACTATGGTTTGAAGACAGTCTATTAAGTACCTGGACAGAAGAGAGTGGGAATTTGGTTTGCCACTGAAGGCTGCATAGAGCTCTATCCAGTCTCTCAAGTGTCAGATAAATAAACTCCACATATTCAACTCTATGTCTCCACATATCCAGTCTCCACATATCTCTGTATAGACATCTGATATTACAACCCCTTCATCTCAGATCAGTACCCCCACTCTCACTTCAACTCCCATGCCTTCTGATGATGCCAACAATATTGATTCTGAAAAAAGTAGCACCTACTTCACTCAGATAAATAAGGTAATCACTAGAACAACAACAAAAAGCATCAAACAACGTAAAAAATGATTAATAATACCCTAGGTTTTAATGTGCTTGTGTGGAATGTAAGAGGAATGGAAACATCAATGTTGAGAATTTAGAAACCGAACAGACTCCATAAGCTGGACATGGTCTGTTTTATTGAACCCCAACACCACTAATCTGAATGTATTTCATATTGTAACAAACTTCACTTTGATAACTACTTGTACTCTTCACTTAGAAATATATGTTTTTTTTAAGGCAAACCACTATAGAGTGAGGGAAATTATATTCGACTTCCCAAATCTCATAAACTGGACAATGATACAGATAGAGCCCCGAGAACAGGCAGAATTTGTATGGAGATAAACTCCAAAAGCATTGGTAGATGCTTTTCAAAAGAATAGGCATATAGCCCTATACAAAAGAATAGGTTATGTTATTTATCAGAACTTGTTAGAGAATTGCTAGGCAAAACTCAGAGCGATCCCAATAAAAACATAACTTTCTAATTATCTAAAAACAGAAAGTGAGATCCCTGGAGGTTGAATCCTTTGATAGTTGGATCTTTTTGAAGAAGAAGTAGTTGGCAGCTGATGTATCTTGTGAAATTGGGCCAGCTTGTATAGTAGTCAAAACTGTCTCAGGAAGTTGTGGCATCTTTAGTGTAGCTGCATTCTGGATTGAAAACAGCAAGAGTATGAGAGTAGCATCCATTCATGGAGGATGTAATCTAAGGGAATGAGTGCCCTCTTTATCCAATATATATAGTCCTTTAGTAGAGTAAGGCAGAGAGAGAGTGGAATCAAAATTAACAGATAGTTTGGAGCTAATGGCATACTTTGCCAGTGAGTCTGCAACAGTATTACTCTCTCTATATATATGATGGACAATAGAATCAGAAATAGAGCATTCCTGTGCAATATCATGACATAATGTAAATAATTTCCATGGAGCATTTTCAGGTTTTGAGATAATATTAGTTGCTTGTTTACATTCTGTCTCAAAAGAGCAGGTTAAATTCAGATCTTTGGCAACTTTTATACCCAGGCCAATAGCAAATAACTCAGCATGAAGAGGAGACTGTGTTGTGGTGTGTACTGTTCTAGCTATAACTAAATTACCCAGTGAATCCCTAATAATGATTCCCAGTCCAAATTCATGTGAACTGAGCCAAGAGGCATCAGAGTTGACTTTATAGTTGACTGGAGGTCTAGACCATGAGACTTTAGCTATATGAAGTTTAGGAGGTCTAGTCCATTTAGGGAAGTAACCATTATCAGCCAGCTCTATGTCATGAATAGATTTGATATAGAAAGGCTTAGCCATGAAAGAGTCATATATCATTCCTTTAATTTCATGAAGTATTCCAGGGACATTAGGTTTAAAATTATCATAGATAAATCTATTCCTAACCTTCCAAAGAGTCCAACAGGAAAAAATAGCAATGTTATGTATCAATTGAGTATGGATGGCTGTAAGGTCAGGTCTATACAGATAGTGTGAAATTCTATTCCAAATGGTAGAAAACTGGGGTGTTTTGATTCCTATGAAAGAGTTGACACCCTCCCAGACTTGAGTAGCCAGTTGACACTTATTGAAAAAATGATCTAGGGAGTCCAAGTTGTCACAGAATGAGCATTTAGACACAATATTAAAGCCATAGTATTCAAGCACATTATCAAAAGGCAGCAGGGAGTTCAAATTTTTCCACATAAAAATTGAAACTTTTTTTGGAATTCTGGCATTCCACAGTTTGGGGAGTGATGCAGAGGTAGCTCTTTTGGGTCTAAGCTGCTGGTAGGTGGATCTGAATGAGAATTTTCCATTTATTTCAGGCTTCCAGATCAGCCTGTCTGCCCTGTGAGGATTGATTTCAGCATCCTGGAGGAAAACAGAAAGAGCAGTATCAATGAGGGGAGATATGAGTGGAACAAATTCCTGTTTTTTATCAATGAATTCTGCCACTGTAATTGTCTCAGGAATTTGAGTAAGTTGTGGATCCACTATATCTATAATGGCACCTCTACCAGTCCAGTTGGACTGCCAAAAACTACAGGTGCCTTGGCCATGAATTACCCTAGAATGAGATTCACAGAAATCATTTACTTCACAAATCCTTTTCCAAGTATGTGATTGTGAGGTTTTAGGAAGTGAAGCAATGAAAATAGTCCAAGGAGCAGTGGCTAACTGAAATTTCCACCACATTTTGACTGAGAAGGAAGTGACTATGGTTTTTAAATTCCTAAAACCTAGGCCATTCTCTGCAATAGGAAAGCACATGTCATTCCATTTTTTCCAAGTTTTTTTAGGCTTATCATCCACTGATCCCCAGAAAAAAACTGAAATTCTTCTTCTGATCAGTTTCATGACATGGGCTGTAGGCTTCATGACTGCCCAGTAATGCTGAGGTAGGGAGTAAATGCAAGAGCTAATAAGACTTAGCAATATATGGATTATGTGGAACAGTCAGCTAGATATAGTTTTAAAATCTGACAATAGCCAATTCTTTTCAGTACAGATCACTAGTCATATTCTGAATGAAATCACTGATTTTACAGCAGTTTATGGGTTGAGATCTAGGAACGAAAGAAAAGATCTATGGTCAGATCTTAAAACTCTGAATCTGTTTATATAGGAGACTTCAATGCCATGACTTCTATTAATGAATATAAAGGGCACTCCTCACCTCCATTAGGTAGCATGCAAGATTTTAATGCTTATATTGATGACATGGCTTTACAAAATATTAAAATAGTAGATAATTTTTACACATGGTCTAATGGAAGAGTAAAAAACAGTGAGGAAAAGAAAAACTCGACCGTTAATTAATAATTCCGTCAGGGATATAAAAAAAGTAATCCAATTATCATTTTCCTTTTCCACAAGTTCCTGCAAATCGATCCCCTCTGACTGCATTTTCCTTTTCCGCAAGTTCCTTTGTATTTATTTAGTTTCAAACCATTTTTAGAAAGATAATTTGACTGCATGAAATGATTGCTTTGAAGTTAGCAATCCTGGCTAATACGTATTTTTTGCTTTTATAAAGATGCAGTACTGAGACTAAATTCATGCAAGGTTTATCTGTTTGTTGACTTCATATATGTAGTGGGCATTATTTACAGGAGTGACAATTTCCAACCAAAGTTCTGCTTAATTACATACACTCAACGTGCTAGGAACTATATTTGATTACGTAGTTGGATATTTGGATAAAAGAGTTGAAAATGAGATGTTGTTTCTATTCAATTTTGAATTCCAGAATCCTAGCGAGTTGTAAACTTTTGTGGTTGTAGGGGCAAACAAAAAGATATTAAAAATAAAGTTACAATAAAAAGTAATTAATTAGTAATAGACTTGAATAAGAGATCTGAGGCCGAGCAAAGGGGTAATCTTGTAAGAATCAAAACCAGCGTCGAAGAAGAGTTTTGCCCACTGTTGCTCGTTCCTTTCTTTCCCGGTGACCAGAACCATCATTAGCATATCAAAGAAAAGCTGAGTTTCAACTGCTTTGCTATTTCCCGCTTCCTCCGACACCACCATATCAAGGATTATCACTTTCCCTCCATTTTTCTTGCTTGGAATTGCCTCCTTACATTTCTCAAGTATCTTCACGCATTCTTCGTCGTTCCAGTCATGCAGTATCCACTGTTCATTTCCATGCTCATCAGTACACACACATACACATACATACACATACATACATACATATATATAAACTATGTAGACATATGAAAGACATATGAAAGACACCAGCCAGCTAGCCAGTAAACTATGTAGACATATGAAAGAGCTCATCACCTTGAGTAACACAGCATCTGCAGACGGAATGCGCCGGAACATATCTCCTTCAACATAAGCCACGTTCCCTTCACTGCTCTTCAACCCCACAACCACGTGAGGAAGCTCCAACACACTACACTTCAACTCCGGGAAAGCATCCGAAACAGCTCGAGCAAAGGTCCCGGTCCCACCTCCGACATCAACCACCGACTTCAACCCCGAGAAAACCGACCAACCATCTTTCAACAAAACCCTGCTAACCAGACGAGCATCGCTGGCCATCCCGTCGTTGAAGAACTGGTTCAGCCGGTCATCTTTTCCGGCCAGCTCCCAGAACGGACTTCCATGGAAGGTCTCAAACGGGGTCACGTGATCATCACCGTCAGAGCCGCTCTGAAACCAACGGCTGAGTTCATGCCACGGGCTAACCAGAGCCGGGTCTAGCATGGCTAGCAAAAACGGCGTCACGCTCAATGGGTTGTCCTTTAAGAGAAGCTTTGAAGATGGAGTGAGATTATAAGTATAACCATCACGTTCTTCTTCATCATGATCGTCGCTATCTCTGCAGATCTTTTGCTTGAGAAAGAAGCCAGAGTGAACTAATATACGCATGAGACGATGAATGTGCTGTGTTTTGGATTGGTGTATGGGAAGAGAATGGACGAGCTGGTTAAGGGTTATGGGGCGGCCATGTTTGTGAATGATGTCTGGGATGCCTAACTCGACTGCGCATTTGAGAGACATGGAGTTTATGAAGTTGAATATGTGGTTCCATATGTGAGCTTGAGCTGCCATAAGCTCTTCGGTGCTGTCATCTCCATTTCTGACAAAATCCATGTCTTGTTTTTGTGTGTGTGTGTTGTAATTAGAAAGATTGGCCGACTGGTGTTTTTATACTCTCCAAGTAGACAATAAATGCACAGTGAGTTAGTGACCTGTGATCACATGCATCACGCTGAAAACCCCACCAAATGCATTGATTTGCTAAAGATTAGAGAGAGCAGGTTTATTTAAGGATTCTCTGTCTGATCTTCCCGCCGGGGAGGACCTACCAGTAGTATCTCCAAAATATCAAATCCAGATTTTCCTTTCATCTACAATTTTGTGCATTGAAATGTTCAAAAGGGTTGGTAAGAAAATTATATCGTCCACTTGGGTGATCTTTGGTAAATAATATATATAAAAAATCTTTTGAAATATCAACCTTTCTTAATGTTACTTCCACTACTACAATATCAAGTCATCTAAGGCAGTTCATCCTTCATGTGTTAAGGCAGAAAACAAATACCTTCTCTGGTAGTGACTTGAATGAGAAAAATCATCTAAGACGGTTCCTCTTCCGCCTTAGATGTTTTTGGGTTTAAGACGTTTGTTTCCGCATTGGATGGAGGCTTATACGCCTTGCTAAAGGCTTACGAACTCGCTAGCGTGAACGTCTGTATGATATGAATTGGCTCGTTGCGAAACCGTAACTAGCAAACGCTAGTCCCAAACAAATGGTTGATTGTTATGTTACGATAGCAGCTTACGGATCGCCAGATGGAATACTAACGAGTTCGCTACATTGAAAAGTCTAGACTGTTATGAATGTGTACGAGACTGGTTACGACTTCCACCGTGCGGATCGCTAATAGTAGTTACGATCTCGTAAGAGTGCCTAGTTTTTCATATATTTATCTGCTGACGAGACAAGTTACGAAAAATAGAGGCGAATCGCTCGGTTATAGGTAGCGAACTCGTTACAACCCAAATTAAACAATTCCGGTTAATCAAAACGAGCCAGGTTACGACAGCCACTAGCTACTCGCTAGCAACACCGTAGCGAGGTCGCAACCGAACAATTTTTTTTCATAAAAATGTAAAAATTTTGAAAATGATATTATAAAAATATAATAAAAGTTGTTGGTTCGAGAGAGTTAACGATATCGTAAGTAATATCGCTTATTTGTGTAGTAACGAATTCGCTACTAATCTCGCTTAGGTTAAACGACGTCGTTTTAGCACTGGGTGAGCGAGAAAAAAAAATGTCGTTACGAGTAAGCTAGACATTCGCCTGGCATTGGCGTGTATGGTTACGAGCTCGACAGAGATCAGATTGGAGAGGCAGAGAAGAACGAGCGATTGGGTAGCGATGGCGCAAAAACTAAGATCAGAAATATAATCCTGGCGACTAAAGTAGCGATAGTACAAGATGATCGCAAATATTTTAATGTTACGAGCGAGAGATGTTACGAACTCGCAGGTAATTCGTAAGTGTCACAAAATTATAGGATTTGAGCCATTTCCACCCATTTCCACTAAAATTGGGTTTCATTTTAATTGTCTAAGCTGTCAATTGCAAGATGCATGGTATCTAAGCACAAAACATGAACATGAAACACTATCAAGCCACAATTTATAAACTAATGCAAGTAATGGAACTCAAAAGTATATGCATCCATTTGACAAAAAAAGAAACTAGCTTTTATTGGGAATGTGAGGCCTAGAGATGTACCGAGATCTAATAAGGACCAAGTGTCTAGCCAATGCATCTCTACCATCCTCCAACTCCTTCTTGGTGTACGGTGCATGATTTTCCTCGATAATCTAAGAATATGAAATGTGTTTTTAATACTATTGAATGCAACGTAGATAGTAATAGGTACAATAAGTAGGTTATAAGAATGCTTACGCGATGTAATTCCAGATTATCTTGAACAAGGCCAGCTACACACTCGCTTGCGTACAACATCATATAGTAACCGCACTCCCAATTTGACAATTGCTTTCGGTGCTGAAAGTGAAGAAGTATAACAAATGATTTGAAATGAAATCATAGTGGAAATAAATGAGCATTGGATTTGTACTGTCAACTGAATCTGTATAAGGTTGAAGGGAAGTAGTGTGTCGTCATGTGCACTATGCATAGCAACCTCTAATAAATCTGCAAATTTTGTAGATGGACCTAAGTGTAGCGGGTCCATCCAATACACTCGCTTCAACGATGGTATCATAGCTACAAAACTCCAATGGCCGCTACATATTTTAAGAAATGAAAATGTAAGAACCCGTCTCGAAGATTATAATGTTTACGAAGTGCAAATATCCAATTGTAACAAAGAAAAATAACCCCTCTAGATATGGGCCTATGTAAATTGTCTTGGTCATAGGATGTTGCCTTCTTTTTCACTTTGAAGAGTTTGATCATAGGATGTTGCCTCGATAATAAAGGGGCGCTACAAATGTGATCATAAAAATAGTCACACTCACAATTTTCAATTGAGATTAAAAATAACAAGTACCACACTAACCTTGCATTCCTTCCATATATCCTTTTTGATGTCGATGCTTAGTAGCCTCTAATCTGTTGTGTCTAATGGTGTGCATATTCTACCCGTCTTAGCACACCAACTCGACCATCGCGCGGCATCATCTACGGGTGAAATAGCAACACCAATGTCATTAAACTTGACATGTGTTAGTATTTTGTTATCGATCCTAATCTCTAATTCGCGACAATGTGTGAGGAGTTGAGCTTCTTTCGATGCGCGAGTCACTTCTCGTTGTCTTCTAACCTCACTTGAACCGCCAACAACATTCCCCCCCCCCCCCCCCCCCCCCACTTGAGTCGGAGTTAACGGAACTTGAAGGGCTCTCCATTAAGCTTTCCTTTGTATATTGAATTTAGTTAATGACTAACACAATACTAATAAATCAAAGTTGTACTTTGTAGTAAAAACATTATATTTCATAATCCTAAAATTTAGGGCTAAGCTAGCTACGGATAATTTTAAACGAAAATCTTGATTTTCGTTCAGGACATGCTTCTGACATGATATTTAGTAATAACATGATAAATGGAGGCACTATGTACAAGAAAATCAAATTTTTAGCATATAAGAATGAAAAAAATCGTACCTTTGGTATATGACAAAGTTGTGTCGGTGGAATTGATTATTTTGGTTGGGGATGGTCTACCTTGTTTGTCCCTCTCCTACCCATAACAAAGGATGTTACCAAATTGAACAAGAACAAATAAAGATTGACATTAATTGCAAAAACTATAGGCAAAAATGTGGTTGAGAATTTATTGCAAAACTTACCAATCTTTTGGATGCAATTAGTGGCTAGTTCCACTTTGTTTTGACACAATTGATGTGTCCAACATGTATGGGATGGGTAATGGAGATTTGATGTGAAGAAATTTGAGGAGATTTGAGAAGATGTGCAAAAGTTTGAACTTTTGGAGATGAAACCCGTAAGAAGTGATGGATAAGATGCCAAAAGTCTAGGGTTTTTCTGTTCTATAACGTGTTTACTTTATTCTAGCTTACCTCGTTGCGAACTCGGAACTCTCTCGTTACGCCTGACGTGGCTATTTACGAAGTCGTTACGTGCTCATGTGATTGCCTTTTATGCTCTACTTTATCCTTCTAGCGACATCGTAACTGAGAAGCTGACATAAAGCATCGTAACTAGGATGTTGCGAGTTCGCTACAAATGCTCGCTAGAACCCTACTTAAGATTTTTCTTTGTTTTTTTAATGCACTCATACATTTTTAAATAACGATTTAAACGAAATGATGATATAAGACACTAATCATTCTATTTTAAGAATAATTTTCATTTGTTCCGTCGTATGCTCATGTAGAACGGGATAGGGATTTGGTCACTTAATCTGCAATTACATAATTTGAAAGAGTTTTAAGAAACTTAGTCTTTAATTGTAAGACAATAAGAAACTCTACACATCATGTGTACGCTTGAAAACGCTATCCATCGCTTACCTTTAGAGACAACAGCATAGTAGAGCTTCACACATGAACTACATATATATATATATGTATATATATGCGCAGTTCAAGTGCATTTCATTAGAGATACTTAGTTTATTACAACTCATTTATGTGATTACAAGCACGATTATTGAATTAAACAAAGTATCATGCACACGTTCACTCACCAACTGTCATCACTCATCATACTACCGAGTATCGCTTAATAACATTGCATGCTGATGTACTAAGATGTACTCTGCTTGACATAATGTGATGTTCGATATTTTCCATATTGAGTATTATACTGTTTCGATATAAAATGTACATATTTAAGAATATGATATTGCGTAAAATTTAAACCGAATTATTGATGTTTTACATAGAGTTATGTCATACTGCTTATGTACAAAGATGTACTCTACCTGAGTGAATATCATGATGGATATTTAACAAATAGAGTATTGTACTGCATCTATATAAAATATATATATGTTAGAATGTGAAAATTGCTAATAAAAAATTAAAAAGTTTGATTTTTTAGTTACAATCTAATTAGCTTGTGTGGTAGCGATATCGCTAGTATACACGTTACCACAGTTAAACCCTAAGCCCTAAACCCACAAACCCGCAGACCCACAAACCCACATAACCCAGAAAACCAGTTGGCGACGGGGTTGCGATAGTGCTAGTTAGTAGTTCAATTAAAAAAAGGCTTTTTGGGTTACGAACTCGCTACTAATTTGAATGATTCTTCCGTAGCGAGTTCGCTACATGATAAGAACCCATCAAAAATGGTTTTTGGGTTTGGGTCTATATTGGGCGTATAAGTGTTGGGCATTAGCTTGTGTAAGTATTGGGCCATAGCCTATGTAAGTATTGGGCCTCAGCCTTGGTGTTTCATGTTCAGTTTGCGCTGGTCGGCGACTTATCGAACCCTTGTAAAATGTAAGTGTATATAAACTGAAAAATCACCTTCTAATCAGCCGATGTGGGACAAATGTTGGCGATCTTTCTTACGAGATCGCTACCTGTGTAACTTATAGTAGCGATCTCGCGACAAGTCGTACTCAGTCGACAGAGCCTGTTGTGAGATACTCTAGCGAATTCGTAACAACAAAAGCTTCACACAATTGTCACGCAGCGAGATAAGGGCTTTTGGTTGTATATTGGGCTGTAAGTATTGGGCTTTGTCTGACCTGTGACATCAGTAAAAACCTTCTAAATTCCATCACTATGGTATTTATTTAGGGGGTTTGCATGGGGTGTCCATGGAAAGGTGAGAATGCCTTTACATTTTCCTTCCATTAATACCATAGTGACCGCTTTTTGTCTAGGAACTCTGACATATTTTTGAATAATGGAGCACCTCAACCCTTTAAATATCAACCCCTTCTCTATTTAGAACCTCATTAGACCCTTCATTCACACATTCTCTTCTGCCTTCTCATATTCCTTGCCTTCTGCTTCCAATGGATGTGTCTCTATTCAGCGCCCTACCAGATGACATGATAAATCTGGTATTGATTCGTGCTAAGTTCGATTGGGTTCTTCATCGCTACGTGAGCGGAAGAGCGACTGAGTGGGCTCGACAGTGGCTCACCGAAGCTTCTGCAGTAGGTCACACACCGTCGACCTATGTGTTGGCTGTTTTTGCAATCTGCGAAGGTGACATTCAAAGAGGCATGAATGTCATCACAACCATGAAGAGAACCGACAAACAGGGCCTCCGTCTAGCTCGACAACGCGTCAAAAGAGGTCTGAGATACGCTTGGGGTTGGAGACACTACGTCAGGTACTTCTCAGAAGTAGCAGTTAGGCCTAGGCCGATCTGCTGCATTCCGCATGCTGGCCTCAATAAGTTTGAGAGGTACGATCCTTGGGCACCCCTTGATCCGGCGGACATCACCTGTGATGCATGCACTTGCGATCAGGAACTGCTTCATGTCCTCGGTGAACGAACGATCTACTAGTATTAGTTGTTTGTTCTTCACTATGTATTTTTGTATCACCAGTTTGTTTCTATTGTAATGAACTTGTGTTTTACATTTTGGCACATGTACATGTATTTTTTTCTTGTTTTGATATATTGTCCCTTACATTTTATTTATTCATCCTAAGAGACAATATGGTATCAGAAAAATCATTCACTTTTTGTATAGTGCGTGGTCCTAGCGAGATCGTCACTGTCACGTTTCATGATGATTTATTATGAACAGAACACCCAGCGATAGCGCAACTAACTAGCACACGTTTACGAGGAACTTCCGACATCGCAACAAGCCGTATTCAGTCAACAGAGCCTAGTTAGAGACTCTGTAGCGATATCGCAGCGTACATTGTCTACCCTTGCGAGTTCGTAACAACAAAGATTGACACTACGAACAACAAAACTTAAATAGCATGTTACACAGCGTCGTTTAGTTTTGTGCGTAAATCTGTTACGAAATCGTAACCAACCTGAATATAAGCTGTCTTGGCAGTGACGATATCGCAAGACGCGAAGCTTTAAATATCAAATTTGGGGATCTTCTGATTTCTAACATCGATCGAACGTCTCAGAGCTTAGAAAAAATAAACAAACCAAAATCTCACATACCCATCCGACAAGAGCAATGGCAAGGACGAAAAATTTGGCACCCAATCCGTTTGTGCATGGTGCCCGACGTGATGAAGGTCGGGCTTCGGGATCTCAGCCACGGGCGACAGGATCTCAGCCCCGGGCGACGGCGGGAACAAGTTCAACCAAGTATGATAAGCAAAGATTTGTAAGTTTTGATGCATCCCAAGCCTATTCTAATTACATGGAGCATAGTCAATTGCTAGATTGTTATGTTGTTGATTTTGATCAGATAGAAGAACTAGGTTTGGGGAATGTGTTAAAGATATTTCAATTTCATGAGTTGGGTGACTTGTTAGGTTTGAATTATCCGGCACATAAGGATGTGACGTGCCAATTTTATGCTAATTTTCACCAGTTGATTGAGGAAGAAAAGGAGACGGGTAGGTGGTTCACCAGGGTTAATAAGAAGGACTACGAGATTGGGGAGGAGTTTTTTAACAAGGCATTGAACGTGTCCTATGCTTTTAACGAGGACGATGAGGACTATAGCAATCAACCCCCTCCGGGGGTTTTACATTAGAGAACAATGGCCTGAGTGTGGGGTTTTGGATCGAGCCCAAGTTGTAGAGTATGCTAAGAAGTACTTTGATAGAGATGCTGACGATTTAGGGGTGCCTAGATCTTATAAGTTGGATAAACTTAGTGGTGAGGAGAGGAATGTTTATGAGATGGTCGCTAGGAGTGTCGTGCCTAAGGGTGGTTGGATCACCGAGATGAACTATACTACTGTGAGCATATTTTACTGCGTCATGGAGGAGATACAGTTGAACCCGGGCCATGTCATTTTCGAGCACATGAGACGAAGTGTGGTCAAAAATAATAGGACAGTCAAGAAGCTCCCTTACGGTAATTTCATAACCATGTTTCTTACCTCAGTGCATCCCAAGATAAAATTATCTCCAATAGCCCAAGAGTGTTGCTTCTATACGATGTCATATTTTGAGAGGAAAGGTAAGTTTGAGTTGATTGATGGTGTGTGGCAGAAAGTAGCGGATGGACCCAAGAAACCGCTACAGTTGAATCCTGAAGAAGTCAGAGATAACGTCGAAGGTTAGCCAAACTAAACCCCTACAGTTTATTTTCTGTTTTATACAATTTATTTTCTATACTCACCCTTTTTTTGTTTCACTTACATGAACAGGTGTACCCTCAGAGGCATACTACAAGGGTGTAGAAGAGACAATCGACCTTTTCAGGGATAAAGTGGCCAAAATCAATCACGAAAACTGGTTAACGGAGAAGGTGATACGTGGCATTGAAAGGGCTAGTGCGAGGAAAAAATCGAAGGGGGATCCACCAGCACCATCACAGACACCACCTCCTAGCAATGATGATTAGATTTGCATTTGTTCATGTTGGCTAGTACTTGTACTCAAATCCAAACAATTTCATTTTCAATTTGTTTTTATCAGTTTGTCTAACAACATTGCAAAGAATATTTGAATTTGAATGTCATCTATTTTATTATGTATATTTGATTATTTAAACTTCCATTATTTATTTAGTGTGGCTAAATTTTCAAAATATAACACCACTTTACTAAGGAGTTAAATCTAATTTTTTGGTATGTGGCTTTATACTAGCGATCTCGCCAGTATCAAGTTTCTCACCTGGCGAGCTACTAGCGAATTCGCTAGTTCTAGTTAATCAAATTTATACAAATTTGATTAAATCAAGCGAGATCGTAACCTGTCAGACTCAAGAGATAGAAGCTTATCTGCGAATTGCAGCTTTTTGTTGCGAAATCGTAACCGGTTCGCCAATGTTGCGAACTCGCAACGCAACAAGTTAACATGCATTGGTTTCTAGCGTGTTTCGTTACGGTATCGCCACGTCTACAGTAGTGTACAAATTATTTTAAGAATTAGAAGATGTAGTGTACTAACATTAATTAAATCAAAATTTAACTACATGAACCATGAAATACAGCATAATATTCAAAAACAATGGTAATCAAATAGCTACTTTTGTTTTTTACTCTTTTTACTCTTCTTCTTCTTTGATTGTCTCCCCTTCCTCTTTGTAGTTTTCCCCGCATGATTAATCCACATGCCTTCCTCATGATCCATTCTGCACACCGACGCGCAAACAATGTCATCATCCTCCTCCAGAGTTTCGTACACCGAGGGCGGAATGGTGTCGGTAGAAACAGTGGAGTCATCGTCGAACAAGCCGTCACCATAGATGAATGTTTTCTTACCACCAACGATCTCCCATCGAGCATCAGTTGGATCTTCCACATAGAATACCTGATGAGCTTGAGCCGCCATGATGAATGGATCATTCCTAGACCCGAGAATTCCTCTATTAACTAGAGTCATGCCTAAATCCTCTGTGCGCACCCCTTCACCTTGATCTACCCATTCACATTTAAATAATGCGATTCGGACATGAACAAAGTCCATTTCCCATATATCAGTAATGGTACCAAAAAAACCATTATCACCCTCTCCAGGTACTGATACCCCACTATTTTGGGTTGCAGACCTATCATCACTCCACTTAGTACCAAACGTGTATCCATTAATGTCATACCCGCTAAACGACGTAACTGTGCCTAGGGGTCTCTTGGCAACCCATTTTACAACGTCGGGGTGTTGACCGTCATTCTGCACATGTATTTTCAGCCAACTAGTAAAGTCTCTGCAATGAGTTTCTAGAACTCTAGGTTCCGACCAGCTCGGGTGTGCTGACCTAATATCATTAAGGTGAACATCAACATAAGGACTCACTGAATGATGGTTGCGCAGAATGTACAGATGTGCTGTAGATATTTCATCGGAAGAAGGACTAAATTTAGACTTACGGCGTAGTCCGACACCATCCAATCTACCATCGTGTCTGGAGACTGGCAGTCCTATAGTAGGTACATCCTGTAAATAGTTGGTACAGAATTCTATTACCTCTTCCGCGACATATCGCTGCACTATACTGGCATCCGGTCGATAACGATTCTTAACAAAATGCTTGAAAATGCTCATGTACCTCTCAAATGGGTACATCCATCTCAAGTACACCAGTCCACACAGCTTCACCTCCCGCACCAAATGAACTATCAAATGAATCATTATGTCAAAAAATGAAGGGGGAAAATACATCTCTAGCCTGCACAGTACTTCAACTACCATATCCTGCAATTCATCCAACTTACGACGGCTTACTCTCTTGCGGCATATTTGTTTAAAAAAATAACAAAGCCTTGCAACTGCGTCTCCAACGTGAGAAGGCAAGCAACCTCTCAGAGTAATGACATTCAAATCTTGCATCAGGTTGTGGCAATCGTGCGACTTCATTCCCACTAATTTCAACTCGGCGGTAGATACACAACTACTAATGTTCGAACCATATTTAGAAGGCACCTTTGTTGATTTTAGAGTTCTACAAAAACTCTCCTTCTCCTCAGATGACAAGGAATAACAAGCAGGTGGTAAGTATGTCGTACCTGCTTCTTCTTGAACGGGAGTAAGTGACGTCCTTATGCCAAGATTGACTAAATCCTTTCTACTTTTCAATCCATCCTTACTCTTGCCCGGTGTATTCAATAGCGTCCCAACCAAAGCTTCGCATACATTCTTCTCTATGTGCATGACATCTAGACAGTGGCGCACATCCAAGTGCTCCCAATATTCGAGCTTGAAAAAAATCGAACATTTCTTCCAAATCGTAGTTTGAGCGCTTTTCTTTTTTCCCTTTCCCAACACAAACTCCATGCCCGCTACCTTTTCCAATATTTCAGTACCTGATAGTGGGACTGGGGCAAAACCATGCTCTTCCTGACCGTTAAACCACTTCTTTGCACTCCTCCACGGATGGCTTCTAGGTAGAAATCGTCTATGACCTAGATAAACAGGCTTACCACCGTGCTTTAATTGACAATGACTAGTATGGCTCTCACAAACGGGACATGCAAAATGCCCTTTCACAGAACACCCTCCAAGGTTACCCAAAGCAGGGAAATCATTGATGCTCCACATCAACATGGCTTTAAGTTGGAATGTCGCGTCCCCTCGACTTCCGTCAGGAATATGAATCCCATGCTTAAACAAGGATTCCAACTCCTCAACGAGAGGTGCTAGATATACATCAATGTCATTGCCAGGTTGCCTAGGCCCCGAGATCATAGTGTTCAAAAGCACATACTTTCGTTTCATCATCAACCATGAAGGTAGATTATAAATAACAAGCATCACTGGCCATGAACTGTGGGTGCTGGACATGTTCCCGAAAGGGTTCATTCCGTCAGTAGATAGTCCTAAGCGCACGTGTCTAGGTTCGTCAGCAAATTCTGGGTACATAGCATCCATCTTCTTCCACTGATCACCATCAGAAGCGTGAGATATAATATCATCATCTTCCTCTCGAACCCTATCGGCATGCCATGTTAACAATTTTGCATCAACTGGATTGGCATACAAACGCGTCAATCTCGGTTTCAAGGGCATGTACCACATCACCTTAGCAGGACCTTGCTTTGTCGATGTTGTCACTGTTTCTCCACATACCTCGACCTTTCCCTCCTTCTTTTTCCATCTAGACTCACCGCATACCTTGCAATCATCCCTCAAGGAATCAACAACCCCCCTATACAACATACAATCATTTGGGCATGCGTGAATCTTGTGTAAACTCCATGCCCATAGGCATAAACCCTGTCAGGATATAAGTTGTCCTGAGGAAGTAACTCTTTAACCAACTCTAACAATTCGTCATTCCTTTATCAGAAAGACCATGCCTTGCCTTTAGGTTCATTAACAACAATGTTGCTCCCAGTCTAGAATGCTTAGCCCCAACATATAAGCTTGTCTTTTTATCGTCATACATTGCCTCCAGCATACTTTTCTTCCCAACAAACTCCATAACAACATCGTCGCACATGTCTGAAAGCTGTTCATTATACTGCAGGATTTTCTCGGGGCTTCCCTCCTCCATCTCCACCTGGTCACTTCCATAATGGCCTTCCCCATGCCAAACCCATTCCGTGTAGGATTTGTCAAAACCTTTACAGATTAAATATTCACGCACGACAGCAATATCTTCAAATATGGCGTTGTTTCTACACTTGTTGCATGGACATCTAACCCCTCCTATGCTGTTCTGTCTACAATGTCGTAACCCAACATCTAAGAACTGTTCAACCAAATCTAAGTACTCCTTCGATAATCGAGCATTCTCCTTCATTATTCGTTCGCGGTCCATAATTCACAAATCAGACAAACAGCTACACAATACTACTAACCCACTGACTTTAGATGATCAACACATAAACTAATCACTGCATTAACAAAACAACCAAGATAAACCAAAATGCAACCAAAAATTATGCATAAAATCAACCAAAATCAAGAGACAAGCCAGTACATTACGCAAGTTAAACCTTACCTACACCAACACGGGAACAATGAGACCTCCGAGAACACTTCAACTGATCACCCTTCAATACCCACCTGTTAAGACCCTTTTAAAGTTTTTGTTTTTGGAGTTAGAACGGCCAGTTCAACTTAAATCTGTGACCCATACAGAGTCTGTTGCGAACTCGCTACGACCTTGCTCACACATTTGAGTAGCCAGCGACCTCGTAACATTTCAATCACCCTCACATGCACTGTACATTGAGCAATGACAAATTTGACCTTTTAAGAAGCGATACCGTAACAGCAAACGCAATATACTACCGTCCCAGTTACGACATCTCCCATATCCTTGCCTGCTAAAATTAGGGTTTAGCAAAGCTTACGATATCGCAACAAACAAACCTACGACTACCGAGCTAAGCTACGAAATCGCTACAAACACGTTTATATTACTACAAAGGTTACGAGATCGCAACAACCAATTCAATTTAAGGCGGATACATTTTTTCCGCCTTGGTCAAGTATCTTTTAACGTCAAATCTCAGTTCCGCCTTTAACTGCCTCTTTCCGTCTTGAATGTAATTTTTTTTTGCTAGCTTGAAGAGGCAGCGAACTCGCTACTGTCAATCAAGGCGTAAAAAAACGTGCCCCCATCAAACGCCTAAAATATGTGCCTTGCATCCACCCCTTTGTAGTAGTGTTCCTCCCTCCCAACGAAAATGTTTTACTTTCAATATTTCCTAATTTAGCAAAAGAAATAAAGTAAATTGTCCATTTTACCCTTAATGAATCTCTAAAATATAATTGACTCACATATTTATGGGGTTACAATTATCTTTTGCTATTCTTTTACTCATTTGTCCTACTGCCACATCATTTTTCTTAAAAATTGAGCATCCGTCCCTGCAGACTCTTTGGTTGGGACGGAGGGAGTATCTAATAAAGGCTCTGTCAATCTCAGAAGAAACTCAGTTCAGCCAGAATTAATCTCAGTTAAGCTAGAATAATCTCAGTTCAACAAGAATAATCTCACCTAAACGTGATTTAATGTATCAAGTTTTTTCTTTATTTATTTCTATATATTCCATTGATTAATTTAATATAGTTAAATATAATTAGCCGGCCTCCCTTCCTTCAATTAGCTGGCTCTCATCTGGAAGACATTGGATCTGATTGTGATATTGCCTTGCCTTAAGGATAGAGTAGAACAATTTGGTTGGTCTATCTCCCTCCTTGATCCATTGCACTTTTACTCTTTGCTGCAGAAATTTAAATTCAGAAATCAGCAGTAGTCTTTTGATCCTTTCCAGTATTTGCTGCTCCTGAGAATTGAGATCTGCTCCGAGTATGCACGGTTTTCTTCCAGTCCTCGCTTGCAATAGTTGTCCTTTTATCAATCTCAGAGAATTGCTTTCCTATTCAAACAGAGAAGTGGAGCTAGTCTGAGCTCCTTCAGTTGCTGAAACAGGTCCTCCATTGTCTTTACTCTTGTGTCTTCCCAACAATCTTGATAACTTCTTTATAAAGTGGTGCAGAACTCCACATATTAAAGAACTTGAAGGGTTTGTCTCTCTTTCTTCCTGAAATGCACCATTTGAGGAAAATGATCAAAAATGTCAACAGGCTTGATAAAGCACATGTATTTAGGGAAAGTGGAAACCCAAGCAAGATTGACAATAGATTTATCAATTCTACTTAATATCCTCTCTCCTGATTGCCTCCTATTCTACCAAGTATGGGAACGGCCAATAGTTTTCAGTTCAACTAAGTTGAGATCTTGCATATAATTGTCTTGAAAGTCTGCAACTTCCTTTGTATGTATTGGTACTCCACCATGCCTGTCCTCTAGGTGAAATGATGCGAAGTCACCTAAAATGAGCCAGGAGTAGGATTCATGATCCAACAGTCTCAGTTGATTCCACAGTGGTACCATGCCTTTTTCCTGTTTATGATGTTGATGGGGAGATTATTCACTGGTGCTAGGCTTCAGTCTAAGGAAATGCACCTCCACGTTCAGAATGTATGTCGACTTTGTGGGATTACAAATAACCTTGAAATATATCTTTGTACTGTGTTACACAAAGGAAGTTATGGGTTATTTTAAGGTGGATTTTGGAGTTAATACGAGGGAATTGCTAAAGAGAATGAGGAGAATGGCGAGCTGTAGAAATAAGAAGATCTTTCATATACTTATAAGTATTTTCTACGATGTATTGCATGAGATAAATAGAAGAGTATTCCAGCAAAAAACCCTATAACAATCAGCTTTGAAATTGATGACATACGGGGAGGGCTGAAGAGGGATGATGGGGAGGATATCCTAGAATAAATTGATTTAACGGACTTGTACATGATGTCTTTGGAGCTAAAGTCGTTTGGGCTTTCCCGGAAAAGCAGACCCTATACTACTCATCTCTGATAGATGTAAAAGTATTGACTTTCAAAATACAAAATACTGGTTTCTTGAGTTAACGTTTTATGCTTGTGACAAAATTTGTAATAATCATGACTGTGTCATATCATGTTCTTCGTATTCAATTGTTGTTGAACAAAAAATGTTGATTTCATAGCGCTATTCTTGTATGTATTTTGATTCATACGTAATGAATATGCAACGCGCATTCGAAGCATGATAATGAACGTCAAAAGTCATCAAAATTTAGCGCAAAAAAAAAGGTATTGTTTTATTCAAATTGTCGTTACGATTAATAATTTACGAATTAAATTTTGAAACAAAATCGAAATTCACGCAAACCAAACAAGTTTTAAATTTTATAATTATAAAATTTAAATCAAACCAAATATGGTATTTGTTTTGGACTTGCAAAATCCTGACGAACCAAACAAGGTTTTTGTTTTGCACTTGCAAAATCCTGACAAACCAAACAAGGTTTTTGTTTCAGACTTGCAAAATCATGACGAACCAAACAAGATTTTTGGAAAACCAGACTTTCAGGGTGTGTTTGGTTGGGCAAGTTTTTGCAAAACTTGGACTATTCAAGTCCAGTTTTGTAAAATCTTATTTGGTTCACCAAATTTCCCAAAATCCAGACTTGCAAAATCCTAAAAACCAATCAAAGATTTTGTTTTATACTCACAAAATCCAACCCAACCAAACAAGAATTTTGCAAAACCAGACTCTCAAAATCCCAAACAAAAACCCAAACTCTCAAAATCCCAAAATAAAATCCAGACTCTCAAAAATCTTGCGAACCAAACACACCCTCAAAATCCCAAACAAAATCCCAAACTCTCAAAATCCCAAAACAAAATCCAGACACTCAAAAATCTTTCGAACCAAACACACCCTAAAGTACCTGATATACCCTTATTTATGTGAATCACATTTACTTTTGAATAAATACTGAGAATATTAATGTTATTTCATGAATAAATGCTGACTACATAAGTAAATATTGTACTGCATATAACAATGCACATTATTTCACACTCGATTTTAATTTAATAATCCCTCCGGTTCAGTTCAATCTGCACAAGTTCCTATTCACTTAGTTAAAATTTAGTATTTTTTAACATTCAAAATTGAGGTAATATTATAATCAAATATAATCATATGATATATTGTTGGATTCATAAAAATGTGTATTTTAATAAGATCAAAACTTAATATTTGATTATTAATGGCTCCTGGCATAAGATTCCCTTAAAATACATAAAAATAAAGATGTTGATAATCAATAGTATGTCTGGTCAATTTTAAAAGATCAGTTTGTGAAGGTTAAGTTGATACGGATGGAGTAGTTTTAGACTTACATATGTAGACATGCAGCCACCGACACGAAAGCAACGCAAATTCCACTCTATTTAATATAGTGGGGGTAAAAGATTTGTCACAATATATATACTTACGTGATTAATTGACATGATATATGGACTTCTTTGCAGATTTTTTGTGCAAATTAACGGCTGATCTCATCCTGTAAGTGAATGAATATAATTCACATCAATAATCCAGAACATCTCAAAAGGGGGAAAAATGTATGCAACTGTACACCAATGTACAATATGATGGAGATCGATACACTACAAAAAATGACTCCAGTAGCGCCGCAAAATTAGTGACGGAAAAGCAAACGTCACTAAATATACTACACTTTAGCGAGTCACTAATTGTTACTGACACGTACGCATGTCACTAAATGAACTAGCGACACCTGCTCATGTCATAAATTTTAGCGACAACTTAAGGTATCATAATGGTAGCGACGTGTTAACGGGTCGGTGATATTCGGTACACTTCTAAGCGTCACAATTTTGTAGCTTCCCTCTGAAAGTCAAGCATCTGGGTCCCATACTGTTTGCCCACACAAAATTAAATAGTAATATATTTTGAATGACTTTTTTTAAAAAAAAGAGTACTCTCATAAACTTCTGGTACTTTCTCTGCTTTTCTGATAGTATAGTACAAAGACTTGTCAAATTAATTAGAAGATTGGTTTTGAAGATTAGATAATTGTTAAATTTCTTTATGATATTTGCGGCGATTAAATTCAATCAGACTCTTATTTATGATGAGCATGATATGACTTATCGTTGAGGGGTACTATTTGAATAATTTTTATTTAATTTTTTATGTTTTGTATTAATTATCAAAAATAATGCACTTTTTGATAATCTCACTGTTTATTTTTTAGTTCAGTTTAATTCAATTTTAGTAAAATGTAATTTAATAAAATTCATCTTAACTTTATATGAAAAATAATCATTACTTAAATATTTATATTTTATTTCAATTCAATGTAATTTAGTAATAGATCACAACTGCACAAGCACTAATTAGGTTATTAACACTAGGAATTAATTGTATAATGATAACAGACTACTCTTTTTTATATTCATTGAAAATTCCTTTTCAAAACACCTCTTAAAACTATTTACTCTACCCCTGATAAAAAATAATTTAGTCTACCCAACTAATTATATTGTTTCTCAAAAATAAAATAAAATTATATTCTCCAAATACATCACGGAAGAAGTTCCTGGAAGGAAATCATACAATCCAGAGTCAAAATTTTCTTGGAAGAATCGCCTAGCAAGCTCTGTCTTCTCCCTGTCTTAAATTCAAATCGATCCATGTACATGTGCGGTGTAGTTAGAGCTCCGCCGTAACGGGTTTCCTCCGCCGGTTTCCTCTGTTGTACGGGATTCCTCCGCCAGATACCTCTGTAGTACGGGATTCCTCCGCCAGATACCTCTGTAGTACGGGATTTTTCCGTCGGAAACAACGCGATTCTCGATAAGGTCATTATCCGTGGGATTTCAGTTTCTGATACTTCCGATCGATTTTTGCTTTTATTTTTGATCTTCCGTGTATGAATGGAAGCTTTTGCACATGCTTTTAATTCGATTTATGTGTTTTAGCTTAGTGTTCTTTGTTCAACATTGGGTGATGATTTGTGTCTACGGAAATGTTTTCAGAAAATGTGTTTCTTGAAGCCTGATTAAGTTACTGTATAAATTTACATGCATTGAAATGCTCCAGTAATGATCTAAAAGCTTGAAGTTGAGCAGCGTTGACAATAAGTAACGAAGACCTACTACAAGGTATGAATCAGAGAGATATGTTAAGAGTTTAATCGAATTCTTATTAAGCGTTAATGGTACTGTATTTGAGATATAGGTTTTGCAGTTTAATTGATTTAGGAATTTAATCTGTTTCTGATTCTGGATTGATGAGAGATAGGGTTGGCAGTTTAATCAAAATATTGTTATAATTTAATCGGTCTTTGCTGGATTTTTGTTATTCAGATGAGAGTTAGGTTTTGCAGCATAATCGAATTTTGATTATTGATCATTGATTTTCGATTTCAATTAGTTTATGATTCTGGATTTCGTTTTCCCCTCTTATTCTCAGATCGTTGTCGAAGCGATTGCAGCTCTGAAGGATCGAATTGGCTCAAGCGCTGTCCCCAAGCGCGTAGAAGATAAGCAGGGAAAAGTCCGGCCTGAAAATTTCTCTGGCGCTGCCAATAGGATTCTGCAATTTTCGGTGAGTGCTTTGTCTAAATGTTTTAGTAAAATCATCATTGGAATTGTAACTTTTCCAGGTTGAATGAGTTCCATGATAGTGTGAAGGAAGCCTGAAACCTCCATCCACTCTGACTGTTGCTCTGTATATTTGATTTAGCGTTTTTTTATTGTATAATATATAATTGGTGTACAATTATCTCTTATTGTCAGAGAGGAAGATTCTGAGCGGGATGCCTTTTTCTATACCAGCTGGGAAGATTATGGCTATGGTTGAAACCAGTGGTAAGGCTTCAACTCTACTAATGTTTTGGTCCGATTTAACTGAATTAAAAAGGTAGTGAATCTCATATTGCAATGTTGCCTAGTAGTTTACAATATTAATTTGAATTTTGTAGTCATGAGTGAAATAAGAGGCTATTTGGAAGCAGTACTTGTTCAGATCTATACAGTCGCAGAAGATTGTTGATCTCCACATCAAACATGTGCAGAAAACCTCTCTATTATCTTCATTTTCTGCCATTAAATATTGTTCTCCTGGTTTGAATGCTTGTAGATAAATATAGCTATCTCTCATGATTGTATGCTCGGTGCTGCTAGAAGCATATATGACTCATCTAGGTTTAATCGATGCCTCACTACTTCAGTTAGGTTTCTAATTGACACATTTAAATGATACATGTGATTTGGTGTTAGCTTTGTTCGGAATCATGTTTAATGGGGGTCATATCATACATTCTGTTGCATTGTAATTGTGTCATAAGTGCCTGAACTTCATCTTTCAGTTTGCTGAAAAATATGCGCAAGAGATGGTTGCAGTTCATTGAGCCATCATTGTTCAGCAACTGGTAGGAGGGGCACTTGGAAGGATGCATCTTATTGGCGAATTCGACAAGATGAATGATCAGGACAGGTAAAATGACTGATGGTATGTTAGGCAGTTATGCTCATGAAGAAGAGTGTAGCATTGCAATAAGGGATCCTGATTCTTATTTTTTCAGGTAAACCTTTGTGGAATGCATTTATGTTGTTCATTTATGGTCCATGAAGAGGTGTAACATCAGTGCTTGTTTTTCCATACTTTTGATCATGTAGAAGGCTAATTATTTAAACTGGTGACTACACTCCTGTCACAATTACAATAGGTTGGTACAGTTTACTACTTAACTTGACTATCGATTTTTGAACATGAGAATGTATTGCTAACATATCATCGGTTAAATTTTCATTCATGGATGCAGTTAGTTCTCGACAATAATGGCATGATGAAGATCTCTGTGTTGAATGGCCTCATTCCCCAGAACAACGAACATCCTACAGCAAGGTCAGATCCCAATATACAGAATTTTTTATCCTTGTTTGCATTGTGCTAGGATTAACGAGTCAACTATATTCCCTGCTCCATTACAAGGTTCATGAGTCAGCTATATGCTGATCGTTTTTAATTTTCCCTAGAAAAAGAATTTGGTTTGCGCGATAGTAATTACATCTCTTGGTCTCATTTTTATGTTCGCTTTTCCTTAATCACAGATGCATGCACCTACTACGTACGTTTACATTCACACTCACGTTTCTTCCAATAAATTATTTGATGCTTTAACTGTATCACAATAGGCATTATGTAAAAGATCATATTTATGTTCAGTCTGGTTTTATTTTTACCTTGAGTGTATGAGTTACTTTTCGGTCATTCTATAGGCAAAAGTTAATCGATGGAAAGTGAGGCGATGATGCCGGTATATCTGCAGAAGCAGCTATAATGAAGGTAAAACTGAGAGTCAGCATCTTACAATTTAGCTAATCCCTTTGATCATGTTCTTTGTCATGCATGTAATATATGTTTGTGAGGTCATATAACCGCAAAAGGAAACCTTTTATGAAAATGAGAATATATCAAAGTTTTATTGCTTTAGGACGTAGCCTTCTTAAATGTTTTGCAGATTGAGTAGATAATATTGAGTTTTGCTTTGTTATGGTTGTTTATAGTCTTGCTGTAATTTGATATTTATATTTTTAATTAGATGGAGTTTGATCTGAAAATGAGCTCACTAGCCAGTAGCCAATGATTCTTCTGGTGAATAGAAATAGAAATTTGTGGGTAGATTAGTAGTTATTAGAAATTTGTGGGTAGATTGGTAGTTATTAGAAATGTGTGGGTAGATTGGTAGTTATTAGAAATGTGTGGGTAGATTGGTAGTTATTAGAAATGTGTGGGTAGATTGGTAGTTATTAGAAATGTGCGTCCTTTATTGTAAATACCTAACATTAAAAGGCTGAATTGCAATTAATGAAACAATAAGGACCTGGATTATAAATTGCAATTGTTTTTTAATTTTCCAAATCCATTTGCGACGCTTCCAGCTGTAGTACAGCATTAGCGACGTGTCCAGGCGTTGAATCGGTGTGGACGTTTTTAAGCGTCGCTAAATTCGGCAGCATCTTGAAGCGTCCCAAAAACTCTGTACGCGGCGCAAACTAATCGCGGCACCAACATATTAGTGACGTTTACTTGGATCAAATAATTTTAGCGACACACTGAATACAGACACTTTCTTGAAACGTCGCTAACCCTTTTAGCGACGCTTTTAAGTGTGTCTAATAACTGAAATTTGTGTCACACCTGGAACTTTCTGTTGCAGTAATGGGAAAAAAATCACAATTACTTGCAATACATAAAAGTGGATATGCGTTTAAAATGTTACTCAAAAGAGCAAGCCTGTGATAGCCATGCAGAGCAAGGACATGGCTGAAACAAAGCTAAAACTCTTAGCACCACTCTTGTCAGCAGCTGCTGGCTCAGCTGCAGCAGTAGCATTATCACCGGCGGTCTTCTTCGGCGCCGGCGATGCAGCCGGAGGAACAGAGGCGAACTTTGTTTTGTTAAACTCGTCAGGCCACAAGACTTTGTCCACCGAGAAAATAGCCAAAGGAAAGTCCTTCCTCACCACGTTATTGATGGTGACCTCAACCCCCGAGGATGACGTGACGTTGACCTGGTTCTGATTCGTCTCACCTGAGACCGAGAGGGTGAAGGGAAGACCGTCGTTCCCCGAAGACTGAGTCCTGAGAGGGCTGCTCGCGGTTGCAAGAGTCTGGAAGGTGTAGTATTTAGGAATAGTGTGGTACAAAACCAGCTGAACTTGCTGCTGTGTGGCCAGATTGTTTAGGGCTCCTGGTTTTAGGCTCTGGAATGCGTTGTCGGTGGGGGCAAAGAGGGTCATGCCCACATCGGAGCTGTTGACCTGTGGACATGGAAGTTGTATGTAATGATGAGGACATAATTTAACATAAAATAGTAAAATATTAGTACTAGTTTTTTCTGACAAACTTCTTATAGAGTATATATACTATTTCACCACAAATTGCAAAGATATTGTTAGATTCACGGTGCACTCAGCGACTGACCTGATTGTTGATCTGGTTAGCGACTTGGGTCTGGTTTAGGAGGCGGCAGAAGACGGCGTAGTTGCCGGTTTTGTTTAGGATGGATATTATGTCTATGGGGCCTTCCTTTTCTGGTGCAACTGGGGCTGGGGCTGATTGAGCATTGGCTGCTGAGGAGATGAGGAGAAAAATCAGTATGGGAGAGAGGGTTATGAGGAGAGATGCTGCTGCTTGAGCCATGGTGTACTGTTTTTTTGGGAGGAGTGAGATGGGGTTTATATTAACATGGAATGGAGTCTGGACAATTGGGACTTTGTTGGAATGAGCTGGATTTGATTTGAATCATGACATTCTGATGAAAGATGAACTACTTGTGTAATTAATTAATGCTCCAGTTTATTTCAAAGCAAAAACAAAAATGTATAGTTGATACTTCATGTCAATTGATGATCGAGTTTAAACGGTCATATTTTCAAGAATTAATTCAAATTTCATACTGTTTGATTATTCTAGCTTTCTGTTTAATTGAATTATTTTATAAGTACTGCACTGCTAGTCTGCTACAAAACGTTACTTTATGCATGGCTGGCCAGATAACATGCATGGTTTGACCAAATATGATAACATGTTGGTTTTGAATTTAGTTAACAATGAAATAAAAGAAAAAGTGCAACTAATTGTTTTATACTCTGGAAGGTTTTATCCTAATTGTTAGGATGTTATTGCTGATGACCTTTTATGTGTAATGAATGAGCTTCTTGCAGCAAATACTATTCCCAGAGCCATAGTGGTCTCTTATGTTACATTGATTCCTAAAAAATCTGTTGTTAACCACTTCTCTGATTTTAAATTAATAAGTCTTTTAAACTTTTTAAATAAGGTATTCACTAAGTTATATACTGAAAGACTTAAACCCATAATTCCCAAACTCATATCTCCTGAACAGTCAGCATTTGTTCAGGGAAGAGAGCTGGCAGATAATGTTTTATTGATGCAAGAGATTACCAATTTTTTGAACAATAATACTGGATGTAGTAATATAATCTTCAAATTAGATATGGTCAAAACTTTTGATAGAGTCTCATGGTCATAGAGGCATAGTTTTTACTTAATCTTCACAACCATTTTGTAACCAATATTATGGGCAATATATCTGCAACAAAATGTTTTGTCCTTGTTAATGCTCAGCCCAAAGGCTTCTTTGATACTTCAAGAGGTATAAAACAAGGGGATTCTTTATCCCCATTTTTGTTTATACTACTGACTGAAGTATTCACTAGGAACCTAGGCTTGCTGTTTTCTGAGTCAATGATTAGATATTTTAAGTTGCCACATATGGATAAGAAAATCACTTATCTTAATTTTACAGATGATACAGTGGTATTCTTAAAAGCTACTGAAACCAGTTTGCAAAACTTTAAAAGTTTCCTAATTTCTTATGAAAATGCAACTGGTCAGAGAATAAATTTAGAAAAGTCGGCCTTTTACATAACTAAACATGCTACAGGTGCTACAAAGGCTATGGTTACACAGGTATCAGGATTCGGGGAGGGACACTTCCCGTTCATATATTTAGGGTGTCCCATTAATAATGGAAGGACTAAACATTATTACTTTCAAAGTCATTTTGATAAGATGACAGCTAGATTGGCTATTTGGCAAAATAGGTGGTTGAACCAGACTGGTAGATTGGTTTTAATAAAGCATGTGTTGTCAGCTATACCCCTTCATATATTGACTGTTATAAAGCCTACAAAGAGAGTAATTGATAAATTGCATGTTTTATTCTCAGAATTTTTATGGGGATCCACTGAACGGTCAAAGGAGAATCTGGAGATCTTGGCCCAATATATATTTTCCTCTGATTGAGAATGGCTTGGGGGTTAAGGATTTGCACTTAACTATACTCAGTTTTTCTATAAAATTATGGTGGAAACTGCAAAAATGGGATAGTTTATGGGCTGATTTCATGTGGTCACTCCCTAACCATTTGAAAAATTCTAAGACCTGGCGCAGGATAAAGGAAGTACAGGAAACCGAACAACAAAATATTCAAGTTTAGGTTGGGAGGGGTGACATATCATTCTGGAATGCCCAGTGGCTTGGAGAGGAAGCGCTGATTGATCAATGGGATGAGGAGTTAGAGCTACCTTATCTGGAGTTAACAATTAAAGAATTCGTGACATATCAAGATCATTATATTAATCAGCTCAGGCTAGGATTGTCTGAAACTTATATTGATATGATCTCAACTGAGTTTCCACTTTTTAAATCTTATGATGACATAATGATATGGAAACCTGATCCATGTGGTCTCTTTTCTGTTGCTTCAGCTTATGAGATTTTAAGACCAAAGAAATTAATTGTGCAATCATTTAATTATTTGTGGTCTAAATTTCTCCCCAAAAAATGTCTCTTTTTGTTGGAGGTTAGCTAACAGGCTAATTCCACCGACTGACATCTTGGAGGATATACGTATCCATCAACCCTTTATTTGTTGTTTTTGCCATACTTTCACAGATGACTTACACCATGGATTTAACAATTGTAACTTTGTGAAATGGGTGTGGTATTCAGTAAGTGCTTCTTATGATATTGTGCATCTGAACTCTGAATCACTATGAGATGTGCTATATTACTACTGGAATCTTAAAGATCAATCTATGTTTAAAACCAATATTGCAAGATTGATTCATGTGGTCTTCATATGGTATGTTTGGACAACAAGGAATGCTTATTTGTATGATAACATTGCTCCAAACAAAATTGTTATTACTAAGAATGTACAAGATATGATTATATCCATTACACATGCTTACTACCAGTCCTGGTCTAAGTTTAAGCCTCCACCACCGTTCGAAATTCCCTTTGTACCTGGGAGGCTCATCTTTAGACCAGAAAGAGCAGTTAAATGGATTCAGCCAATGAGCGGCGATGTGAAAATCAATTCTGATGGCTCTTTTTTGTCCAATGGTACAGCAGGTGCCGGTTTTGTCATTATGGACAAATTCACCGGTTATAAAGGCCAGCTCTAGCCTGGAGGCTAAGGCTATTGCTTTGGCCATGGGATTGGAGCTTTTTTATTACTATGAATTTGCTAATGTGCGGGCAGAATTGACTCAGAATTGCTATTAAGGATGATCCAGAAACAGTACAAAGTGCCATGGAAACTGGTAAATGTCATTAGGAATATATGGGAGATCAGGTGATACCACTATACTTTTCTCTCACATTTACAGACAAGTTAATGTTGTAGCAGATGCCTTGGCTAAACTAGCCACCAGTACTAACACATCAATGTATACACTGCTGCTACATTACCTATATTTATTAAGGGTCTAGTCTCTCTTAACAGTAGAGAGACTGCACCCTTATTTGAGATAATCAAAAAGGATTTTTACTGTTGTTTAATGTGCAGGGTATTATGGATGGAGACAACTTACTGGTGGAGATGGGAAGGGCATCACTGGATCAAGGTGGAGTAGCAACAAGCTTTTTGAGTAGCTGAGCTGAACAATCTGAGGAGCTAAGCGGAAGGATTTTAGTACAAAACACTGTTTGAGGGCTCTAAAAGCTAAATGGAGACCAGTCCTCGTAACACTCAATATAAGTCTTTATTTAAACCTCGTACTCGTCGGCAGAGTTGGGTTTCGCATTGCAATCTCTAAAATGCTTGCGAGTAATGAGTCATTTGTCGGCAAATTTGGTTTTCGCATTAGTGATGCCTAACATGTTTGCAAACTTGACATAAGGATAAATAAAGACTTTCTCTACCTTTAACCCTTTTACTACTTAGTTATACAAACAACATTGTTTTTACTCATTTTCGATATATATACTGATACTGAAGTGGTTTTATTTCAGTTTGGTGAGCGTAATAAATTTCATCCCACTACTAGTGATTCTATTATAAAAAAAATGCAACCAAGTATGGCAATATATATAATTGACTTATCTTATTTTAATCATAAAAAAGATTAGGAGATATCAGATATGCATGGTTATTTTCTACGCGACTTCATTTCATCCAATCGGAGAACACCATTTTTCAGCCAACCATATTAGATTTCACATAATATTTTTTGAATTAAATAATCAAATCTACTACCCTTTTTTGTGTGAAAAATAGTGAACTGGATCCAACAGAGCATCGACAGATAGACAGAAAACATGCATTTTGTTGTGTTCATTTGACCAGAAAGCATAATTAATATAATATTATTGAATAGGATAAGTACATGTTGTTCGAAAATGATCATATTTTTCCAGGCTGGTGGATCTATCCTGCTTCTTTTGGTTTAAAATAATTTACACAATCAACTATAGTGTAAATATTTGGGGTAAATAATTAATTCATGGAAGAAGAAGAAAATTAATAGATTCACCATCAAATTATTAAAGAATTGAAATAATGTCCAAAATAGAATTACACGCGCGCAGTATATATAAATAAAAGGGTGCAAGTGACATGATCGATCGGATCAGAGAGGGAAGAAATACGTACATAATTCCGCATAAATAAAAGAATTTATTTTGTTAATTTATACTTAAGCCCTTGGCTCAAATCACTCATCACCAACTGATTTGAGATGTATGTAACCAAACTTTTATAATACAGATAGGGTAATTTTTATTTATCGTTTTATAGTTGGAGACCCACTAATAAAAAACCTTCTAATTAATGATTAAAATTTTAAAAATAAATAAATTAGTATAAACATGGTGAGATCGATTTACACGTTCGACTTTGAATAACGCAAGTGAGTATCGTGCAGATTTGACTTAGGCCAAGAATGGTTTGGCACAATCTTTCACCTGCTACAGTGATTTTTACAGTTGATACAGTATTTTTACTTTAATGATTTATTCTATATCTTCATCTAAAAGTATATTCCTTCATATTCTTTATGAAAACTTAACTTTTATCTTTTCATTTCTTTATTATATTGCAAAGTTATATCAAATTAATTCTTAATCTTGCATCGATAATTTATTTAATTAAAATAAAAACAATAGTATGTGCAATGTAAATTTAATTTTTCAGTCTAGTGTATTGTAATTTAATTTTTTTAAATAGTATGTGCATATCATGAAGTATAATAAAATAATATAACAATAATATAAAAGACATGATAAAAGAAAAAAAGAATTACAAAAATTATAAAATAAATATATAACATAAATACATCCAGAAAAAGGCAAAAAACTAAAAAACTAAACAAAATATTTTTTAAAATAAATGTGGCGCATGATTTTGCTGGATTCTGCCAAAACAACAAACAAATTTAGCATGAAAATAGGCAAAATAAAGAGTCTTGGGCGAGTAAAAAGGATTATGGGGAAAAGAAAAGAAACAAAAAAATAGAAAGGGAGAGAATCTAGGCATTTATTGGGCAAAAAAAATTGAAAAAGAGGATAGGGGAGGAACAGTGCAAGCTAAATATAGAGCGGACTGTTCCCCAGAAATTTTTGGGCGCAATAATCCAGTACCATTGGAGAGACAAAAAGGGCTAAAACGTGAAGTAAGAGAGCCTATCGGAGAAGCTCTTAGTACATGTTTGGTTGAATTTGTATTTTTGTTGAATGATGCTGAAATTGATTTAAAATATGTTGATTGAACTGAAAATAATACATATATATTATAATTAATTGAAAAGAATAAATTGTACTGATTGAATTGAAAAAACTAAAAATTTATTGAACTGGAACTGAAAAAATATAAATATATTGAATTGAATAAAAAA